>LPNX011207896.1:47763-114096 GCA_001517045.1 Pseudotsuga menziesii
ACTTCGAAGGGGGGCATGAGCATCTCTGCCGATCAGGATGGATTTATACAACTTGCACGGTATGATATTGAAATTATTTGGAGTACGGTTATTCATTAGTTTGTTGTGACAAGGTTTGAAGGGTAAGCTATCTTTACCATAGAGGCTTATCTTGATAGGCTTTCCAACGTCTCAGCCCCTGCTAAGTAACAAGTTATTGGTATATCTGTCTTGTAGGCTATTGAATATATCTTTCAAACTATTGGATATACTCTTGGAAGGTTGCTGTTCCCTCGTGGTTAAAAAAAAAGAAATTATCTATGATGCTATTTTTTTGAGTTATTAACCTTCCTGTTTGGGCCTACTCCCTAGTGTTCCATAGGTACATAGTGTTGATTTGAGCCGTTGAACAGTCGCTAGTAAATTGGTCTGTGGTGTCATTTATGGAATAGCCATGGTGTAATTTATGGAATAACCAGAAGTGTTAGTATTTTATTTTATTTTTATTCAACAATTCTAATACTTTATATTTTATTTTTATTGACCAATGTCAACACTCCATATTTGTGAGCATCAAGGTATGGCAAAAAAAACTAGACTGTGAGATTACTTGCCCAAAATATATTAAAAAAGAAAACACAAATCAAACACTTAAACTAAGTTCAATTGAAAACAATTTTTATAAAAAAATTATTATTATTTCTATTAAAATAAAACCAAAATTACATTTATAATGTGTTGCTCCCACAAAGAAAAGCAAAAAACTAATGCAACCTCTTGTAAATCAAAACACCATCATGGAACCATAAGTATTCTTGGGAAGACTGATATGTGCTGAAATTGAGAAGTTTCCCTTTTGATTTGAATAAATGGTGAGGAGAGGTCAATGTTGTTAAAATCAGATCAACCTTTCATCCAATTAATTGTGAGCAAAGAATCACCAAAGATTTGTATGTGACTAATAATTATATGAAGACCAAAGTTTAGTAGGTAGTACAGAGAATATAATTCAATAATGTTATTGGTACCCATGTTTTGACTGGCCTTGAATTGGAGTTGGTCCAAGTTAGGATGGTAAAGAACAAACCCCACTTCCATCGTTGGACCATGATCTTGGTAGGGGCCAAGAAAGTAAGTCCATATTATAGAATTGTCAATATGTATTTCTTTTAGAATCATGTTTTTTTTGAAGGAGCAACAATACAAAAGTATGATAGAAGAGATGAAACTTAGCACTATTTAGGAAGGAGGGACAAATTTCCCCTCAATGTCTATGTTGGTTTGCATGATCCAACCCCCCCCCGGAGTGCTAAAGAAGGAAGGGCTCACCACTTTTTGATTTCCTTTTTTTTCAAACCAAATATAAAAAGCAAGAATCTAAATAGTTACCCCACTAAACAATTTTTAGATCAAGGAAGTATTGTAAAATAGTCCAAACCTGAACTACATAAGAGAAATGTAAAAAGAATTATCATTAGTCTCTTCAATACCTTTACACATCATACAAATTTCATGGCCTAGTTTACCTCTTTTTTGCAATTGATCCCAAGTTAAAACTCTTGCATTAAGTACTTGCCACATCACGGTTATTTTGTCTTTGTTGGAGCGTTGAATTTCTAAAGCTCATGCCACCACCAAATTGGATCTTCCATCTATGCCATCAGAGATGAATATCCTTGCTTTGAGTAGTTTCCTCCAATTGGATTTTAAGATAAAATAAAAACATCCTCATCTCATGTGAACTTTGGTATAAAAATTATGTAAGTCTAAAAGGAAAACATTTCAAGATGGTGTCATATGAGTCTCAAGACCCAAAGCACCCATTGACAACCACCCCTATCTCCATAGAGTCGAGGAAACATGAATGGATACATGGTTAAGAATTGCATTTCCAAAATTACTCAATTGATTGATAATGTTACCAGGTAGGAATATATTTCTACTACACCCCATAATTTCATTTATATCCACTTGGACTTGTGTACCATCCTCGACAATCCAAGAAAGGCCCATGGTCCCAAATTAGGTATGGTCCCAAAGTGTGAGGTCCTTCCACCAAGTTGAAATATTTTGCATGTTTTTCCTTTCCCTTCTAGTCCAATTCATAATAGCACTAGGCTCAATACGTTTCTCAAAATTAATCTTCTTCTAGAGACCCTCTTTAGTAATTACATTTTACAAATATTTTTCTTCTAAAGTGATATTGAAGAGGTGAATACTCTTAATACCCGATCCCCCCAACTTCTTAGGAGCAACCAACTTATGTCATCTAACACAATGCAATCCTAGGTATTCACGACTACCCTTCCAAAAAATAAATAAATCAAAGCTTCCTAATATTTTCCAAAACCCCCTTAGCTATGTGATCGAGGGTATGCTAGTACATAATAATAGCTTTGAGAACAAATTTAATGAGAATCATCCCTCCACCATGAGAAATCCACTTATGACATCAGAGAGTAATTATTCTTTCAACTTTGTTAATCAATCAAATCCAATCATTTTTTAAATAATTGTTGGGTTTGAGAATAAAACCTAGGTACTTGATGCCACCATCTAAGCTATGGCATTGAAAATGAAAATACATATATGTTGGGGTAATTCTACTTCAAATGAGGTTGAGTTATCTAATCACCAACAAACCCCAAGATATAGGGCCAAAAGGGGTTTGTCCCTTATGGCATCACCTGTGAAGCATATGAAGTCTCACCCAAGATAACTATGGGAACTGCAAGAACCGGGTTTCTGTAGCAATGAAGGGAGCCAATCCAAAATACATAACATTCAACATAATAAACTAGAACTTCAACAATTCATATGCTTCAACATAAATATTCCATACATATTATTTAACCATCTACGACATGTATTCATTAACTATGCAGTGTTCAAATCATTCATAAACTTCTTTATCACATAAAATTTATTCATCAACTATCATGAAGTAAACAAAAGACAATAACACATCATAATCATCATTCACACTCACATTGAACACCAATATTTTTAGGTTGAAACCCAAGATGGGATAAAACCACATAAGAATTCTTCTTCTTAACGAGTTGCACTAAATAAATGCTTCATGTCTGTGCACACACCTGGCATACTTTTCTTCTTCCTCTCTCATAATGGATTTGCACACACAACCTGTAGATGATTATAACTTCTATGCGACTCTCTCTCATACAACATATTCACAACATATTACCTTCATAGCAGATAGCCTCAACACAAAAGACTCAAAACTCAAGTTACTTACAGTGGCTAATTAGGTAATTAGATCCATTACATATATATATGAATTTTGATAGCCCTCAACCTCATGCCCACTACATAGACTTAATAATGTAAGTGGATAAAATTGTAACCATTTCTCAACTAACTTTGTATTGACCTCAGGGTCTTCAATCTACTAAGCCATGTCATAGTGCCTTCGTTCATGGAATATTAAAGAATACCCCTAATTTCAATAGATATTCATAATTACCTACAAAAACCCTATTATTGAGCCCCTCGCAATACATATTTTTAATTTTAAAAACCCTATTTTTACAAGAAACCCCTTTTCATATCCCCCAATACCTATAAAACCCTTATATGCTACTCCTAACCCCCAGTACCTATAATATGTTGACCTTATTTTTCACAATTTAAAAAACCCCTTTATGAATGAACGTGATCATAAGATATTTCTCAACAAGGTGAATCCCCTGTGGTATTGACATTGTCAGAACACCCATATTCCTTGTGTCTTTGCTACTGCTTCAGAGTTGGCCCTAATTCGACGGAGCACCTTCCTTTAGCCTTGTTTACACCAAAACTGCTATTCCCAAAAATGTACCAAAACATTTTAGTTCCAACTATAACTAATTCCTTAGCAAGGAATTTGATCCATGTATAATTACACCAAAGACACTAAGTTATGGTCCTCCTAATTCCATGATTATTTACGTGTCTAATTCCTTTAATTACATCTCTACACTCATGTACTTTCTTTTGTTGTAGTTTCTATAGCAGAAACTATTTTCATGCTGGTTGATATTATTCCTTTTCTAGCTATAGCCCCATATTTGTCAGCATTCAATCTAAACTAAGTATACTCATCTTTGTCAACAATTAATTTGAACCAGGAGTTTTAGAGAGGGTCGACTTTGTTGAGGCCTTCTACCCCACCCAAAAAATTCCAATGCTCCATTAAGACATAAGAAGATTGACTTAATGAAGTCCTTAAAGGATAGACATAGATGGTAAAAAATGTGTAACCATGGTACAAACAACTGAACAAAATAACTTAACAAAATCTAGGGTGTACATTAGCATTTGGACTAGAAAATGAACATTCTTTGTATCTGCATATGGTCTTAATTCAATGGCAAGTTGTTTTTCTTTGGTTGCTTTCAATTTTGACACAAGTCTCACAAATTGCTTCATGAAATAGAAGCCTCTTATCACCCCAGTTACATGAATCTTTTCATTTTAATGGCATGGTTTTCCTGCTAGCTTGCAAGCTTAGCTGCACTTGTTCAAATTCTTTAGACATCCAAAAATTACATCTAAAAATTGTATTTCAAGTTCTTTAGACATTGCTGATAGGTTTTGTAAATCCATGGTTCAATTCTCCATGGAAATGGCTTACATGCATGGTGTATTGATGTGATTTTAAGCTTGATTATGGTGTATTTGGATAAAGTCTTATTCCCTTGCGTTGAGTGTTAATAGATTTCCCTGCTTCTTTTGGACTTAGGATGGGTTTAAAAGAAATTATGCTTCAAGATTGATTGAAAAAACCCAATTTTTATTATTATTATATATAGATTGCAAACACAAATTCAATGCCATTCTTTCGTATGTTATGTGCCTCACATAAATCATTATTGTTCATCATAGAAAAAAGAAATACATATGACAATTTGTGTTATAAAAATAGGATCACAAAGCACTAACAATAAACAGTAAACAAGATTCAAATATTAAAACACATTACAAGAGAGACACAGCTATAACGTGGTTCACCCAAGATGGGCTACGTCCACATAGAAATTGTGAGTCATACTATGATTCCCAAATGGTATGTTACATAATTTGTGTTTGTCGACAAAAGGAAGTTTTAAATAAAAACCTACAAATAAATTAAAAGTAACATACCCTTGAGAATGAACATATTAGTTATTCTCCTTTGTAAAAAAAATATGTTGTTCAAATAAAGACGTGATTATGCTCCTTAACGTTTTTTTGTTCACTCAAATCTTAAGCAAGGGTGAGGCTTCAAAGGATAAGCTTATTAGAAAGGGAATGGGGGGCTTAATACACCTTTGAGTTCAAGTTTTCCACTTCAATTTATTTTCAAAACAAATTTATACCTAACTCTAATAATGTAATTTGTTGTTCGAAATGGATGACACACAAGACTTTTTATATGGCTCCAATAAAAAAATGAAGCATAATAAACCAAAGAAGGCTAGGTCGAATATTGTTGTGATCAATCCTTCACCCAAGGAACCAATGCACCTGAGCTACTTAATGATAAGACTAAGGAAATGGATATTGCAAAAAAAAGAACTTGACAAACTACAACAACAAGTTGATATTGCCAAAGATCCTAAACTCATAGTTTCAAATGTGTGGACCAACTTCGAAATGAGAGGGAACAAACATCATCCAAAACCATTAACACACCATTCACACATAATTTAAAATCCATGTGAAAACCATATGTTAAATGTTAAAACTGAAGTTTGCGAGGATTGTCCAAGCCCCAAACAAATGCATTCGTTATAACCCTCCTACGTAAGAACCATCAAACAAGATTGGCACCGAAAATATAAATTATTACTCTATAATTACAGAAAGGTAGATCGGATGACTCACCTCAAGAATCCAACACAACCACACCACCATCGCCAAAGAAAAGAAAACCCTCCATGCAAAAAAAGACATTTGCAAAGCTCCAAAACCATCCAAAGCACTCAAAATCCAACACATAGGAACCTTGCAACCTAGAAACAAGTTATTATGAAAAATAGAAGACAAATTTACCTCCAAATGACTATGCATAAACTAAAATGTCACGTACACCTAGCTCACATAGGGTAGGAATGTGAAACTGCTACTACACTGCTTTGATACCTTTGTGAACATGTACCCACGTGCCCATACACCTGACTCATGTGCATAATAAATTAAAATTTATTATTTCTTTCTCTTTAAACACAGTCATGGGTCATGGTCATCCTTTAACATTCATTCTTAATCTTAAAAGCCACTGTAACAGTTGTTCTGCAGCTCACAGATTCATTTTATAACTAGAAAAGTCATTTCTACACTGAACCTGACCCTTCCAACTTCTGCCTTCCACCTTCTTCATTCCTCAATGCAGCTTGTGGCAGGAAAAATTCTTAATGTCACCCAATGTTCCTTTTTACCTTTCCGCCTTCCTCTTTTCGCATTTCGTGGCGGACTCTGGGTAGTGGAAAAACAATAATGCGATATGGTTACCTTTCACCTTTTTGCTTTCCAATTTAAACCTTCCACGACGACTCTAGATAGCGAAGAAACAATAATCACTTACCTTTATCTCTTAATTTCCAATTTCTGCTTTCTGCCCTCTGTTTTCCGCATTCCGTCGCGGACTTCGAGTAGCGGAAACATAAGATATGACAAAGTCATTTATTCACCTTCCACTTTCTGCTTTTTTCCTTCTACGACGAACTCCAGATCATGGAAAAGCACAAAATGGTACCTTTACTTGTTCACCTTCCACTTTCCACCTTCCACCTTCTGCATTCCATGGGCGGACTACGGGTAGTGTTATCAGCCAAAATGGCACTTCTCCATCCGAGTGCCAACATTCCTCATGTTGGTACACAAAAGGACAATTTGGATTGAATTGTCCTAAACACTATAGATGGGCATGACCTTTGATGCATTTTTCTCAGACCAGCCTTGTATATTTTTATTATGGATTTTGGGTTGCATACGCGAGTATTTGCATTGCAACCCGCATATAATTGCATATGTGAGTTCCCTTTGAGAAACTCACGTGTCATACGCAAGTTGCCTATATTAGTACCCATGTATACCCTAATTCGACATTAAAAAATATAATTCGAGATTAGATGATATTAGTTGGGGCCTAATCCATAACTATCCCAACTATCTCAACCATCCCAACCTTTGAAACCACTATATTTCCCAAAGTATAAATAGAGGCCTTGAGGTGGGGACTAATCAATCAATTTTGGAGAGCAAAGTTATGCTGGTGGTATATCGAGTCTTGGAGCAGCAGTACTCAGACTCCTTTGGTTGCAAAGGATTCCTTGTCTCAGAAGCTGGGTTGTACTCTTATCTCATTCATCGATTCTTAATAAAGAGAATTCTTCTTCCAATTGTGTATTGAGTCTATTTCATGTATATGGGTTAATGAATATACTTGCTTATATGTTGAATATGCTTTTAATCTAATCTCTGATATATATGCATGAGATATTACTTGAAGTATTTTCTCTTTGTAGGTGAAGAGGTGCATCCCTGGAAGCTTTGGATAGAAGAGGAGTGGGAGAAGATCTAGCTTGGATCAACCGTCGTTAATCGGGTAAGTCAAAATTTTCTTCCTATTCCATTTCCATTCTCTTGTAAAAGCTGATTGTCTGCAAGTTAGTAGTAAGTCAGTAACCCCATACACTAGGTTATAAGGGTACTTATCCTGAACAACAGGACTGGCAACTCTACTGGGCAGTCCAACCTGCTGTGGGTTAGTCTTGTAGATACTTGCACAGTCTTTGCTTGGATTCTGTGTGTGGTTATTTATCTTTCCTTTGATTTGCAGTATAGTGTGTCCAAAGACCTTTATTGTTTTTTATTTTATGAAAAAAATTGTGTTGCATACAATGGTTGTTGTGCCACACAGTTGCATATAGAAACTTGTATACGCGGGTTGCTCTATAAGACAGTCGTGTATGGTATGCGAGTTTCTCTATAAGACAGTCACGTATTTCCTATAGCAGCATAAAATTTTGGGAGAGGGTTGCTTGTCCTTGTCTATTTTGAATTTTTGTTTGCTTAGGGGTCTTCTGTTGTTGGCATCCTTCTATAAGTTTGAAAGTCTTGTATACCATGCTTTGTGCCTTTTGTTAATCCTTTGAGTTTTATTGTTTGAATCTTCTTTCACTTAGCAATTTGAAGTAGGTCCTCTTGCTTGGGTAATAGGTTCAATGCTGTGTATCTAAGTCAGTAATCAGGATTTTGGATACCTTATACGTTGTACTGCCTTCGAGTAGTATCAATTTGTCACTTGTCCTTTAGTAAAATCAGTGGATTTCATTCATTGGTTCTTCCCAAGTTAGGTGTTTTCCAAGTTTCCTTCCTACGTGATTGAAGTTGGTTCTTGTAGGTTCTCTACACTTCATATTGCTTTCTTTATGTTCTGATTATTCAAACTCAGTCAAAAAAAAAAATTGCATTTAGGTGCATGGTAATTTTTGAAGAATTTGGAAAGTGAAGAAAAACATTTGATACTTTTGCATTTAATTGCATATAGTGGTTTTATTTTTAGTATTTTCAAATAAAATTTCAAAAATTATAAAAAAGAAGTCTTAGTTTTCTCATATATAGTTTCAGTTTCATTAGCTCATTTTTACAAAAAGAAAAGAAACTTGATTTAAGTAGTTGTAATTTGTTTTGGAAATTCTGTTATACATCATTTTACTATTTCTTATTGTGTCTATAATATCACAGTCATTCACGCCATTTACCCTCTAACAAAGAAAATCCCTTAAAGTGAACGATATAATTTAAAATTTATTAGTAAGCTTTATTTTATAGGGTCATACACGTACTAGATTAGGCTAGACTTGTGGAATAGGAAGTGTAAACCCTCCACAAGTGTTTAAATTCAGACGTAGTTGGCCAATTGATAGGTAAATCCTTTTCTATGTTGGTAGTATCCGGGAAGCTCCTCTCAAATGAGAGTTAATCACAAGTCCGCACGGAGGCTTGGACTGAGGAGATAACCCTCCAATTCCTTGTCCAAGCATAGACCAAGGTTTTTGTGCATCTAGGGATTGATGAAGAACCAGGTGGAAGAACCAGCCATCCAACAATATAATACAATAATCAAACTCTACACATAACTGCAAGTAGATATAGCAATCCCCGATACATAAGAGTACAATGGCTATGAATAGGCATGATACAAAGTATGACATGTGTGGTCATCGCCATGTACAATATAGATAGATCAGAATATCCATGATGAAGATATACAAAGGATCATGATCTCCATGAAATATGAAGATATATAATGGATCAAGATCTCCATAACGGTTGAAGGTATCTGACATACACTGGAGTCAAGTCACGAGAGATGAAATCTCATGAACATTGGCACAATCAAGGAGGTAACATATATGAAATGCCACCAATATGGAAGGTATTCTACACAATCCACTATGAATACATGTCCTACTATGTGAATAGAGGTGTTGAGGTCGAACATAGTAGTCCATTGTCTGATTACCGGTCATTGATGTATACTGTTAACAGACGCAAGATCACCCACCAATAATGAAAATGGGAATCAAGGTACTAGAGTGAAAACTAACAAGTGTGAATAAATGTGTTGAGGTTGAACACTTGAAAGGATCCATCAATCAGGGGACATTGATATATTCCCAAAAACTGTCGATGGCAAGAGAACCTGCCACTGATGACTGCAAGTCTCAAGGCACTAAAAAATGACTCTAGATTCCTATCCTAGAATAAATGATCTGAAGTTGATGGGATGAAATCCACTGGAAGAAGGGAATTAAGGCATCCCCCATCATCCAACACGAGGTACTCAGCAAAGCTGTATAATTTGGAACGACTCGATCATAATGCGCATGAACCAGTAACAGTACCGGGAATGGCCGACATGCAAAGTCAAGAGAACTGAGGAATGGCCGACTCAGGTTTCAACTTCCTTCGAACAAGAGCATAAAGGCAAATGGTGACTAAATGTAGGTAGCATAGACTCAATATAGAAAACTAGGACATCTCTGCGACACAGGAGGCATCGATAGAGGCTCCATAGGGACTGGAAGCTTAACCAATCGATGGAGATAAACTCAAAGAAACGAGTACAACTCCTAAAGTCAAACTATTAACCCAACCAATGGATGTGATATACAGTGCTCTATTTGAAGGCAACATGACTCGAATGCTGCCAAACATAACATCCTTTCTTGTCCATCTTTTTGGTTTTTTTTTCTTTTCTTTTTGGACTTTTTCAAATATTTTGAAAATATTGAAAACGAATAAAAGTGCTTTATAGTTACAGACTAGGAGGAGAGGAGTGTCAATGGGACAAACAAACTAGTTCCAAGCAGTGGAACATACCAATGCTCAATGCAAGGACACATGTGTAGAATAACGACAATCGAGGGAAAGTCCCCTCCCGATAAAAATGGGGAATCCAGCTGCAAAGGATAGGTAAAATGGCTATGCGTGTCTAGACATGAGACAAGATCAGGCTATATAGCTGATAATCAAAGTCAGGGAAGCAAAACTCATGATAATGCATTTACAACTTGATATAAGGGAGTCCCAGGAAGAAAGGATAGCAAAAAGATCAAGAGGAGTATGAGGCTCTTGCGCAAAGTCATGGCTATACTATACAAAGGACTCCCGCACCCTAAAGGAAAAATGTCAGCATGGGCACCAAATGCAAAAGAGGAGATAACTAGGGCACCCATGTATGGTCAAGCTCTACCATTCACATCATGTCACTTCTAAAAGCAACAAAACGGTTCCATGATAAGATAGAATGGGTGCGTACCCAAGGTTATAATGAAACGGTCATAAGGTCATGCAAAGTGCAAATGGAGATGAGACCTAACCTATATGCCATTTTATACATTCTACCTGAGATCGACACGAACAGGTCAACACCACGGTCGAAACAATGCTCAAAATGGATTCCTACATCATCAAATTAGTCCAAAACGGTCCAAAATGGTCAAAAATGGTCCAAAACTATAGAAAGTGCGTAAAAAATTTCAAAAATTTCAATTTTTTTTTATAAATAGTAAAAAATTCGAAAATTCCAAATCATTTGAAATTTTTACCCATTGGAGCTCAAAACTTTCAACGTGAAGTCTGGGAGTTTCGTCTAGCGAAATTCGACACCGTTTGTTCTAGGTAACTCCTCATGTACTCCTCTTTCTATTTAATGCAAATTTTTTCAAATTCCATGGTCAAATTTAATTTTTAAACTAGTCTAAAATGGTTGTTTCGGCCCACGCGGATATTGGGGTTTTTTTCGTGTATAGGGATGGCTATACGTGGAAAAACCTCCCAAAACTGCGTACATACACGATTGTTTTGCAAACAGTCGCGTATGCAGCCACGCACAAGGTTTTTTAAGGTTTCTAATGACCAAAAATCAATTTTAATGTGTAGGATGGTTCTAGAATGGAGAGAGAGAGGGAGCATGGAGATGTAGAAGAGGTTGTTCAAAGTGAATTTTTGGCTCAACAATCTCTACGCACATGCGGTTTGTACAAATTTTTGTGTCTTGGCAGCCTGAGGTCCAAACCAAGATTGCTACAGATGCTAGTAGACTACTGGGATCTAGACTCAGAATCTTTTCATATCGACGGGATGTCTCTTACTATAAAGATTGAGGATATATATTTTATTACTGGATTATCCCGACGGGGAGAGGTGGTGAACCTAGGCTCTCGCGGGACCAAAGGTTCCCTTACCATTGATGAGTACATTGTAGTATAGTGTTTTTCGGACACAGAAAAGGTTGGGAGTCAAATCCTGAAAAAATCAATCCAAGTACTAGGACTGAAGGCCATACTATTGGCAGTCGGTAGGATAGCCAGTCTCGCATCACTCCACCAGGCCTCGTGGCCATCAATTTTCTATGCAGTGGAGTGTATGAGACCCATAGTATACAACTGGAGCACTGCACTATTGAGTAACATGAAGCAGCAGCTAAGTGACTGCAAGATGGGCAGGGTGAGAAACTTTGGTTTCGGCAGCATACTGAGCACGTTCTTCTTTGAGTGTGTATCGGGGCTAAGACCTAGAGTGTACATTCCTCTACATGGAGTTCGGGATCTGGTCCAATGACGTTGAGCCAATGTTATGCGTAGACTGGGTGGAGGTAGGGTGGCTAACCCCTACTCAACAGAATTTTTTCCATGGTGGCGGCAGCAATTCATTGCCATCGATGATTATCCCTCTATAGGGATAGATTTCCAGGGAGATCCGGACATGCCCCTACCACTAGGAGCATCCTAGGGTGATATAGGTATTAAATCCCAAACTCACTTTTTAAGTTTTTTGAATTAAAAAAAAAATTGTGTGTTTTTTGATGTATTTGACTCAAAAGACATGTTTTGGTGTGACGACACATAGTGACAGTCTGTCATGTGTATGCAGATGTTGGACCATGGTGGCCTGACAGTTTCCCTCGTCATAGATGAAGGGGAAGAGGAGATGACATCATGGGTGTGGATTTGGAGCGGACACTATAAATTATCCACACAAACTTTGTACGCTTGACACATAGGGTACCCATGGTGCAAGTTGAGGACTTGCTTGAGGGCATGGAGTGCCAGGTGGTTGGTGTACCATGGGCATGGGTGCGCTTGTTTAGATGACTAGCTAGAGCCGTGGTGTTCTATCATGATTAGAACCCCCCTCCTCCACCTCAAGCTTAGAGACCTGAGAGTGCTTCATTTTTGTACTACCGTGTATTATATTTTGGTGGCTTGGATGCCCCACTTTTGTATTATGACACTTATGTATTATTACATCACATTTTGGATGTTTATTGAAAAACTTTTATGATGATCGATTTATTTATTTACATGTGTGTAAAAATTTATGTTTGTGATGTGCTTATGGTCTATGAAACAAATTCCAATCTAACACATAGTTAGCATATGAGTTAGCAACTTGATTAAAAATTCTTGAAACATGTATGTATGCTATGTTCTCAAATTGCCATTCTAACAATCTGACATGTAAGAATCTTCGTAATAATGTCAGATCCCTAACATGATACAAGCCATTAAGTTGTAAAACTACTAACTGTGAATCAAGATGTACCTCAAGAGAGAGAACACCATGTGAAATGGCATCCCGTAATAACTTGATAACGATGCTATACTCAGCATCATTGTTTGAAGAAGGCCGTAAACATACACCTCCTGAAGACAATACCTGACCCGTAGGAGTGTAAATCACCCAAGCAGCAGATGCTAAATTCTGAGTGTGGCGGCTAGCACCATCAGCAAATCCTATGCAAGCGGAAGACTCCATTGACATCTACCATAAGAAATGAAAGCTAATCAAAAAACCCGATCACCATAAGAAAACCTAACTATGCAAAATAACTATACAATAGTATACAATAATCAGCCTTGGATGAAGATCATGCATAGTATCTTTTAAGATAGAGCCCATTTCTAGGCTCCACTAAGGCTTTCCCTTCATAATCCTCCAGCTCATAGGAACCCTTCTCTAACACATGTTTGACTACATAAGGACCATGCCACATGGGATTAAACTTCTATGCCCCCAAGGGTTCTTTAGCTTGATCCCACAAAAGGACCAAATCACCTTCACTAAACCTCCTTGCACGGATAGATTTATCATACTGGACCTTAGCGCGATGATTATTAACTTCTAGAGCCACTAAGGCATCCCGACGTTGCTCATCAAGCTGCTCTAAGTGGACCAAATGTTCCTCCTATGCGCAAGTGTCTAGTAAAAGCTTTATAGCTAGCTTCAATGAAGGGATTTCGCATTCAATTGGCAAGACAGACTCCACCCCATGTATGAACTGATATGGAGAGAAACTGGTGGCAGTATTAACCGTGGTCCTATACGCCCACAAAGCAGGATATAACATGATATGAGAATTCGACTTGCTTTGTGCAATGGTTCGTTGGAGAATGGACTTAAGTGATTTATTCAGTGCTTCAACCTATCCATTCAGCTGAGGGTAATAAGAAGAGGAGTGCTCCTGCTTATACCCTAACTTCGAAGCCAACTCTTCCATCATTCTAATCTAAAAGTCCCTACCATGGTCAGTGACAAGCTCTTTTGGAATGCCTAACCAAGTAATAATTTGGTTGAACATGAAATGCATGGCTATCTCACCATCGGATTTTACCATGGGCATAGCCTCTGCCCATTTCATGAAATAATCAACATCCATTATAATGTGATGATGCCCCCGAGCCAAAGCTGGGTTGCAATCCATGAAGTCAAGCCCCCACTTAGTGAAGGGACTGCCAGTGATAATTGGATGTAACAAGGTAGGATGTGAGCACATATTGCATGCAAACACCTGGTAAGGGTGACACTTCTTGATCACATTGACACAATCTTTGAAGATCGATGGCCAAAAATATCCCACTCTCAAGATTTTTTTGGGCTATAGAAATCCCAGATAAATGACCACCACACACCCCTCTGTGGCAATCATTCAGCACAACCTCAGCCTCATCATGGGTTAAGCAACAATGTAAAATGGAATCTACCCCATGGCGGTACAAAGTGTTATCCACTATAAGGTAGTTCTTATATACACGACATAATCATCATCGCTCATCCCATGAAAGGTGAGTAGGGACCTTCAACGTTTGTAAATATATAATGATATCCTCATACCATGGATCCAAAGTTAATATAAGGAAAATATGCTCATCAACAAACATATCCTCATAAACCTCCTCCTCCATACTTGGAAAATCAGAAATGAGCTCCGCAAAGAGTAACGATTTCTTCGATTTTGCCAAAACGAATTCAAGATCGAATTCTTGCAAAATAACAATCCACTTATTATACTTTCCCTCGATCATACTTCTCGTGAGGACGAACTGAAATGGATTGACGTGAGCTACCACCAAGGTCCGGTGAAGGAGAATGTAATGTCTCAATCTCTGAACCGCATGAACGGTTGCCAAGGAAAGTTTCTCCACATGAGAATAATGGATCTCCACGTCAATAAGGTTCTGGCTGAAATAATATATGAGATGCTCATGGAGCTCCTCATCCTCCTAAACCAAAATTGTACCAACCGTCTCCATGGACGCAGCCACATAAATCAATAAATCACGGCTATAGTCAGGTGGACTAAGCACGGGGACCGATGCTAAGGCTTGCTTAAGAGCATCAAAGGAATCATGGGCTCGCTCATCCCAGCAAAAAGTAGTGTCCTTATTTAAAAGACACATAAATCCTTTAGTCAAATTGGAAAAATTAACCATGAATCTCCGCAAGAAATTTTCCATGCCTTGCAAACACTGAATATGTCTAATATTACGTGGGGGAGACAATTGAAGTATTGCCTCAACCTTTAAGGGATCAACTCTTATACCCTCCTTGGATACAATGAACCCTAGCAAGCAACCAACAGTTACACAAAAGATGCACTTATGAGGATTGAACATAACCTGGTAATGGCGGTATCTTTCAAATACTAATTTCAAATGGTATGGATGACACACTCTTAGACGAGAATGGGCAGCAAGATCATCCAAAAAAACTTCGATAATTGTTTTGAGATCATGAAAAATCAAGGTCATATCCCGTTGAAATGTAGCTCCGGCCTTTTTAAGATCGAAAAGAATCTTCTGATATGCAAACATACCCCAAGGACAAATAAATGCAGTTTTATGTTGATCCTCGCATTTTATTTAAATCTGATTATATCCGGAAAAACCGTCCATAAAGGAGAATACCTCGCTTCCCGCACACTCATCCAATATCTGATCAATAAATGGTGTGGGAAAATAATCCTTAGGACAAGCATGATTTAAATCATGGAAATCAGTGCATATGCAGATTGATCCCTATTTCTTATCGACAGTAAGGGGATTTGAAACCCACTTTGTCAAGGGAACATGATAGATAAAATCAGCTTTCAACAACTTTTCTATCTCAGCCTTAATAGCGGGTGCTTTTCTAGGATTCACCACACGCAAACATTGTCGAACGGGTTTCACATTCAGATAGTTCTTAATTTCATGTTCAACAATATGAGGGTCAATACCTGGCATCTCCTTGTACAACCAAGCAAAGATGTCACGAAACTCTTTAAATAGCTCGGTATACTCTTTGATTTCATCAGGGGAACAATCCACCCCAAGGTAGACGTTCTCAATTTTTCTAGGATCATGAGAAATATTGATAGGAATAGTCGGTGATAAATTCTCCATGTTCCCATCAGCCATCTGACCGGGAGAGCTTAATGGAACCATGGGACTACCAATTTTCTCACTAAGAATCTCCCTAAATTCTTCACGCTCCATACGGTTAAACTCGGGAAGAAAATATCATCTATGATGCAACTCTTCCCAAGGTGGCTCAACCCCAGACATGGCCTCAATAATGGATTCATCTAATTGCAAAACACCATCAAGGAAATCATGTGCGTGAGAGGACTCAACTTCCCATGCATTCAACACATATGGGTCATGCTACTCCATCCGCAAAGAGGAAGGACTAGGCTCTGCAACACAATCAAGATTTGCTTGATATGCTATAATTGCTGCAGGCAACAGCACATCTGTTTCGATAGTTCCATTCAAAGGACTCGGTGAAGGAAGAATCCAAGAATCTTCCATATGGGTAGTGCAAAAATACACCGACTTCAACGAAGATGAATCCCCACTGAAACTAGATCCAATCATAAGAATGGGCGCAGGACAACTAATGGTCCCCATAAGGGATGGATACATACCCACACCCACACTCCCAGTTGCTGGCTAAGAATGATCAATAATTAGGATAGAATCTCCTGATGATGCACTGACACTCAGATTACGGAATGATGTCTGATCAATCGTAACAATCTCCCCATTAAATGGAAAGCATACTACTCAAAATGGAGAAGAGGATACAACTTGCATAATATACATCCAATTCCGGCCCAGTAAAAGATTGTAGTCAAGGGGTACATCAACCACCTCGACCTCGATCGTGACAGTCTTCCCTCCCAACTAGACCTGAAGAGAAGGAAGAATCCTGTGCGGTCAAAATGATCTACCATCAAAGGCAGTTAACATGGTAGCAGATTGAGACAACTTGGGAGAACCCAAACCCTTCCAGCATGACAAAGACATCACAGAAGAAGCAACGCCTTCATCAATCATAGTGCTTTTGACGGTCATATTAAGACACTCTACATGAATCAAAAGAGACATGTAATAAGGCAAGCGAGGCCGTAGTGCCATGGTTTCAAATTTGATGACAAAATAAGAGTTATCATCATTAATCCCAAGAGTAGAAAGCAATGCTTTCCTTTGTGGTGGACAACTCTGAAGTACTTCAAGTGTGGACATTGCACAAGGAGTTTGGCCCAAATCCTCGACAACAGAATAGTTTTGGGCGGCGCGAGCATTAGGATTGTGCCCCGAATGATTTAGGACTTCCTTAGGAATGCGAGGTGCAGATTTAGGTTTATCCATAGGGTTTTTAAGATGCAAAGGGCTCTCGGGTGGAGTGGGTTCTTTTCCAAGGTCCGGTTGTGATGAACCATTATCTTTTGCATGAGTCACAACCTTAGTAGCACGTACCATGTTGATGCAACCATGACCGTTATTGGATTCCAACGGATTTTGATCTCCACTCGATGCACAATGAGGATCATTGGTCCTTGAGTTAATATTTTGATGATGGGGTAAAGGATTAGTTAGCACAGCTGGGCCATGTGCTATGAATCTTGAGGCATCTTCCATATGAGGGCACAAGTGAGTGAGGTGGTCCTCCTTACATAATTTGCAAGGAAAATTAACCTTACATTTAGACTTCTTGTCCCCCTCAGCATTGCGGGCATTCTTGTCATTAAGACTATCATTTTCATTCTTGTTCCCACCCTTAAAATTATTTTTACCCTTTTCCTTATTCCTTCCGGGCTGTTGGTTGCCCTTTTGGTCTGACGATTGCACGAAAAGTACACTCGCCGTTTGGGTAGATTGAGACGAAGCCATGGCTTGTCCTGAGGTGGATTGGTTAATAGACAATTGACTCACTTGTTTCACAATTGAATCCATAGGTTTGGAACTTGTACAACCCACAATGCCATCAGCATGTGGTCCAGGCTTGATCTTGGGATTGAAACTAGAATACGAAGCGTTAGGTATGATCTCATATAAAATTATGGATTAAGCATAAATCAAATCCAATTCCTGTGCCCTAAAAATTGCTTGTTCCTCATTCTAAACTCCAGATGTAGAAACATCCTTCGCGATGTAAGGTAACAACGATTTAAGGAACCACTCAGAGAGAAATTCTGGCGGTATGAAAGCTTTAGTCAACCTCTTCCGTCTATGCCACTCTTGGATATAGTCTGAGATATGTGTGGCTTTATCTTGTCAAAATTTCAACAAGAGTTTTGTACCAACGTCATAATGCACGGGTAGCTGGAAGTGATTGAGGAAAGTCATAGCAAGGTCATCAAACAATACGAATTCCCCCCTCAGTAACTCTATATACCATTTCGTTTTTGACCCGATGAGGGTGTGTTGAAATAGCCTTAAATGAATGGATTCATCATGTAAGGAATTGGAAGAGCACCAAAGGTGAAAAGTAGTGACATGTTCACTAGGATCTTCTCCTACTTTGCCCTCGAACTTGGGAATGTCCAAATGAAGCTTGTTAGGGACAGCTGGGAAAGCCAGGTCATGAGATACTGGATCGTTCATGAGTCTCGATAACTCAGGTAACTTTAACATTGCGAGGAAAGTGAGCCTAGGTTGAGCCGGTCTATGCCACGCTCCCTAATAATTCTGATTCATGTAAGTCTGATTGCTGTACATACCATGGCCTTGGCCATAATATCCTCCTCCTGTTTGACCCGTGTAGGGCTGCATGGAAGCATTATGATGTGGTGTACCTTGACTATGTAGTGCTACAAAGCCATAATTAGAGGAGTAAGTAGGTTGTTGATACCCGCACCCATAAGATTGATAGTTCTGTCCATACTGCGGTCCATAATATTGTCCATGAGAAGCTCCATAAGGTGTCCCATGGGATGTCCCATGAGAAGCTCCATAATTAGGAATATGGGGAGCTCCTTGAGATGGACCATGAGAGGATCAAAAAATATGAATATGAACTCCCAAGACAACAGGAGGTACTTGACTCTGGGACACTACTATGTGAACAATCCCAGTACGAACATAACTAGTAGCAATATTTCGGCCCGAAGGACCACGTGAATGAGGAGGAGGAAGGGTTGTCAAAAATGCATTCGAAGGAGTAGGGTTTGAGGACGAAGGGACATGTGAAGGGATGTAAGTGGTATTCGCTATGTTCACTTATCTCGGTTCTAGTATCCGTATATGACTACTAACACTAGTTCTAGGACGTATATGTCTGGTAGCTTCCACCACCGGGATGGAAGATACAACGTGACTAGTTCTCCCAGATCTCTCCACATGGAAAGGAATAGGAGTGCCCCCAGGCGTAGTGATAGGTTAAATTTTTGACTTGGCATGATGTGCCAGATATTTTACAGAGATATTAGGTATGCCATAATGAATATAACTAGTGCTTGTGGGTTCATGAGGAGTCTCTTCACCTAGTAACCAACACCGGTGACCTGTGAATGATGGATCATAACCATAATGTGAAAGTATTTCTAGTGAAGGATCATATACAGGAGTATAATCTACATCCCCAACCTCTTGAGGTGGAGAAGACATCTCAGGAATCTCATCCTCACGATCTCCCATCGTGTGTGAATCAATGTGAGAAGTAGTCCTGGAGTGTCTGTTTCTCTCTCCCAAAGGAGGAGGAGATGTGGAAAGTGGAAGTCCTGCTAAACGACGAGAATGGCGAAGTACCACACCCAAATCCACAATGACTCAAAAAAATGAAAAATACTCTATCTAATTACGCAAACCCTAGGAAAACTAGCGTGCATAGAACATACACCTATACAATGTAAAGCCAAATCACAAGCAAACAAGGGTAGGATATGTGAGATCCCGAATGAAGTAGATAGGTCTTTCCTAAGATAGGCTTGAGACTACCATACACAACAAGCGGAGGTTCATAACCAATTATAGTGGCCCTCAGCTTCAACGCATATAGCGACTGTGCTGTCTGACCCCTACCTAGCCAGGACACCTGCAGAATAACCTCTGCGAACAGGGATAATTTTAGGGGTGAATTTTATCCCAATGGGCTATTTTTCCATGTTTTTCTCCCAAAAAAGATTTGCCATTTTACATTTTTTGAAGCCCTGTTTCGCCCAATTTTAATGCGGTAAAATTTTTTCACCCTAAAAATTGCCAAATTATTATATAAACGATATAAAATCCTTGGAAAATAAAATATTTTTTGAAAAATATTGCCAATCATTTTATAGTTGGCGTTTTAAGAATTGGTAATATTTGCCAACATTTATACACTTTTAAATAAGTATGGTTCCTTAAAATCATCCCTTTCTGTGAAGTACCCCCTCGATAACCTAGGTAAGGAAACTAAGGTCACCTCAATATAATCAATGCTCAAGTGGATAGTTGCAGGCATGATTGACCATATGGGCAAGGTAGCAAAGCCCGAAACTCTCGAAAGAGACCCCAGATATGAATACAATCCTGGAAATATCTCTGATGCTACTCAGTTATCACCAGGGACCATCCCAATCATTCACCGCTCACACTTCCTCATGCTTAACTCCCTTGTAAGAGGAGGATCCTGAGAAACACTAATTATACCAAGGAATTTCACTCTCTCATCTGGACGGACACATACATGTTTCATTTAGTGGTCTTGGAGAATTTACTCACAATGAACTATTCCAAGACCCTAAAACCTAATCTTGTTGTTGCACCTTGTAAAATAAAAAGAGTGTAATTCATGTTATTAAGTGTTGATTTTAATTGGCTTATTACTCAAAAGGACAAATGATCATGCAACTAATGGTGTTATGATGCAACAAGAAGTAAAATGCACACCTAACAATAAATGCAAATGCACTATGTCGAATGAAAAATGGGGTCTGCTACTATGTGAGATGCAAAAATTTTCTTCAAATGAAGATGCATTCATTCCTATATGAAAATCTGACTAATACTTTTCCAAGCAAACCTAGTGCAGGTACCATGCAACAATGCATAATGATGCAAAAAGGAAATATTTTTGTATTTTTTGAATTAAAATGAGATAATAAAGCAAAAGTATGACCCTACAACCCCTAGAATCTGAAAGCACTATCGGAAAACACCCAAGAAAAGCACTAAGGTAAAATAAACCTAATGCACTAATCTAAAAACAAAACATAAAAAATGCAATGACAAGAACATTTTCAAAAAAAAAAATTTCAACTAAAAAGCATCTCTGGTCAGAAACAGAGGTGTATACAGACTCTAGAAGCATCCAAGAAGACTCAGCAATTATCAAAAATCACCCATCAACACTCTATCTTCCCCAAAAAATAAAAAATCAGGGTATACGCGACTGTGTGCAGAAAACCCACGTATATATGTGGATATCCCAGTAAAAACCGCATGTACATGAGATCGTGAAAACAAAACTCGCGTACAGGAAGAAAAAGAGGTAAAAAAAAATGGAAACAAACAAGCTAAGACAAAATTTATTCCTATCTGACACTACTAGGTAAACATGCTCTGAGACCCGACTCAGAAACAGAGAAATCAGAGCAATTCAAGAACATTCAATGCCGATAAAACCCGCAAAGGAAATTACTAGGAACTCCCCAGTATGGTCGCCAATTCTGTTACGGAGAAAAATTCCTATGGCTTAGGGTACCACAATAGACAGAGTAACCATAGAAATCAATCCTTTCCCATATGCAAGAGAAACCAAACATCTAACACTAAAGGATCTTGAAACATACCTTTTTTCGGATGGTTGATGTAGATCCCCATTGAGCTTTTCCACTCTCGCTTGTATTCGCAATTTGCTCTCTCAACATTCAGCAAACAAGGCAAGCCTGCTATATAATGGTGTTAGACCTACTCTACCATATATAATCAATAACATATAAGCATTTTAAAAGAATCCATGGATTCAATATTCATTTAAATACATGTTATTGGACAGGAAAAGATATTTCTATTAATATAAATTAGAGATTACAATAGTGACAACCTTTGTCGACAAGTCTGCGAATCGGAGAAACTAAGTCCTCCACCTGGGCCTCCACCACTTCAATCCTCCATCTCTCGATAGGAAGCTCACAAACACAAGCAAGCTTGGAAAGAACACAAAGTGCTCCAAGGAACAAAGGGATGCAGACTCAAGTATAAGCTCCAGCAACAATGGACTATAGTTTTCTTGCTCTTCAATTCCTCTCCCTTCAATGTTTCCAAAGGGTTCCTTATATAGTTCTTCAATGGGGTAATGGAAGGTCAAATATGAGCAATCTCAAGGCATATCAAAATCCAAAAGACAAGTGACTCAGATCCACATCAACGAAAACTCCAAAAATATTTGGCCTTTTGCACACATCAAAATGTACGCGGGATTAAGGGTCATATCCACGTATATACGCGAGAAATGGATTAAAAGTCATGTATAGCAAATAATGCATGTTTTTAGGGATGATCTTGGAAACATCAAAGGTACAAAAATGGTCCATGGGGTCTAAAGATTTTGCAGAGGGACGGGGAAGGCCATAAAGGTGTGATCCACCATGTGTGGTAAAATCAGCTGTAACAACGAGCTTGGAAGGTAACCCTTGTTGAAAGTGTAGGAGGACGATGGGTGATTCCTCTGCTTATTCCTAAGAACCTCTTCAAGGACGCCTAGGAACGGTCTCTAATATTTCTTTGGGAAAGCATATCTTATACCCCTTGTGTCTGTTGTGACTATAGGAGATTTTATAGTGTTTGCTCTATGGTTTGTTTTTGTTTAGCCGGCCTTAGGGTGTGAAGAGTTAAATTTTCAATCATGGAGGAACAACCTATCAAAAGGTCAAGAAGGTTGCAAAACATTCCTCTGCTTATTAGAGTGGAACCTCCACCTCTCCCTCAAAGGCAAAGATTAGACACAGACGGTTCTTTCAAACTGGTAGGAGTTAGTGAAGTTCCAGGTGAACCCGAACTTAGCACAAACCAAGTTGATTTAAACATAGTAGAGATAAAATACTTGTGGGATGACGAGTTTACAAGAAACTTTAAATCACCTCTTACTGACCTAAATGATCCTGTGATCATCCAGGTTTGTCCTTTCAGTTCACCTGTGATCGGTGTTCCTTTGGGCAGACTAATGTCTAGTGCAGGAGAAAGTCCTTCTAACTCCACCTCAGCCACTCTGGCTGAAGGAGTACAACCTCCCCCAGTTGGTGCCTCTAGAACAAGTATACCTACTACCCCTTTAACTCCAGCTAGTCGGGTGGTCCAACCATCAGCTTCCACAAATTTAGTAGGAACTTCTGGTGGAGTGGTCACTGGGATTCCTAGTGTACCTTCTGCTTCAACTTCCTTCACACACACTGCTTAGAGTGGTCCTATAGGATCCTCATCATTTGTCCAATATTTTCCTTGGAATGGGGGGCACATTCCCCCATCTGCCTCATATGTAGGTCCAACACCTGCATATGTGGGGGTGCAGTTCAAAAACCCTAATCCTTATGGTTAAGGTTTTCAAACTTTGGTTTTAGCTCCTTTCATGAGCTCTCCTTTCTCACTTTTTAGTGAAGGGATACCTTCTCTTGTTTTCCAAACCCCAGATTCAACTGGGACAGCTCGAACCTCATACATTGCACCGCATATGAACAATCCACTGGCCTATGGGTGGAATCCTTTCCAAAGTGTCTCAACTACTTCACAATCGGTAGCAGGGGGAAACCCCGCCTTCACATTTGGGAACCTGGGGGCAAGTCCTTCGAATTCCCAAACTAGTACTTTTCATTCTTTGGTTCGACCCAACTCACTGAACGACGACACAATTCAGTTGAGACTGTTCCAAAGAACTCTAATTAGTGCCGCAACAAAATGGTACATTGAACTTCCCTCTGCTGTGTTTGATAGTTTTTCGGACTTGGCGAATGTGTTCCTTAATCATTTCCAACTTCCTGTCTAGTATGATGCTGGGACAGACTTGTTGTCCACCTTTCGGCAGGACAAAGCCACTCATATTTTGGATGACATCCAAGAGTGGAGAAGTCTGAAGAGGCTTATGAAGGCCACCATCCCTCCCAATTTTTTACTAGAATGGTTCCTTAAATCCTTATTGCCATTTATATCTAAGGATGTATCTACTTTGGGAGTATCTAATGAGGAAGAGGCTACCCTCAGGGCCTAGCAGTTAGATTTGATATATTCTCATTCTAGGATTCTATACGAAATTATCACTGATGCACTGAGGCCAACTCATAATGTTGAGAAACCTAATCCTGGACCCCATGCTGATGGTGCGGTTGGTTTAGTAAAATATCCCACTATGGAATCTTTGGCTAAACAACTCCATGAGTTGTCTGTCAAACATTCTATGGTGGAGGTAGCAAAGGCTACCCTATCACCCCAGAATGCAAATGTTTTTGCTCAATCCTCCCAAAAGGGTGATCAGCAGCCCGGTGGGAAAAAGAAGAAGGGGAAGAAAGGTGAGGGAAACCAACACAGGCCAAAATCCAGAAACAATGCTAATGGGGGAAAAAAGAGAAGAATAAGGTGAAATTCCCATGTAAGTTGTGCCAGGAAGATCACCTAACCCATCGATGTCCCCTTATGGACCAAGCTTAGAAGCTGCTTAAAAGCCAACAAGCGGATGTCCTGAAGGATCCTTTTCCCTAAGGACAAAATTCTGCTTCAGCTTCAAATGTAGCAGGGGGCACCTGAAATTCCCTTGAACCAAATTATATCAACATGGTTCGATCCTAGACACTACTCCAAACTAGGAGCAATAACTATAAAACAGAGGCTCCGGAGAAGGGTAAGTCTATAGGTGAAACTTCTAACCCTCTCATGATTCAAAAACCTGTCGAAACTATGCCCACAATACCAAAAGGTGTATTCAAGAAATCATTGCACAATCCCAATGCTATGGATTTATAAAATTACTCTATAGTCGAAGATTTGGCCCAAACCCCTTGTGCGATGTCGGCTTTAGAGGTGTTACAAAGTTGTCCTACCCAGTGATATGCACTCTTAGTAGCCTTAGGTAGTATGGATTCATTGATCCTGATGGCGAAGTTTAATTTGTCTGATGTCAAAATTCGCCTGCCATATCATGTATCCTTGTCAATAGATGTCATCCATGGAGGAAAAACCATTGGAAGTGTATTTGTCGATGAGGGTGATTCTACATATGTCATGTCCTCGTCCTATTGGAAAGATCTTGGGTCTCCAGAGCTAGTTCCATTGAACACCCTACTTACTGCTTTTGACGGAAGGTCATTTTGTCCACATGGTATCGTCCCGGCTTTCGAGATAAAGTTGGCAGGGAAAGCATGTGTTATACCAAAATCTTGTCACCATCATGTGATAAGACCTTTGACATACCTACTTGCCCTTAATCCCAACACTTGGAAGGAAACCCATGATGTTTGTCAATTCTACATAAAAATAATCATCACTGCACTTTCCCTGTTAGATATGAGTGGTTCCTTGCTCGCACCGCCTGTGCTTTTTTATCCATAAGTGGTGCCATCACCTATTACCCTTGGTCCATAAGCGGTTCTTACCTGAACCTCTCTGTCATAAGAGGAGAAATGTGGTACCCTGGGTAAAATGGGAAAAAGAGAATATTCTCGAGGCTTCTAGATCATGACCCTCATGTCCTCCCTTATCCCTATCATTGTGGGTCAATTGAGCTCAAGATACCCCATCATAGGATCTTAGAGGCCACCTCATCCACAAATCTCTCAACCATTCCTATCCATTAAGCCCTATAAATAAGCTCATGGTCATGGTTGAGGGGGGGAACTTCATAGGCATTGTTATGCTGTTGGATTGACCACTTAGCCCAAGCCATTTCAGAGCATAGAGAACAAAGTTGGAGCTTACGGGGATGAAGTGTTGGTTTCATGGATATGCATGTTGACACTAAGGCTTAATTGGTTTTAAACTTCTCCATTCATCTTAATGCAAAGCTGATTTCCATCCCACATTACTATTGTTGTTGATTTCACATGTACATGTTGTTAGATTCCTTAGTCACTAACATGGATCAGTAGATTATGTTCTAGTAGCTTTGATGTGTTTGTGTGTTTGATCTGATTGCAGGTGTACAGGTTTACTATCGAAGCATCACATTCCAAGTATCTGCGGTGTCTAGGGAGGGTTTTCATCCTTTGTTGTTCATTTGTTCTGGATCTGAACCATTCAGACTAGTGGAACGCCTTTCTATCCGCAAAAGGTGAAATATTCCTACATCTAGCATGTCTATTGAGGTAGAGGTGATTGATGTGCCTTTGGATTATAACTTGCTTCTAGGGAGAAGCTGGACTTATGCCATGTCTACTATTGCATTGACCATTTTTAGAATAGTAGTGTTTCCACACGAAGGGAAGTTGGTTACTATAGACGAACTCAGTTTCACTCGAAAGGGCCACATGGAAACTAATGAGTCCACCATAACATTGGTTTATCAGGTTACACCTGCTTAGGAGAGATTAGAGGCTAGAATGTATTCATCATTGATGGGAACATTCGATCTTCTAGTTCCAATTAATTATTTAGGCTCTACAAGTATAGGGAAGTCTATTGCAATGGTTGTCGATAGAATGGACCCTTCGTTTCTTCCTTCCCATCATGAACCTGAAGTGCCCTTGTCGGTGATGAAAGTAGCTTACCAAGCTATCATTCATACCGTTGTTGACCCCGTCCTGATTCCTCTCAGGCTCAGAGGAGCCAGACGAAACCTATCGTCCTGCTTGGGCTGAGAACTCTTCGCATACTCAAGACTGCTTAGATATGGTTTTTCCATCTAATGAAGCCATTTTGGAAGCTATGTGTGGGCGTGATAAGATCTACAAATATCTTCATCATCGATCTTATTTTCTTCCAGAGCTAAGAAGAATTGAAAATCAAGAGTTCCATATGAGACTAGCAGATGGTGATGATACTCCAATCAATCCCTTACCAAGGGAGGGGATATTTGCTAAGGGGAATATGGAAAATATTTTCATTACTATTCCTATCAACATCTCCGTGAACCCAAACATTGTGGAGAATGTATTTATCGGTGCAAACTGCTCTCTGGAGGAGATTGCTATCTATACATCCTTGTTTAAGGAGTTTCATGAGGTATTTTCCTGGTCATATGAGGAGATGCCAGGAATTAATCCATCGATAGTTGAACATGAAATCCAAACCTATCCTAATGCCAAACCAGTTTGACAAAAAATTAGACATGTCAATCCGTGCAAAGCGGTAGCTGTCAAGGCTGAAGTTGAAAAGTTGTTGAAAGCCGGTTTCATTTACCCGATATATTTGATAGAATGGGTATGTAACCCTATTCCTATCGACAAAAAACAAGGAAAAATACGTGTCTATACCAACTTTCACAATTTAAACAAAGAATTTCCTAAGGACAACTACCCTACACCATTCATAGATCAAATCATTGATTCTTGTGCAGGGAGTGAAGTCTTCTCATTTATGGATGGTTTCTCTGGGTATAATCAAATTCAAATTAAACCAGAAGACCAACATAAAACAACTTTTATTTGTCCTTGGGGTACATTCATGTACAAGAAAATTCCCTTTGGATTGAAAAATGCAGGGGCTACTTTTCAATGGGCAATGAATTTTTCTTTTCATGACATCAAATCTATTGTCGAACCCTACCTAGATGATCTGCCAGCACATTCTTGAAAAAGGATGGATCACCCAGATCACTTACATTTAATTTTTGAAAGATGCAGACATTATAAAATATGTTTGAATCCCCACAAATGTGTTTTCTGTGTCGATTCAGGTAGTCTACTTGGATTCATTGTTTCTAGTAAATGTATTCAGGTGGATCCCTTGAAAGTTGAGGCCATTGTAAATTTGCCTCCTCCTTGTTCCATCAGGCAGCTTCAGAGCTTGCAAGGGAATTCCAACTTTCTCTGACATCTTATCGTAAATTATGCTAATATCACTAAAGGTTTCATGTACCTATTGAAGCAAGACACTCCATTTGTATGGGATGAAACCACACAACTTGCATTCAAGGCATTAAAGAAATCTTTATTGTCGGCACCCTTATTGTGCCCGCCAGAATACTCTCGGGACTTTATATTGTATCTGGCTGCATCCGAGTAGTACTAGTCCAGGAGGATGAGAAGCTCCAAGAGCATGTCATCTACTATCTTAGCCATGCGTCAGCTGGCCTTGAACTTAGGTATTCCCACATCGAGAAGTTGGCATTAGCAGCTCTATATCCTGTTCATAGGTTGAGTCATTACATCTTACTAAGGACTACAACAATAGTGGCAAATGTTAATCCTTTCCAGTATTTTTTGTCCCAATGGATAGGGGCACAAATACATCATTGTCGCTGTAGATTATTTCATGGAATGAGCAGAGGGAAATGCCCACCTATAAGGCTGACAGGGAAACTACAGCGTTTTTTTGTTTTTAACCAAATTATCGCACCTTTCTGTATTCCTAAAGAGATTGTCACTGACCATGGAAGGTCACTTCCAAAACAACATGATGATCGAGTTGACCACTATGCTAGGGCTTAAACAAGACCATTCATCTTCTTTTTACCCGCAAGCAAATGGTCTAGTCGAGGTAGTAAATAAGACCTTGAATACCATTCTCAAACATACTATTAACGCAGCTAGGTCAAATTGAAACATCATGTTATATCCTGCACTTGGGCTTATCAAACCAATGTGAAAACTGCTACAAGGTTCTCTCCTTTCCAACTCATTTATGGGGTGGAAGAAGTAACCGCGGTTGAATGTGAAATACCGTTCTTAAAGATTTCTATTCATGTGTTACCTAATATGACTGAGATTGAATAACATTTGTTACATTTCAAACATCTAGATAAATAATGTAGGGATGTGCTAACGGAAAACGAGACTCACAAAAATAGGGTGAAAAATCAATACGATAAATCGGTCAAACCTAGGATTTTTTCTGAAGGGGAACTTGTCTTGCTTTGGGACCGAGATAAAGAACCCCTGGGGGCAAATAAATTCAGGTATATGTGGTTAGGACCCTATGTCGTGTCCAAAGTTCTAAATAAAGGTGCATATGAATTAACTGATTTTGAGTGGAATAAGCTGCCTGAGCCTAGAAATGGGCTCTACCTGAAAAAAGTACTATGCTTAGGCTTAGCGCTTTTTCTTGTATTTTTATTGTATGTAACTTTATGTACAATAGTTCACCATTTTGTGTTCTTATACCATCTCTTGGTTGTTATAGATGTCTTCCGAGTGGTTCATAGGTTTTGCAGATGGTGCTAGTCACCACAATTGCAACCTGGCCTCAACCACATGGGTTATTTACTCACCCTCATGACAGTTAGTTTCCTCTGGAGGCGTTTTCCTAGGTCCTGATACCAATAATGTGGCCGAATATAGGGATTCCATTGAGCCTTTATGGGATTCCTTGTCATGTGGCATCACCCAATTGGAAGTCAGACTTGACTCTCAACTGGTGGCTTCCCAGCTCAATCGAGCTTATCAGGTGTGAAACCTTATTCTACTGCGTCAGTTTATGCAAGTTAGGTTATTGGAAAGAAATTTTGATTTTATTACATTTAATCATATTCCAAGAAATCAAAATTCATTAACTGATGCATATGCAAATTATATCTTGGATTGGCATTTAACACATATTTCATAAAATTTACAATAGACACATTGAAAAACACATGTAAATAAACCAGCAAAATATATATGTGTGTGTGTGTGTGTGTGTGTGTGTGTGTGTGTGTGCATGAATATCTATCCATATAGATAGGTCTAGTTTGATCCTTAGATCCAGTAATAACTATATAATATAGAAAAAATATACAAAATATGGATCGTAATCCATAAAATGCTCCTAAAGTCTAAGCTTGACCACCCTGGTCATCCTGACCACCCTGAGCATCCTGTTCATCATTCTCTCAGGATTCTTCATCCTCTTCGACTGCAATAGCCTCAACAACATCTATGTACACTAGCACTTCTCTGGCTACCCTCCTCATAAGGTGTGTCTAGATAGGTGGTATACCAACCACTAGATCCTGCATAACGTCAGGGATATGCTCAATGTATAAAGTAGGTGCTCTTTGGGTAATCCTGGCCAGCTTCCCCTCAAGAACCCTAATCAGACCCTGATCTTCTCCTGTCACAGGTCGCACATACATACGAGGATTCCCAACAGGGTGAATTGGTCCAATATCTTCATTTTAAAACATTTTTAGGATGAAAAACTCTTATACATATGTATATATCTTTATGACAAAAATTCATAAAAATTTAAAAACCTGAAAACCAAAATACCTGGCGCTCCCCATGCTCCTCCAGGAGGGAGGACAAGGTCATTGTTACCCCGAAAATCCATCCCAGCATATGGAAACTGCTTCAGTGTTGTTAGCTATCTCTCCCACCATAGGTATAATTCATCATCGTACACACTCATAACAGATCCACCACCACCGTGGCTAAGTAATATTTTCCCCCACCTACTCAGTCTAGGCTGACGGGGAGAAGAAACTAGTAGAGGTATGGCAGGACTGAGACCGGGCACCCTCTCAAACAAAAAGGCCACTAATATGCTAGAGTAACCAAATTTTTTTTGTCGGCCTCTTTTGCAATCAAAGAGTTGCTTCTTCATTATCGGTATTACTCCCAAACACCAGTTAAATAGGGATTCATGTAGACATTCCACTGTGAGTCTCATCTAGTTTCATGTTGCAAGATGAAGTGATGATGATCCTACAACCCTGACTATTGTGCTTACCAACACCTATAAGGGAAAGCTCTGAATATGAACAATAGGGATGCAAGTACCCTTCTTTCGCATACCAGTCGCACAGTATGTGTCAATATAGTTTTGCACACTTAGAAGTTCACAGCCTCTACTGGTACCTTCAAAGTTAACTAGAGCTCCCAGTCGTGACAAACTGGATATGAAATAGATGTATTCTAAGGTAATCTATAGAATCTCACCTTGTAGGTCAAATGCACCAATATCATGATCCCAATAGTTTATCAAAAACTCCAGTAAGCAGACATTGGATAGCATAGGTGAGGTGCAAAAGAATTTAAGCAATCCACTTTGCTGCAATGCATGCATTGTGGGGGCACTTCGAAGAGCATCTTGATCCACATACATATATGGACATAAAATTACATGTATGTACTTACAATGTATGTAATGGACAAACCATCCAAGTGGGAGGATTATTTACACTTGGTAGAATTTGCATATAATAATGGACAACAAGTATCATTGGGAATGAGTCCATATGAAGCATTTTATGGAAGAAGGTGTAGGACACTAGTGGCTTGGGATAACCTAGTGAACATGATTGTGCTTGGTATAGAATTGCTTAAGGAAATGGAGCAAGAGGTTGTAAAGATCAGGTAGAACTTGAAAGCAACCCAAGATAGACAGAAGAGCTATGCAAATAAGCATAGAGTGCACAGGGAGTTCAGTGTTGGGGATCATGTTTATCTTAAAGTGAGGACAAGGAAGAGTTCCCTGAATCTTGGGAGTTGTGCCAAGTTGTCACCTAGATATTATGGGCCATTTGAAGTGCTTGAAAGAATATGGCCAGTTGCATATAGAATTGCATTTCCTTCTAGCACTAGAGCTCATAATGTTTTTCATGTTTCTTTTCTTAAGAAATATGTACATGATCCTAACCATGTGATTAATTGGGATGTGATCCAGGTGGAACCCAATGGAGAGTTCCAAACTGAGACATTGTGCATCCTCGACAAGAAGGTCACAGTACTTCAAAACTGAGCCGTCAGATAGGTAAAGGTGTAGTGGAAGCACTACAGTCCTAATGAGGCTACATGGGAGCTAGAGGATGACATGAGAGTGGCACATCCATTTTTTTTCAATTTTCTAGAGCACTAAGGACAATGCCAAGGAAGGGATAGGGGAATGTAACACCCTGATTTTGTCCCCATGGTATTTAATCTATACATGATGTAAATATGGTTATTAAGTCATGGCGAGGAGCTCAAGTCCAAGGCCCTGCCATCGATTTTATGTTTGTGTATCGGTGATCAAGGTCAATGTTGAAGGTTATAGTGCTAGTTAGGCACAATATATTTTAAGATATCATGTAAATATGTAATTTAATAAAATACCAGAACTAGATATGCACTACAATGAAAGATATGGGGGCATGATTTCACAAGCAATAGGGAGGGGATTTATTCAAACCCTTGAGCCAATAGGGTGAGGCCAGATGTCAATGGGAGAACCCATAAACCATCAACTACCCTTTCTGTTCTCTGCACTCAATCATTCAATTCTTCCAGAAGTCGGTTGAGGCATTAATGTCTTGGGCAGGGGGAGGCATGGAAGTCGATGTCGTACCTGAGCAAGCCTGCCATTTCTGGGAACCCATATTCTGGCTTATGGGGCAAGTAATCACCTAGGAAATGTGTGCCGAAGTTCATCCTTTCCTTCTCGCTCAGTCACAAGAAGGAAGGAGGGCAGGGGTTGTTGTTCATTGTTCGTAGTTGATTTTCATTGTTGTTCTTCAGTATTTGTTCTTCCCCATTCACACATGAGGATGAATTTTCACCTATCCTTGGATGGGAACCTTTGTTGTTATGTTATCATGTTGTTCTATATTACAGAGTGGTATGGAACCCTAGTTTCCTGTGTTACATAGTGGAACCCTGTTTTTCTCTGATACCTTGTGGTTTGTTGTTATGTGTATCCTGTTTTGGGTTTGAACTATATGCAAGACTTATGACTGGAAGAGATGATAAATTGGCTTGATAAACCTAGTGAAGAGAGGAACCTCACAAAAAGATAAGAGATAGGTGATCTTCCTCATGTAAGTACATAAAATTAGGGATATGTCCCAACTCAATGAAAAACTAATGAACCCATAATTCTAGCTACAATATATTTGATTCCCACCAATGTTCACACAAGTCAATGTGGATGTATGGATTGGTATCCCTCATGTAGATATACACCACTGTGTTAGCATGCATAGATGGATTGAACCTGATCATTATTGGTAACTGGTTGTGTTCCGGTTAGGAAGATGATTTCCATGTGTTTCCCAACATCTTGTGAGAGTTTTTTTTAGTATTGTATCCAGGATGTCCATGCTATGTTCTTCCACACTCGAGGGGTCGATTTTCTATAGAAACTTGTCTAAGCCATTCATACCATCACACGCTAGTGTATCTTTGAATTCAATCGCTATCCATTAGATTGATTGGATCACTAGTAATATATAGAAGAGAGATTGTGTTTTCCATTCTTCCAATCATCCCAAGCTTATTTAGAGTCACTATCAAATAAGTGAACACTCCAAATTATTGAGCCTTCCATTGTCTGGTTCACATAGTCCTCTCAATTACCTACCATAAAGGAGTGTATATTATCCATGAAATATATTTTCATATTTACTTGTATAGATTCAATATGTTGGGATCCATGGTGTGTTTATAAAGGTTGTGATACCTTCATATTTTGTATTATCATGGTTTTCCTCTTCCTTTGATGAGTTGTTGTCCAACTTGGAATACAGACTCTTATTTTCCTTAGGAAGTTTCTTCTTTCTCTCTACTGTGTTTCATTGATACACATTTCTTTGTTCTTGATAGTCTAATTCATTATCGATGTCACTGCCCTTGTTTTCCTTAAAAGTGTACTTCGAGGAAGAGTGGCATATTCCACCACATTTGAAGCATTTAAAGAGAAACTTACATTTAGACTTACCACATTCCCTTTTTGTATTTCTTATAAAATTTGCTTCTTCTTCATCTGATATGTCAGGTGGATCCTTCTGTTCTTGCTTGCTACATTTTTATTTTTTTTGTGTCCTTAAAAACAAATTCTTCTCTAATGTCATTTTCTTTTTCTATAATCATTTCATATGCCGTGAGAATCCCATGTAATTCATCCTTCGTCATCTCATCCATATTGCTTCTATTTTATAAAACTGTCCCTTTTGAGTTGAACCGAGATGGAAAGGTTATCATTATTTTCTGCAAAACTAACTCTTCTTCGATGGTTTCTCCTAATCATTTGAGGGAATTTACAATCTCATCAAGTTGTAGAAATCAAGATACAATATCTTCTTCTTATTTCATTTGCAGTGTTTCAAACAACGCTAAAAAGGTTTGTAATTTTTCCTTTTTAACTTTTTCATCTCCCTCATAGGTACTCTTCAACTTATCCCAAATCACCTTGGATAAAGTGCATTGCATGAATTTAGTAAATTCAACATATTCCATCCCACAAAGTATGACATTTCTCGCTTTTACATTATACTCATATATTATTTTATGCGCGTAGGTTCAATTGGAGTTGTTTCAAGATTTGTGTTTCCATTTACCAATGAATTCCATATATCTACCCCAAGTGATTGTAAATATACCTCCATTCTTCTTCTCCAGAAGGTGTAATTAGAACTAGTGAATCGTTGTGCTCTGTTGGTGGAAAGTCTTTGCTCCTTGTTTATTTCTGCACAAGGATCAATATTCTAGTGGTTAAAATGTTAATGAAGGCGTCCACTCTGATACCAATTGTTGGAATTATTACATGATGAGAGGTCAATGAATAAGTATATTGCACATAATATACTATTTTTCCCCTAACAAAAATGTGTACCTTTAAAAACTTTTATTCAGACGTAATAAAGGACACACTTGCGCAGATAATCTGTAGAAGTAACTTTATATAAAAGTGTGTGTGTGTGTGTGATTACATATGTGAGAGATAACAATATGAAATTATGAGCACCAACTCACTCATATGCCAACCTGATTTGCAAGAATCAACCTAGTGATTATAGACACCAACCTATAAAGACTTATATCTACAAAAGCACTAACTTGTTAAACATCAGGGACCAACCTGAACAAATAACTATCTCTTTACGCAAGCTCCAACTCGTAGTATGCAGGAACCAACTTGTTGAAGAAAAGTCTCCAATTATGTACCGACAACTAAATGGAAGCACAAACCCCCAATTACATTTACTAGCAATGAGTGCAAGGAGGCTACAACGCATTAATATTTTTACTAGATCCAACAGGAAGGACGATAAAACTCCAAATTATTTTACCATGTTCAACTGGAAGGAAGCTATGACTCCTTGATTGTTTTACTAGCACCCACCAGAAGGAAGTTGCTACTCCCTTTCCTTTCCCCTTCCTCCCTCTCTCATAAGAATATTTGTGTATCAAAAGAAAAACTGAAATTTACAATTACCTTATCTGTGATTTGTGACTTTATGATATGCAACTATTGTATCTATTTGATCTTTGTCTTATCCTTCTATTATCTGCATCAAAATGGTCTGTGATCTGTGACAGTATATACTTTAAAACATTCACAACTTGCAATCTTTGGATATCTACGATTTAGCAGCACTCTATACCTTCTGCTATTATGTGATCTATGTCATTTACTATGTATGTTTTCCACACATCCCTATTTCAGGTATCCTTCTAATTTGTAAACTTCATGTTGTTCATTTTATCCATTTTCACACAATCCAACTCTATTGCACAAACTTCTTCTGCAATCAAAAAGACATTAATACCCCAAGAATTAGAAGCTTTCTCATTCAAAATATTATATCTTCTTCATGCTTCAAGTCACAATCATACAACAATGATTCCATCTCTTGCTTATTTATACCCTTTCTTGTTCAAGAGATGTGTCTGTAAGTTGGAATTCCTTTTAATTGATGATGCCCCAAGTTGATTTCTTCTTGTTTGAGCTAGCCACCATATTTGATACTTTTTCAACATGCATACTTAGATAATTAAACTTTGTGGGGTTTTGTGCACATATGTCCCATGTCTTGGTGAGATTTGCGCACTTCTTGACCTTCTACTTTTCTTCCATATGTATTTCTTCAAATTGGATTTGTACATAGAAAGGTTTTTTTCTGATGGAGTCATACACTTCCATTTATTCTTACTTCAAGTTATCCATCTCATGTGGATGACATTAGTACCATCATATTTCTTCATTAAACTTGATGGTTTATCTTTTGAAATCAAACCTTCATCAGATTAGTTGGTTTATCCTTTAACATCAATGAAAACATAAAGGTTGAACACAAGAAATAATGATTTTCATCCCCATGTGTCGACAATGGAAATTGATACAAGGGTGGAAAGTACAAGAACAACTCTAGTCAAAACAGATTAATATAATAAATCATTTTCACTAAATACCAAATTCCTAAAAAAGAACATGGACATAGAACAATATCAAATTGATTCTAGTCAAGATCTAAAACATGGGCATGCAGATGGCCATCATTGGATTTGGTTTATTCCTCCTATCAAAGACATTCATGAAGGGGTATTTGATGGTTTTATCCAGATCACTTATGCATCTACCAAATATTCATACTCTGCATCTACATGCTTTGTGCCCCAAATATTCTCCATGATAGAATGACCGTTGTCTACATGGCCATGTTTAATTAGACTATTGGAGTTCTCCAGAAACAATATTCCTCCAAATGTCATCAAAAGTACAAGGATTGCAACAAAACTCAGAGATATATACCATCCCCAATGTGTTATGTTCAGAGCCTTATAACTAAATGTATTTTATATGAGGTTCTCGAGTGTTGTATCCAACTGGAACATTATAGTAAATCCTCCACGGAGTTTTGGAGAAGGCATCTTGAAGAGATACAAAAGAATGACCTTGACACCAATTCAAACCAAAAAATTTGTAAACTAGAGTCCTTCATATCCAACCTATAAACAAAATATGCAAACATGAATCATTTATCCAAACTAAAAAGTGTGCAAATCTCGTTCACTCAAATTCACATTAAAAACTATATAACCCAAATTCATTCTAAGTGGGACTAAAACTCATGTAATCCTAATTCCCAAGTCATTTAGGTTGAAAGAAATAATTGTTAAACACAAATAACTAAACCATTAGTTCTCGACAATTTTTTTGATACACTCCCAAAATCCACAAAACCCATACAATCCTACCTGATTTATGAACCCAATTCCTATGCCAAGCATTATGCACCCAACAATGACCATGGGAAAATAATTTTCCTCAACATTTAGAAAAGTTCCTATGATAATATTGATATCTCTATTAATAATACAGGCCTAGTTCCCATATTTCCTTTTATAGGAGACATAAACAATGAAGAACTAAGGCTTTCAATGTAGAGGTATGAGGCGAACATAGCCATACCTTGGTTGTTATATTTGTAGTAATTGTTGTTATGGGAATTTTTATTATTATGGTGGTAAACTATGAGGAATAACTTCTTAACAATGGTTCCATGGATGTCACTCCACCTGTTATTTACAACATATAGGCTTCAATAATTTTAGAATTCAACAAATCCATTGAAGCATATAGGATCCAATTATTGTCTTCTAATCATTATCAGATAATGTACATACCATTATTGGATAAATGAAACTATAAACTAGAAGTGAACTATTTGCAAGCATTAGAAATACATACTAGATATATTAATACCATACTAGAATATGGAGTCTCCAATTGTGGCATCCATGCACAGAAAAACAACATAGAGCATTACTTGACCCTTGTATTGTTGTTCCATTTCTTGTGAAACCCACTCTAGGTAGAGAACTACTGGACATCCTTGACAAAGTCAACATAGAAAGGAATGGGTTCTAGTAATGTACAAGAACAATCAATGTGGGATTTTAAATCTACCTTATAATCATGTATTAGTGAACCTACATGATGGCCACCAACATTATCAATACTATGAATTGTTGATATATCCCAACATTGCTCCATAAAAGCTCAGAAGGGTGTCTTTATTTGACGATGATGATGGTATACTTTATAAGAAGCAACCTACTAATTTATCCATTTATAAATAGCAACTTCACCTTGGGGTGCAAAAAAGAACGTTGTACTAAAGGGGGAAGTCGTATTAAAGGGGTAAGTTAGGAGTTGAAGACAGAGAAGGAAAATTAAGACAAGTGGAAGAATAAAAAATGAGTTGTGGAGAAATAGTTGATATATTATTATAAAAAACTTTAGTTTATCCTCATTATTGTCAATGTCCATGTGGAAATATTCTTGTAATATAGTCAAGGAAGAGTTATACAAAAATACTATATTCAAAAGGGTAGTCCGTTGCTCATAGTTTGGGAGCCATGGGGGAATCTTCATAGCTTGTAGAGTAGGACACATTTCACATCAAAAGGGGAGAGGAGGAGAAGTCGTAAATGGAAATAAGAAGAGAAGTTATGGGTAATGGAAAATATAACTAATGAAAAAGATGTTTTTGTAATCTATTTTTCGATAGTGAAAGGAAAAACCTAGAAGAAGATTATTTTATTCATATCTTTAATATAAATTAATTATGGTATAACTTAATTATAAGATTTAAAATATTTAGGGGATTCTTATTGATTCTAGAGGAACACAACCAAGTAGTTTCTCATGAGGTTTATGAAAGGTAATAAGATCTATGTATTCCTTATTGAAGGAATGGAAATTAAGGCTAGAAAACTAATCATGTTTGGGGACTTGCACATAATAATACAACATTTTCACTTCAACTCTTCAACTATTCCTCTAAGTAAAGCAGCCATAATCAAAAGTATAAGGAAAAAATGTTTTTAGAAAATATAAATCAATCACATTCCCCATTATATCAATGAATATCACCTTAAACCCCATATGTAAACTCATTAAGTTCTCATGCATGTTATTTCTACCATGGGAGGCCACCACGCATTGGATTAAGTCACATAAGCAAATTATAGAAAAACCATTTAGGAGAGGTTTGTTCTCATAGAGAAGATTCCAGGTTATCAAATAATAGGTCAACTTAGTGGATGCATTAGGGATTGACCTCTCCTACGTCCTTTGGACCCAATTATCATTTTCTGTAGTCTTGTACTCGAGGATAGTGGAATTGGGATTCAGTATGGTTTATCTTCAATCCTGAGAAATGGTTGTGGAATTCCTAACTTTGGGAGTTGATTCTTATTTCAAACTAGTGCCAAAACTGGTTGCTATTTCAAACTAGTGGGTGCTTCTTGCTTCTTGGATTCTCTATGTCTATGTGTGCTTTACCTCTTCATTATTCCTATAGTTACTAAAAATACACTATATACTATTTGAGCAAAGTTAAACATTTTATTTTATTTTATATTATATTTATTCATCATTTAAATCACACTTCAATCTATTTTTTGTTTTTAATAAAATTATATTCTAACCTGGTCTAATTTACAATATTTGTAATGCACTCACAAGAATATAATAAAGAGACTATGTGTCTTCACAAGAAGTATACATTTCCTTACCTTGAATATCTCAAGATTATTAAGCATTTAATAACCATAATATTGTTGGGTGCCCCCTTCCCTCTTAGAAAGTTAGAAACCCTTTATACTCACTTATAACATTTCGATTGTTTTAATATTCTAAATAATGGACTTGCATACACAACAAAATTACTACATAAATGTCATTTTTCAACTTCTCATTTGGTTTTTCTTAATTTTTCTCCATCTCTAAATAGACCTCATCCATGTATTGAATTTTGGTGGAGTTCTTATGATGGGAATGCCAAAGTCTAATTTCCCCTTTTGTGAAGATCCATTTATTCTTGTTCTTTCCATCCCATGTTTGTATTCTTAGATTATTCACATCTAATATAACTACCTAACTTTCTCAGTGGATTATGAGCATTCCCATGAAAATGAGAAAGGTACAAGTATCGAAGTGGTAAAAATCAAACTTAGATCATTGAGGTAAACTCTTTTAGGTTTACATAGTGCAACCTAGGTGACATAGTTCCTTAGTGGAGAGCAATGGAGGTAAAATCCTTTAGGTTTACAAAGTGTAACCTAAGTGACATAATTCCTCAATGGAGAGGGGTGATAATGGTTTGCAAATGTTATCTGGGTGCTACAAAAACTAAATTTTAGGAAATGGGTAATCTCTCTTTACATCTATTATATGAGAGATCATGAAGATTTATTATGTAATGGTATTTTGAAGATGTATTGTCTCAGGTAGCCTAATTGTGAAAAGCAACAGGAATAAGAGTAACACAATCAACATGTTATTCTCTATCACCTGGCGTGGAGGATCTAGAAGATATAGAGGATGCCTTCTGTCAAGGGGATTTCACCTCACATGGAGATCTAGATTGCGCCTTCTATTTAGCATAATCTTGCATCCATTACTGAAATTTAAAGTTAAAATACTATGCCTATGTTTTCGTTTCCACTACATCCAAAATGACCGCCTGTAAGTTAAATTTTGGTTTTCCTTATTTTCGCTTGGGATGAAAGTTAATTCTATTTTTATAGGATTTGAATAAGTGTTACGAAAAGAAATTCCTATGGCTTCGGGTACCACAACAGACAGCTTGACTCCAGAAATCAATCCTTTCCAATATGCAATAGAAATTAAATGTCTAACACTAAAGGATCAGACCTCGTACCTGATTCCGGACAGTTGAAGTAGATCCCCGTTGAGCTTTCCAATCTTCATCTTGAATTGATATATTACTTCCTCAACAACAAGTAAACAATACAAGAATTATATATATCATGGTGTTAGATCTATTATATCATATATAATCAATAATGTACAAGCATTTGACATAATCCCATGGATAAAATATTCATTGAAATACACATCATTCGACAGGAAAAGATATTTCTATTAATATAAATCAGAGATTACAAGATACAACCTCTGACGGCACGTCTGTGAACTGGAGAAACTGAATCCCCCACTTTGGCCTCCACCACCTCAATCCTCCATCTCTCAATAGCAAGCTCACAAGAAAAAGGAAAGCATGGGAAGAACACAACAGTGCTCCAAGGGACAAAGGGATGTAGACTCAAGCATAAGTTCTGGAAACAATGGACTATAGTTTCTTTGCTCTCAATTCTCTCTTATGCCTTCAATGTACCAAGGGGTTCCTTAAATAGTTTTTCAAAGTGATAATGATAGGTCGAATCTGAGCGATCTCAGGGCATAGGGAAGGTAAGGAGTCAAATGAGTCAGATCCATGTCAAGGAAAACCCCAAAAGGATTTGGATTATGCATACATCCCAATGTACACAGTTTTAATGGTAAAACCCACGTATATACACGCTTATAGGTTTAAAAGTCATGTATAGCATTTTTCATGTGTTTTTAGGAATGATCAAGGAAACATCAAAGGAAAAAAATTGGTCCATAGGGTCTAAGGAGTCTACAGCGAGACAGGGGAAGGCCATACAAAGTGTGATTCACCTTGAGTGGTGAAATCCACTATAACAGATGCCCCCTAATGTGTGAGGTCAGAGGGGTCATATGATGGCCAAAATACATTATAAGTCCATCCCAGAAGTGGAGTGATGAAGGATCCCAAATGGAAGACCAGCCACCCAATCAGAATAGTACAATAATACAAATCTGCATACAACTACAAATACATATAGTAGCCCCGATTACATAAGATTACAATGGCCATGAATAGGCATGATACATGATGTCACATATGTGGTCATAGCCACACACAATATACATAAATCAGAATCTCCATGATGAAGATATACAAAGGTCCATGATCTCCAAAATGGCTAAAGATATATAATAGATCAAGATCTCCATAGTGGCTGGAAAAATTTGACATATACTGGAATCAAGTCATGAGAGCTGAAATATCATGAACACTGGCATGATCAAGGAGGAAGCATATAAGAGATGCCACCAATCTAGAAATTCTTCTACACAAAATGCTATGAGTACATGTCCTACTATGTGAATAGAGGTGTCGAGGTCGAACATAGTAGTCCATCATCTGATTACCGGTCATTAATGTATACCGTTAACAGACGCGAGATCACCCACCGATAATGAAAATGGGAATCAAGGTACTTGAGTGCAAACTAACAAGTGTGAATAAATGTGTTGAGGTCGAACACTTGAAAGGGTCCATCGATCAGGGGACATTGATGTATTCCCAAGAAACTATTGATGGCGAGAGAACCTGCCACTGATGACTGCAAGTCTCAAGGCACTCAAAATGACTCTAGACTCCAATCCCAGAATAACTGATCTGAAGTTGTTGGGATATAGGGCAGACCCGGGTTTTATACCTTTAACTTCGCACCAACAAAAGAACCACAGTGTTGGCCCTTTCGGCAACAACCTGCTAAAAGGTTGCAGTCTCACCCGAAACAGCTATGGGATGCCGTAGAACCAAGTTTCTGCAAGCAAAAGAGGGATATTACTGTACCTTTAGCTTTTAACAGATTATAATTTTAAATCACAGAGCTTAACATTCACTTATTTAGCTTCGTGGTTATATAAACAAACAGTGCCTTGCGCAACCCTTTCCTGGGAATTCACAGCGAAGTTATTATCTAGCAGTGATCTTTACTTATCAGATATATAGATATTAATGCATGAAAAAAACACAACAGAAATAGTACACAGAACCACGACACAAGATATTACATGGTTCACCCCTAGTGTAGGGGTTACGTCCACAAAACTGTGTTTTATTCAATCTTTCTACAAAAACCACAGTTCTGATTTGCGCAATTAGCTGCAAATCCCTTCAATTCCTTAAAGCTGTGCACATAGCTGCAGGCCTCTGCGCACACAGCTGCAGATTTTCTTAATCACCCAAAACCCTCCGCGCACATAGCTGTAGAGGTCGTCCATGCACATAGCTGGGACTTAACCTTTTCTTACAAAATAGCCTTAGCTTTGCATTAATTCCTCTTACATCAAAAACCTAACCTTACTTCTTTACAAGAGTGCATATTTATACAACGCACTTATTACAAAACCCTGGGCTTAAACCATGGGCACCCCGAACCCTAAACCCTGGACTTAAGCCGTGGGTTTATTACAACAAGAGGACTTTGACTCAACCCCGACACCCCTAAGACTATTTTGAGCCGTAACTTCGCTTACAAACTCCCCAAAACCCACAGAGTTACCCACCTTAAGGATCGTTAGGGTGCGTGCCCCAACAGGCCCCTAAGACTCACTAATGGTCCGTCCCGGGACACTCTGCTGCCTTTCTGGTGGTAGAATCTTGTTGGCGAACATAGTGAGCTGCTTGCTGAAGCCATACATGTAGTTTCTAGCTGCTTGTTCCTTTTCTTCGTAATATGCTGGTTAAGGCTTTCTGGATCTATCAGTGACCCCATCCTTCGATCTGCTTGCCGAACACTTGACCATCCACAACTTAGGGGGCCCAGAATTGTGTGTCAAGGTGCATAAGACAAACAACCACCTTGGTTCTGCCAAACCAGGAGGATACATCTTGGGATGCTTCAGAGTCTTCTCATGAGGCCTTATGCCTTTTGTCGCTCCACATTAGAGCGAACTTCTTCCTGCCTTCATCCAGTTTAGAGCAAACTTCTGCCTTCCTTCATCCTGGTCGAGCATCTCTGCATAGGTGGATTGCTCAGGAGGTTCTGCAGACCTCACTCCCTGGACTCTCGTAGTAACACCTGGGCTTCACAATCATTTGACATGGTCCTAGTTGAAGAAACTCAAAGAAATGCACAATGCAGGATCTGCAGACCACGGTAGCTTCTTATAGAATCCCTTAATAGAATCGGTCATCATGGTGCATTAATGACGCCAAATATGATGGAGTGGCGAAACTCCTATCCACACGGTGTCAGATTTTCCCAAGATCTCATCATTGCAAGCAGGGCGGGTAGTTCGCATGCCAGTGCCACCAAGTCTAGTTTGTCCCATTCGTCACATTTTAAGCTGCGACACACTTTTAACCTATGATATAATTACTAACTTCAGCTTCGCCGTGACCAGAACCTTCGACACAATATTAACCTTCAAACTTTGACAGTCTTCCACACTTTGTAGTTCTGAGGACAACTTCATTATAGTCTAGCACCCAATTTCAACTGTTCTTGGTACTTAGACTTTCCTTCCTGGTGTTACTTCTGATTAGGAGGTCCTAGCTTGTCCCGATAATTCTTTAGACGACTACCATTTACCATAGAAGGTAAAATTTCTCCATTCAACTTAGCTAACTGGACTGCACCACCATCAGTAACTTTCTGCACTATGTATGGTCCTTTCCAATGTGTCTTGAACTTACCCAGGAATTTCATGAATTTGCTGTCATATAAGAGCACAAGATCACCCTGCTGGAACTACTTCTTCTTGATGTGTCTATCATGCCATGCTTTTTCTCGAGCTTTCTGCACTTGCTGTTGGAACCATGCAATAAATTTGTCTTCTTCAAGTTATAGTATCTTTGTCAACCTTTTTGTTATTATAGCTGGGTCATCCATATCTGTGAAAGCAGATATTCTGAGGCTAGGAACAATGTATTCCATGGGCATGACTACTTCTTGTCCATAGACCAACCTAAAAGGTGTATGGCCTGTCAATTTCTTGCAGGTAGTCCTATAAGACCATAGTACTGCTGGAATTCTAAGAACCCAGTCATTTCTGTTAACATTGCAGACCTTCGTCAGAGCATGTTCAAGGATCTTGTTAAAAGCTTCGACAGTTCCATTTGCCTTTGGATGATAGGCAGTACTCTTCTGATGATACACCTGAAATTCTTTAGTCAATACTTCAATAGTCTTATTTAGAAAATGTGAGCCTTGATCACTCATAAGAACTCTAGGACACCCAAATCTGGACAAGATGTTATCGAAGATGAAATTTGCAGCTATAGCAGTGCTACAATTCTTGACTGGTTGAGCTTCGGCCCAACGGGTGAGGTAGTCAGTTGCTGTAATAATGTATCTTGCTCCTGACTTCTTCGCGGGGGTATTGATAGGTCCAACAAAATCAATAGCCCATTTGTCAAAGGGTTGTAAATTTACCTGTGGCACCAGAGGCATCTCATCCCTACTGGATGGTTTTCCCATCCTCTGACAAATGTCGCAGCTATGGTAATATTCTCTTGCATCGTTGTGAATTGTGGGCCACCACAATCCGGCTGTCAGAATCTTCTATGCTGTATATTTTCCTGTGTAATGACCTCCTACTGCCCCAGAATGTGCCTCAGCCAAAATTAACGCCTTTTCATGCTCCAGGACACATCTGCGCAGTATTTCATCTGGCCCCATCTTATATAGTTGTCCTGCTATTAAGGTAAAGTCAGCTGCTCGAACCACTAGCTGCTTCTTCTGTTGTGTTGTCATCTCAGCAGGTGGAAATCCTATAGACAAGTACTGAACAATATCATGAAAATATTCATCAACCATCTGGATGGCAAACAACTGGGCATCAGGAAGACCTTCGTCCAAGCTGGTAGGTTCTTCTCCCGACTCGAGCCTCGACAAGTGGTTAGGACCGAGGTTCAGTCTTCCTAGTTTAACTATGATCTCAAAGTCATATTCCTGAAAGAGAATCAGCCATCTACATATCCTTCCACCTAGCACAGGCTTGTTAACCAAATAATTCAAAGTAGAGTGGTCAGTAAACATCTTAAAATGAGATCCTAACAGATAATGTCGAAACTTCTGCAATGCATAAACCATATCTAGAACTTCTCATTCTGTTGTAGTATAATTTTTCTCTGTTGTGGACAATTTCTTACTTGCAAAAGAAATGGGGTGATCAATATTACCTTCACTTGACTGAGCCAATACGATACCCAGAGCAATGGAGGATGCATCGACATGCACATGAAATTCCTTATTCCAGTTAGGGAATACTAAGATAGGAGCAGTTACCATCTTTTCCTTCAAAATATCTAAGCTTTCTTGGCACTCAGGTGTCCAGTCGAACTTAATATCTTTCTTCAACTGCTTTTCCATCGGAGCGGTAATCTGATCATATCCTTTAATAAATTTCCTGTAATATCTAGTATGACCAAGTGTAGTGCGAAGTTGTTTAACAGAAGTTGGAGGTGGCAGGTTCACGATAATAGCTATCTTCATAGGATCCATCATCAATCCTTGTTTACATACAATGTGACCTAGCAGAATTCCAAAAGGTGCACAAAAGATACACTTTTTCAAGTTCAAGGAAATCTAGTGCTGTCTACATTTATCCAGCATAAGTCGTAAACTAGTTATGTGGTATTTTAATAGCCCAAAGATAGTCCAATCATCAAAATAAACTTCTAAGAATTTATGTATATATTCCTTAAATGCAGAGAGGACTACTCTAGAAAATATAGCAGGTGCATTCTTCAATCCAAAAGGCATAACTGTATACTGAAAGGATCCCATTTCTGTAGCAAAGGTTGTCTTATGTCGATCCTCTGGAGCAATTCTAATCTGATGGTAACCTGGAAATCCATAAGTAAAAGAGTACACTACTTGACCCCCGACATTGTCTAATACTTCATTTGTAAAGGGTGTGGGGAAAGGATCATGTAGACAAGCATCATTCAGCTTCCTTAGATCAACGCAGATTCGGATTTCACCCTTAGTCTTCTTCTCTTGCACCACCATAGGACTGACCCACTCGGATTCTTCAACAGGTTCAACAATTCCTGCAGCAAGCATCTTATTCAGCTCTATCCTAACTTTTTCCTTATACTTAGGGTTCAACCTATAAGGATGCTGCTTCATAGGCTTTGCATCAGGTTTCAAGGGGATCTTTATGACTCCTATATCACCCAGGATGCGTTTCATCTCTGAGAACTTTGTAGGAAATAGGTCCTGGTATTCATGGAGAAGTTGGGTCACTTTGCTTACCATTTCTTCATCCCAATAATCTCTAATGGTAGCATTCTTAGGTTGTTCTTCTGAGCCAATGTTTACAGTCCGCGTCTTCAGGGGCTGTGTCACTTCAGGTGCTTCGACTGCTGGTCCATGTACTTCGCAGTGGCCTTCTGACTCTGGAATATCAATGTTGCGCGGATCATCATCCTCGTTAATTGCGAGGTTATAACATTCGACTGCATTAGCTTCTTGTGCCTTACAATCCGGTTGGTATTCCACTAGCTCTTGATCATCAAACACCTTAGTATGTATTAACCTAATAGCTATGTCTAAAGCAGGACAAACTTCATTAATAGAAAATGTCAATACAAAATTATCAACAAGAGTATCCCAACTTACAGTACCCTCGCGAAGCTCAACTTCCGCATACCAATTCTTTGCAATAGGATCCAAGGTATGCAAAAACCTATGTACCCACTCTGCATGAGGTACATGCTCCCAGGCTTCGTAGAATTGCTCCAAATGCTTCTGAGGATTAGTCTGACCATTAAAATTGCTCCGTACCTCCTGTGGTCGATTCATGAATCTGAGACGAAGGGACTGTTGGAAAACTTCCCAACTATGAATGTACTATTTGTGACCATTCCACCATCTGGATGCCGTAGCTCTAAATGCTGAATCCAAAGTCTTCATTTTCTGTGAGTCTGGTATCTGAGTTGAGAATTACTCAATAAACTCTTCTGGGTCGGTCGAACCATCAAAAATAGGTAAGGCTCTTGTTTGCGAGCTAATCCATCTAAGAGATTTGGTAATTCTTGCACAGTGGTGGCCATGTAGCTCATACAATCTGTTCTGCCAATTCTCTAGACCATCATCTAAATCCGTCATGCAGGATCCTACACACTACCAATCCATGATACCTTCAGCATTAGGATCAACATATTCTTCTTCCTTCACTGTGATATTGTAGATATGGTCCAACACATCTTGATCTTCATCTCGGAGGGGTTCTGTGTACCTTTCTCCTTGAGAAGGATCCAGTGGGACTATGACTCTCAATTCTTTCCCTTCGAAAGTCATCTGTCTCTTCTTAAGGTTAATGACTACAGCATTTTACATTGCCCATTCAATTCCTAACAAGGCTAGATATGGATTGTTGTCGTCAATGATCTCAATAACTTCGAAGTCTACTACAGTACAGACGCCCAATATCTACTGAGGCATTAGGGAATCGTCCTAGGGGCACAATCTTCTGCTGATTGGCTAATATCAATTGTATAGGTGACCAATCAAGGGTAGGTTGTCCCATTTGTTCCCAGGTTTGCTTGGTTAAGACATTTACCTCTGATCCTAGGTCCAAGATAACATCAGTCATATCATACTCTCCTATCTAGGCATTCAATCTCATTTCCCTACCAGTTCTCTTGGCTCTATTAATAGGTTTTGCCTGACCAGAACTTTGTTGAGGTTCATAGGAAGCAATAAATTTCTACAACTCACCTAAAGCATGCTGATTTCTTAGGAGTTTCAGACAACTCTGTAAAAAGGAGGACAATGTACTTACTTTATCTGTCGAGGTTTCTTGCGGCTGCGACTGCTGCTGATGTGGTTGCGCAGGTGCTATTGATGTGCTAGGAGCCGCAAAATATTTCTTGGCTTCCATGAATGTCTCTTTCTCTCTTTCAATATCAAATGCAGGGTCTTTCTCAGGTGCCTTACGAACCCAAGCCTCGGCAGGCTGTTTCTCCTTGGTCTGCGCATCCATCGTAGCTCCACTTTTGGTGACAACATTAATAGCTAGGACAGGTCTTTGCTCGACAGAAATCATCTGAATATTTTGAGTGGGGGCACTGTTTCTTTCCTGAATCTTAGCTATCAACTGCAGGCACTACTCGATGACATGATCAACTGCTCTGCAATACCGACATGTCGTAGTTGGGTTTCGACAATCTCTCGCTAGATGCTCGGCTTGGTTACAGTTGTAACACACCACCTGACCACGTCCTCTGCCAGCCATACCACCACGACCCCGACCTCCAAAAGCACCTCTACCTGATACACCACCATGGTACCCATAGCCATCATTGCTCTGTCCCTCATTTTGTACCTGATAGGCATCGTAGGTGCGCTCTCTCATGAGGTCATAACTACGACACTCATCTTCATTATGTCCTACGGACTTACAGAATTTATAATAGGGGTTCTTAGGTACTTTCCCATACCTCTGTAGCAGATAGCAGTCTTCAGGTCCATGCTGACCTGTTGTTCTGCAGATCTCACAATATAGAACTTGTGGGTTAAACAGGTTTGGCGCACTAGTATTCAGGTAATTTCTTACCACATGACACTGTTCCTTGGCATGACCTTCGGTCTGAAATTGCATGCACCAAACCTCTTCGCGACCGGTTTTTCCTTTCTTCATATCACGAAGCTCCAGAGCCATCGCTGCCAGTTGCACTTGGATTTGAGCAATACCAGAATTGTTTTCGACAGGAGCGGTTTCAAGCTTCATCGTGATTTCCAGGGCCTCCTGCTGGTCAGCAATCTTCTGGTGCATGAGTGGGGTTCTGATATGTAGTAGCAACGCTGTAATGAACCATTTCTTGTGCTGCGTAGGTCCAATGGGGAAACTGACTTGGTCTAGTAGAACTTTGAATATTTGATCAAAGTCCCACACTGATTCGCCGCATTTCTGCTGAATCTCTTTCAACTTCGTGATACACCGTGACTCTGATTTCAGCTTCTTGAATTCCTTTATCATGGCAGATTTTATATCAGCCAAGGCATGGTTCTGAGTGCTGGAAAACTTCATGAACCAGGTTAGAATGTGGTCTCGAAAAGAAGTAATCAGCTGCGCTCTTTTTGTATCAAGATCTGTAATGGACTTAGCAGTCCACACTGCTTCACGTAAAAACCAGAACTCTTCTGGATCCTCTGATCCAGTTCCTTTGAAAAAAGGTAGCTTAATGTCATCATGCATGTGGGCCATAGTGGATCTAGTGGGGGGGCGGGAGGGGGGTTGTAAGTAGGCGGGGGAAACTTACTGGGGTAGACTGACCTTCGACAGGGGTACTCGGGCTAGGGTGACTTTCAAACTGCGACAGATTCTCAGGGATAAAAGGTCTTCGCTGTGGGGTTACCGGGGGGTTTCCAACAGAATGGTTTTGCTTCGGGTTCTGAATCTGTGGGATTGGCAGGGGGATACTCGGTATGCTGACCCTGGGAATAGGATCCAAAATATCTCTTGTACCTTTTTCCACTTCGCAGCAAACCACTTTTCTCGTCGAAGGTATTTTCACTTGCAAACATAGGTTAGTGATACTAAATCTAACAGTTTGATTCAATGAGCAAGATACCTTTTTTCAGCTAATAACATTTTAATTCACAAACTAAATGAATTCAAAAACTTACCCCTTGGGCCTTTGAAGAACTACCGCTCGGCTTCACTAAAAGAAGTACTCGTGTCGATGGCGAACTCCGTCACAAATGCTTCAAGGGTTCGCATTGTCCAAAAATCAACAGCACAGGATATCTCGTTGTTCACCCTTTTCAGTATATTAATTCTCGCGGGGGTCCAAAAAGGAAACCGATGTTCTTGGAAGTTCGTCCTTCTCTCTGTTAACCTGGATAACCACTGGTGCAACTCTATGTGGATACTACCAAAGAAAATTTCATAAACATCACAAAAAACATACCTTTGTAAAAAGTCGTTTGCACTACGATGTGGATCTTTGTTCTCTTGCTCAGTGAATTTCAGATAAGTCTCATCCTTCCAATCATCGATTTCTTTCACATAGGGCCTCCAGAACATAGCCCTCGAGGTACGACGTAAACCCCTCTTGAGCAGATACTGAGTTCAACCAGCAACGGAACCACTTTTTTGGGCCATAGGGCAGACCTGGGTTTTATACCTTTAACTTCGCACCAACAAAAGACCCACAGTGTTGGCCCTTTCAACAACAACCTGCGAACAGGTTGCAGTCTCACCCGAAACAGCTATGGGATGCCGCAGAACCAGGTTTCTGCAAGCAGAAGAGGGATATTACTATACCTTTATCTTTTAACAGATTATAATTATAAATCACAGAGCTTAACATTCACTTATTTAGCTCCGCAGTTAGATAAACAAACAGTTCCTTGTGCAACCCTTTTGTGGGAATTCACAGTGAAGTTATTATCTAGCAGTGATCTTTACTTATCAGATATATAGATATTAATGCATGAAAAAAACACAATAGAAATAGCACACAGAACCACGACACAAGATATAACGTGGTTCACCCCCAGTGTAGGGGTTACGTCCACAGAACTGTGTTTTATTCAATCTTTCTACAAAAACCACAGTTCTGATCTGTGCACTTAGCTGTAGATCCCTTCAAGTCCTCAAAGCTGTGCACACAGCTACAGATTTCCTTAATCACCCAAAACCCTCCGCGCACACAGCTGCAGAGGTCATCCACGCACACAGCTAGGACTTAACCTTTTCTTACAAAATAGCCTTAGCTTCGCATTAATTCCTCTTACATCAAAAGCCTAACCTTACTTCTTTACAAGAGTGCATATTTATACAGCGCACTTATTACAAAACCCTGGGCTGAAACCATGGGCACCCCGAACCCTAAACCCTGGACTTAAACCATGGGTTTATTACAACAAGAGGACTTTGACTCAACCCCGACACCCCTAAGACTATTTTGAGCCGTAACTCCGCTTACAAACTCCCCAAAACCCGCGGAGTTACCCACCTTAAGGATTGTTAGGGTTCGCGCCCCAACAGAATTCGATGGGATGAAATCCGCTGGAAGGAGGGCATTAAGGTATCCCTCATCATCCAACATGAGGTACTCAGCAAAGCTGTATAATGTGGAAGGACTTTCTCATATAGTGCACGAACCAGTAACTGTACCGAGAATGGATGACATGCAAAGTCAAGATAACTGAGGAATGGCCGACTCAGGTTTCAACTTCCTTCGAACAAGAGCATAACGACGTATGGTGACTAAATGAAGGTAGCATAGACTCGATATACAAATTGGGACATCTCTGTGACACGGGAGGCATTAACAGAGGCTCCATAGGGATTGGAAGCTTAACCAGTCAGTGGAGATAAACTCAGATAAACGAGTACAACTCCTAAAGTCAAACTATAACCCAACCAATGGATGTGATATACAGTGCTCTGTTCGAAGGTGACACGACTCGACAGCTGCCAAAGATAACATCTTTCCTTGTCCGGCTTTTTGGTTTTTTTTATTTTTTTTGGACTTTCTCAGTTATTTGAAAAGCTTGAAAAAATAATAAACTAGCTTTATAGTTACAAACTAGGAGGAGATGAGTGTCATAAGGGAAAACAAACTAGTTCCAAGCAATGGAACATACCTATGCTCAATGCAAGGATACATGTGTAGGATATCGACACTCGGGGGAAAATCCCCTCCCAGTAAAAAAGGGAATCAAGTTGCGAAGGATATAAAAAATGGCTCTACATGGCTAGACATGAGACAAGCTTGGGCTATATGGCTGAAACACAATGTTAGGGAAGTCGGCATAAAGCTCAATAAGGCAAGCAAAGCTCATGATAATGCATTCACAACTTGACATGAGGGAGTCCTGAGGGAAATAGGCCAGCATAAGATCAAGAGGAGTATGAGGCTCTTGCGAAATGTCATGGCAATACTATACAACAGACTCCCACACCCTAAAGGAGAAATCGTTAGCATAGGCACCAAATGAAAATAAGGTGCTAACTAGGGTACCCATGTAAGGTGAAGCTCTACCACTCGTATCATGCCACTTCTAAAGCAGCAAGAATGTTCCATGACATAATAGAGTGGGTTCGTACCTAAGGTCATGGTGATATGGTCATAAGGTTATGCAAAATGCAAACGGTGGTGAAAACTAACCTATATGCCAGTTTAGACATGATACCTGAGATAAGTACGAACGATTCAATCCAATGGCTGAAATGACACTGAAAAAGGTCTTCTACATCACCAATTATGTCAAAAACGGTCCAAAATGGTTAGAAAATGTCGAAACTATAGGAAAGGGGGTAAAAATTTTCAAATATTTGAAAATTTTTCTATAAATAGTCAAAAATATAAATCATTTGAAACTTTTACCCATTTGAGCTCTAATTTTCAACTACAAATTCCAGAAGATCCAGCCAGCGGAATTCACAACCGTTTCTTCGAGGTATTTACTCATGCTCTCCTCTTGCATTTTGATATAATTTTTATAGATTTTCATGGTCAAATGAGTTTTTTAGGCCATCCCAAAATGGGCGCTATGGCCCACGTGGAAATTGAGGCTTTTTCCACGTATAGGGCTGGATATATGCAGAAAAGGACCTCAAACCCACATACATACACGACTGTTTTCAAAACAGTCACGAATGAGGCCACACATATGATTTTTGACTAAACTAATGGGCAAATTTCCAATTTATTTTGCAGGATGGTGCTAGAGTGGAGAGAGTGTGAGCATGGTGAAGTAGAGGAAGCAGTAAGGGCCGACTTAATGGCTCAACAAGCTATTCATGCATGCAGACTCTACACGTTTTGGTGTCTTGGTGATTTGAGGGCCAAACCAAGACTGCTACAGATGCTTGTATACTATTGGGATCCACACTCGGAGTCCTTTCATATTGATGGGATGTCCCTCACCATAGAGGTGGAGGACATATACTTTATCACAGGGCTTTCTAGATAAGGGGAGGTGGTGAACCTTCATTCTCGTGGTGGGCCAGGGGCTAGGTTGACTATCAATGAGTACATTGCAGTGTACTGTTATCCAGACACCGAGAAGGTGGAGAGTCAGGTCCCTACCAATGCTATACAGGTGCTGGGCCTAAAGGCCATATTACTGACACTGGGCAGGATAGTCGGCTTAGCATCACTCAACCAGGCCTCGTGGCCTCTGATGTTCTATGTAGTGGAGTGCATGAGACCCACAATCTATGACTGGAGTACTACACTACTGAGCAACATGAAACACCAGCTCAGTGAGTGTAAGGAAGGCAGGGTGCGAAACTTCAGGTTTGGTAGTATCTTGAGCATGTTTTTCTTCGAGCGTGTTCCAGGATTGAGCCCTAGAGTGGACGTTCCTCTCCATGGGGTTCGAGATCCATCCCAACGGCGTTGGGAAGATGCTATGCGCATACTGGGGGGTGGTAGGGTGGCCAACCCATGTCCAGCTGACTTCTTTCCATGGTGGTGATGACAGATAGTTTCCATTGATGACTATCCCTATGGAGGGATAGATTTTCGAGGAGACCCGGACATGCTGCTACCACCAGGATCGGCATATGGTGACATAGGTAACGAATCTCGACCCTCACTCTTTTTTAAATTTTTTGAGTTATTTAATTTTTTTGTATTTTCTTGATTTTATGGAAGCAAAAAGACATGTTTTTGCATGACAACACATAGTGACATCTACCATTTGTGTGCAGATGTGGGACCACGGCGGCCAGAGGGCTTCCCTCATCATAGAGGGAGGGGAAGAGGAGATGACATCATGGGTGTGGATGCCGAGCGAACACTCCAGAGCATCCATACCAACTTTGTGAGACTGACTCATAGAGTTCCCATGGCGCAAGTCGAGGACTTTCCTGAGGTGATGCAGCGGAAGGTAGTGGGTGTACCATGAGCATGGGTGCATTTATTTCGATGGCTAGCTAGAGCCGTAGTGACATTCCATGATCACAACCCTCCTCCTCCTCCACAGGATTAGACACCTGGGAGTGTATACATTTTGTACAACTGTGTATTATATGATGGTGGTTTAAAAGCCCCAATTTTGTATCATGACACTATGTATTATCACATTTTTGAAGTATATATAAAATTTTTTATGGTGATCGATTTATTTATTTACATGTGTAAAAATTGTGTTTGTGAATAACTTATTATGAATGAAACAAATTCCAATCTAACATGTAGTTACCATATGAGTCAGCAACTTGATTATTATTTCTTGGAATGTGTATATATGTTATATTGTCAAATTATCGTTCTAACAATCTCACACGTAAGAATCGTCTCATTAACGTCGGATCTCTAACATGGTACAAACCATTGAGCTGTGACACTACTAACTCCGAATCAAGACGTACCTCAAGAGATAGAACACCATGTACAATGGCATCCTGTAGAAGCTCAATAACGACGCTATATTCAACAACATTATTGGAAGATGGCCGTAGACATACACCTCCTGAAGATAGTACCTGACCCATAGGAGTATAAATCACCCAAGCAGCAGAGGCCGAGTGTTGAGTGTGACAACTTGCACCATCTATGAATCCTATGCATGTGGAATATTCCATTGACATCTGCCAAAAGAAACAGAAACTAATCACAAACCCGATCACGATAATAAAAAGGCCTAACTATGCAAAGCTTTACAATGATATACAACAAGCAGCCTCGGCTAAAGATCATGCATAGTATTTTTTGAGATAGAGCCCATTTCTAGGCTCCACCAAAGCTGTTCCTTCGTAATCCACTAAATCGTAAGAACCCTTCTCTAACACACGCTTGACCACGCCACATAGGATTAAATTTTTCCTGCCCCCAAGGGTTCTTTCGGTTGATCCCACAAAAGGACCAAGTCTCTTTCACTAAACACTCTTGGATGGATAGACTTATCGTACTAGACCTTAATGCGACGCTTATTAACCTCTAGATCCACCAAGGCATCCTGACACTGCTCAACAAGTTGCTCAAGGTGAACCAAACACTCCTCCAAAGGTGAAGTGTCTGGTAAGAGTTCCACAGCTAGCTTCAACGAAGGAATTTCACATTCAACCGGCAATATCGACTCCACTCTGTGTACAAACTGATATGGAGAAAAACTAGTGGCAGACTTAACCACGGTTCGATATGCCCACAAAGCAGGATATAACATAATGTGCCAATTATTCTTGCTCTGTGCGATGGTTCATTGGAGAATGGATTTGAGTGATTTATTCACTGCCTCTACCTGTCCATTCGCTTGGGGGTAGTAAGAAGAGGAGTGCTCTTGCTTATACTCTAAGTTCGATGCCAACTCTTCCATCATACGGTTCTGAAAGTGCGAGCCATGGTCGGTGACAAGCTCTTTTAGAATCCCGAACCAAGTAATAATTTGGTTGACTACAAAGTGAGCGGCTGTCTCACTATCGAATTTTACTGTAGGAATAGCCTCAGCCCATTTCATGAAATAATCAACAGCCACTATAATGTGATGGTGCCCCCCAGCCGAAGCTAGGTTGCAATCCGTAAAATCAGTCCCCCACTTAGTGAATGGATCGACGGTGATAATGAGATGTAACGGGGCAATTTTCGAGTGCATATTACATGTGAACACCTGGCAAGGGTGGCACCTCTTGACTGCATCCATACAATCCTTAAAGATCGACGGCCAGAAATAACCTGCTCTCAAAATCTTTTGAGCTGTAGAAAGCCTAGATAAATGACCACCACACGCCCCTCCATGGCAATCATTCAGCACTACCTCAGCCTCATCATGAGTTAAACAACGCCATAAAATGGAATCTACCCCACGGCGGTACAAAGTATTGTCCACTATGAGGTAGTTCTTAGAGACGTGACGTAATCGTCGTCGTTCATCTCGCGAGAGGTGAGTAGGGCTCTTCAGTGTTTGTAAATATATTATGATATCCCCATACCATGGGTCCAATGTTGAGATTAAGAAGATGTGTTCATCAAAAAACGTATCTTCACAAACCAACTCCTCGTCCTCGCTCGAAAAATCTGATATAAGCTCTGCAAAGATTAAAGACTTCTTTGATTTTGCCGAAACAAACTCGAGATCAAATTATTGCAAAATGACAATCAATTTATTATAATTTCCCCCAATCATCCTTCAGGTGAGGACAAACTGAAATGGATTGACATGGGCCACAACCAAGGTCTGGTGAAGGAGAATATAATGTCTCAAACGCTGAACCGCATGTACGGTAGCTAAAGCAAGCTTCTTGACATGAGAATAACGAATTTCTGTGTCAATAAGGTTTCGGCTCAGATAATATATGACATGCTCTTGGAGCTCCTCATGCTCTTGAACCAAGACCATACCAATTGTCTCTAAATACGTGGCCACATATAATAAGAAATCATGGCTATAGTCTAGGGGACTAATCACCAGGGCCGAAGCTAGGGCTCGCTTGAGTGCACCGAAGGACTCCTGGGATCACTCATCCCAATAAAAGGGAGTATCCTTCTTCAAGAGACGCATGAAGCCTCTAGTCAAATTGGCAAAGTTGACAACAAACATTCATAAGAAGTTTTCCATGCCTTGCAAACACTGAAGATGACGAATATTCTTCGGAGGAGACAACTGAAGTATTGCCTCAACCTTCAAAGGGTCAACTCTTATACCCTCTTTCGAAACGATGAATCTTAACAAACGACCTGACTTCACGCAAAAGATGCACTTATGAGGATTTAATATAACTGAATAGTGCCGCCATCTTTCGAATACCAATCTCAAGTGATAGGTATGATGCATTCTCATACGAGAATGAGCAGCGAGGTCATCCAAAAAGACTTCAATAATAAACTTGAGATCGTGGAAGATCAAGGTCATCGCTCGCTGAAATGTAGCTCCGGTGTTTTTAAGGCCGAAAGGCATTTTTCGATATGCAAGCATTCCCCAAGGACAAATAAATGCAGTCTTATGTTGGTCCTCAGGTTTAATCTGTATATGATTATACCCAAAAAAGTTGTCCATAAAGGATAACACCTCGCTACCCGCACACTCATCCAAAATATGATCTATAAACGGTGTGGGGAAGTTATCCTTAGGACAGGTATGATTCAAATCATAGAAATCAGTGTATATGTGAATCGCTCCCTGCTTCTTATCCACTGAAACGGGGTTTGAAACCGACTCCATCAAGGGAACGGGATAGATGAAACCAACTTTCAATAGTTTCTCTATCTCTGCCTTAATGGTGGGTGCTTTCCTAGGATTCACCGTACGTAAACGTTGTCGAACAGGATTAGTGTTGGGGTAAGTCTTAATCTCCTCCTCGACAATACAAGGGTCAATACCTAGCATCTCGTCGTAAGACCAAGCAAAAATATCATGAAATTCCTTGAATAGCTCGGTATATTCCAAAATCTCAGCATGGGAAAATTCTGCCCCAATATAGACATTCTCTATCATGCCAGGATTGCGAGAGATGTTGAAAGGAATTGTTGAAGATATGTTAGCCATGTTTCCATCAGCCATCAGACCAGGAGAGCTTAATGGAACCACAAGACTACCAACTCTCTGACTAAGAACCGCCCTAAAATCCTCACACTCCAAATGGTCAAGCTCTGGAAGAAAGTACGATCTATGATGAAGTTCCTTCCATGGTGGCTCAACTCATGACATAGCCTCAATAATCGCTTCATCCGAAGGGAAAACCGTATCAAGGTAGTCATGGGCATGAAAAGACTGTACTTCCCATGCTGATAGCACATACGGGTCCTCCTCCTCCATCCGTGAAGAGGAAGGACTAGGCCCTGCAACACTCTTGAGATTAGCTTCATAAGCTATCATGGCTGCAGGCAACGACACGATTATCTTGACAGGCTCACTCGAAGTACTTGGTGTAGGAAGAATCCAAGGGTCTTCCATATGATTCGTGCGAAAAGACACCGATGTCGTAGAAGTCAAAGCCTCATCGGAACTAGATCCTATCATGAGGATCGGTGCAGGACAACTAAAGATTCCCATGAGGGATGGATACATGCCTACACCCACACTCCCAGTTGCTGGCTGAGAGTGCTCAACGATCAGGATCGAAGCTCCTGAAGAAGTAGTAAGAGATGGATTCTTGAATGTCATGTGATCAATCATTATGATCTTCCCGTTATGTGGAAAGCATACAACGCAGAATAAGGAAGAAGTAATGGCTTGCATACTATACATCCAGTTCCTACCCAGCAAGAGATTATAGTCAAGGGGCGCATTAACCACCTCAACCTCTATCACAATGGTCTTCCCCCCTAAACATAATTTAAGGGAAGGAAGGATACCGTGTGGCCTAAAAGATCTCCCATCAAACACAGTTAACATATTCGTTGATTTAGACAGCTTAGGAGAAATGAGGCCCTTCCAATAGGCCAAAGACATCACAGAAGTAGCAGTGCCCTCATCAATCACAGTACGTTTGATGGTCATACCAAGACATTCTACATGCACCAAAAGAGACACATAGTAGGGTAAGCGAAGCTGAAGTCCTGCGGTTTCAAATTTTATCACAGAGGAAGAATCATCATCGTTCATACCAAGGGCAGAAAGCAATGCCTTACTTTGCGAAGGACAAATCTGAAGCACTTCCAATGCAGACATCGCACAAGGAGTATGGCCCAAATCCTCAACAACTGAATAATTCTGGGCGGCTCGTGCATTTGGATTATTCCCTGAACGCTTAAGGAATCGCTTAGGAATGTGAGGTGCAGCCTTAGGTTTATCCGTAGGTTTCTCAATGTGCAAAGGGGAACCTAGTGGATCAGGCTCTTTTCCTGGGCTGGGTTGTGACGAACTATAATCTTTCGCACGAGTCATAAATTTTGTAGCATGGAACATGTTAATGCACCCATGACCACTACCCTCCGGTGGATCATCATCACTAGACTAGTCATGGGACTTCGAGTTCATATTTTGATTATGCGGTAAAGGGTTAGTTAGCACAGCTGGGCCTTGTGGTAAGAATCTCAAAGCCTATTCAATCCGAGGAAACAAGTAAGTGAGGTGATCGTCCTTACATAGCTTGCAAGGGAACTCAACCTTACATTTTGCTTGCTTGTCCCCCCCAGCATTTATACCGTTCTTGTCATTATTGTTAGCATTCTCATTCTTATTCCCACCCTTTCGATTATTATTTTTACCCTTTTTTCTATTCCGTCCGGGCTGCTGGTTACCCTTCTGGTCCAACGATTGCACCGAAAGTACATTCGCCATTTGGGCATATTGAGACGAAGCCGTAGCTTGTCCCGAAGTATATTGGTTGATTGACAATTTACTACCTTGTTTTGCAACCAAATCCGCAGGTTTCACACTTGCACAACCCACAATGCCATCGGCATGTGGTCCAAGTTTGACTTTGGGATCGAAACTAGAGCAAGGAGCATTGGGAATAATCTCATACAACAAACCGGACTAAGCATAGATCAAGTCCAGTTCCTGCACCCTAAAAATCGCTTGTTCCTCATTCTGCACTCCGGATGTAGAAACAACCTTCGCTATATATGGCAATAACGACTTGAGGAACTACTCGAGGAGGAATTCTGGCGGTATAAAAGCTTTAATTAACCTCTTCCGTCTATGCCACTCTTGAATATGATAAAAAATATGTGTGGCTTTATCTTGCCAAAATGTCGACAAGAGTTCAGTACTAACGTCATAGCACACTAGTAGCTGGAAGTGATTAATAAAATTCATTGCAAGGTCGTCGAACAAAGCGAAAGCTCCCTTAGGTAACTCTATATACCATTTCGCAGCAGGCCCTATGAGGGTGCGTTGAAATAGTCTCAAACGGACTGAGTCTTGATGTAATGAATTCAAAGAGCACCATAGGTGGAATGTAGTAACGTGTTCATTCAGATCCTCTCCTGGTTTTCCCTCGAACTTAGGTATGTCCAAAGGAAGCTTGGTAGGGACAGCCGGCCAAGTCGGGTCATGAGCCAGAGGATCGTTTGTCAGTCTCGATAAATCAAGAAGATTAAGCGTCGCAAGGAAAGGGAGCCTAGGATGATGAGGTCTATGGGCCGCTCCCTAGTTCATATAGGGGTGATTACCACCATGGCCTTGGCCATAGTGTCCTCCTCCCGTCTGACCCGTATAGGGTGGCGTGGAAGTACCATAGCATGGTGGACCTTGACTAGTAGGAGCTACAAAGCTGTAATTGGGAGAGTAAGCAAGTTGTTGACACCCGCCTCCATAAGGTGAAGAAACCTGTCCATACTGTGTCCCATAATAAGGTCCATAGGTCATCGCATGCGATGTCCCATGAGACACTCCGTAGGTAGGAAGATACGATTTGAAAGTAGGGATATACATATCGGAAGTAGGAATATACGCCCCAGAAGTAGCAAGATGACCTCTAGAAGCATGAACATAATCTCCCGAAGCAGTGGGTGGTATGTGAACTTGAGACACAATCGGTCTACTAACCGCAGTACGGACCTGACTTGTAGCCATATACCAGCTCGAAGGACCACGTGAATAAGGTGGAGGATGTAAATTTGAAGAAATAGGAACTGAGGACAAAGGAATCTAAGTAATAATATATGTACTACCACCTGTCATCACTCGCCTCGGATCTGGTATCCTAATCATATTTGTAACCCTAGACCTAGGAGGGATATACCACGTAGCTTCCACCACTAGGACGGAAGGTGAAATGTAACTAGTGCTCCCAAACCTTTCCGCATGGTAAGGAATGAGAGTGCCCCCAGGCATAGTGTTAGGCTTAAAGTCGGATTCGACATGAAACGTCAAACCATGTGTAGGGAAACCAGACGTAGCATAACTACCATATCTAGTGCTGGCAGGTTCAAAATGAGTCTCAGCATCCTTCGACATTCCATACCGGTAACGTGTCAATGGGGAATCAGACCTGGAGTGAGTAGGCCTATCGTGTAAGGTTCCTATCTCATAAACCACAGGACCTAACTCAGCTAAGTCAGGTGAAGGATCATAAGTAGGAGTAAATTCCCCATCGTCTACACGAATGGGAGGAGGTGGTTCAGGAATATCCTCTAAACGGTCTCCCATGGTGTGTGAATCAATGTCTGAAATAGTCCGCCTGGACTGTCTAGGTCTCTCTCCCAAAGGAGGAGGAGAAGTAGAAGGAAAAAGTCTTACTAAACGATGAGAACGGAGAGGAACCGCATTTGAATCCACAATGACTCAAAAAATAGCAAAGACTCTCTATTTACGTAAACCCTAGGCCAACTGTCGTGCACAGAGCAATCACTAATAAAATATAAAGCCAAATGCAAGCAAACAACGGTTGGATAAGTGAGCTCCCGAATGAAGCAGGTATGTCTCGCCTAGGAAAGGCTTGAGACTCCCATACACAACAAGTGGAGGTACGTAACCAATTATTGTGGCCCTCAGCTTCAACGCGTAAAGCGACTATGCTGTCCGACCCCAACCTGGCTGGGACACCTGTAGAATAACCCCTGCAAAGTACCCCCTCAATATCCTAGGTAAGGCCACGAAGGTCACCTCAATATAATCAGTGCTCAGGCAGACAGTTGCAGCCGGGATTGACCGTATGGGCAGGGTAGAAAATCCCGAAACTCTCGAAAGATCCCCCAGATACGAATACAATCCTGGAATTATCTCTGGTGCTACTCAGTTATGACTAGGGGTCATCCCAATCAATAACCACTCACACTGCCTCATGCTGAACTCTCTTTTGAGAGGAGGATCCTAAGAAACACTGGTTATACCAAGGATTTCACACACTCACCTGGATAGACACCTAGATGTTGTTGTTTAGTGATCTTGGAGAATTGACTTACAATGAACTATGCCAAGATCCTAAAACCTAAGCTTGTTGGTGCACCCTAGAAAAGAAAAGAGTGTAATTCATTTTATTTAGCGTTGATTTTAGTTGTCTTTATTACTCAAGAAAAGGATATGATCGTGCAACTAGTGGTGTTATGATGCAACATGAAGTAAAATGCACACCTAACATTCAATGCAAATGCATTGTGTCCATGAAAACAGGGTATGCTACTACGTGAAATGCACAATTTTTCTTCAAATGATGAATGCAAATTTTCCTATATGAAGTCCTAACTAGTACTCCAAAGCAAATCTAGTGCAAGTGGTGCAAGTACAATGCAAAGTGCATAATGCAATGCATGATGATAAGCAAATGTTTTTGGATTTTTTGAAAATAAAAGAGATGCAAAAAGAAAAAGAATGACTCTACGACCCCTAGACTCTGCAAGCACACCCAAACAACACTCAAGCAAAGCACTAAGGTAATAGAACTCTAATGCACTAATCTCAAATAAAAAATTGAAAATGCCATGACAAGAACCTTTCTAAAAAAAAATTTAGCCTAAAAAAAACGTTTCTGGTCAGAAACAGAGGTTTAAACAAACTCAGGCAGTGCCAAAGGAGACTCAGCAAATATCAAAATTCACCCAGCAACCAATTATCTTCCACAAAAGGGAAAAAGCAAGGGTATACGCGACTGTTCGCAGTAAACCCGTGTGTACACATAGAAATCACAGAGGAAACCCCGTGTATATGTGACTGTAAATAAAAAACCCACGTATAGGAAGAAAGGTGCATAAAATCAAGGCAAACAAACAGGCTGAGATAGAATTCACACCAATCAGACTCTACCAGGCATACATGCCTCCATACCCGAAACATAAACAAGAGAGAAAGAGCAATTCAAATTCATTGAATGCCGAGAAAACAACCCCCAAACGACAACTACTAGGAACTCCCTAGTGGAGTCGCCAATTCTGTTACAGAGAGAAATTCCTATGGCTTGGGGTACCGCAATAGACAACTTGACTTTAGAAATCAATCCTTTCCAATATGCAATAGAAATTAAATGTATAACACTAAAGGATTAGACCTCGTACCTGATTCTAGACGGTTGAAGTAGATCCCCGTTGATATTTCCAATCTTCAGCTTGAATTGATATATTACTTCCTCAACAACAAGTAAAAAATATAAGCATTCTATATATCATGGTGTTAGATCTATTCTAGCATATATAATCAATAATGTACAAGCATTTGACATAATCCCATGGATAAAATATTCATTCAAATACACATAATTGGACAGGAAAAGGTATTTCTATTAATATAAATTAGAGATTACAAGATACAACCTCTGATGGCACGTCTGCGAACCAGAGAAGCTGAATCCCCCACTTGGGCCTCCACCACCTCAATCCTCCATCTCTCGATAGCAAGCTCACAAGAAAAATGCAAGCTTGGGAAGAACACAACAGTGCTCCAAGGGAAAAAGGGGTGCAGACTCAAGCATAAGTTTCGCCAACAATGGACTATAGTTTCTTTGCTCTCAATTCTCTCTTATGCCTTCAATGTACCAAGGGGTTCCTTATATAGTTTTTGAAAGTGATAATGAAAGGTCGAATCCGAGCGATCTCAAGGCATAGGGAAGGCCAGGAGTCAAATGAGTCGGATCCATGTCAAGGAAAACTCCAAAAGGATTTGGATTATGCACACATCCCGATGTACACGGTTTTAACGGTCAAACCCGCGTATATACGCGCTTATAGGTTTAAAATTCGCGTATATCATTTTTCATGTGTTTTTAGGGATGATTAAGGAAACATCAAAGGACAAAAAGTGGTCCATAGGGTCTAAGGAGTCTGCAGCGGGACAGGGGAAGGCCAGTGTGATTCACCTAGAGTGGTGAAATCCACTATAACAATAATTCATTGCTTAAAGGCATTTAAAATTATAAAATTTAATGGAGTTTAAGGTTAAAAAGATTCTGGTCTTGTTATCATATATTTCTTCTTCACTCCAACCTTAAGCAATTTTCCCATGCCTTCAAAATGGGGCCTGCAAGTTGAACTCTATTTTTCAGGGACTATAAGTTTATGATATGTTTCTCTTATTGACATGAAAATGCAGTTTTTAAGCCCAAGGTGTATGTGATTCATGCATCTCAATTTTTTTCATCTCTGCATATATATATATATATATATGTGATTCATGCATCTCAATTTTTTTCATCTCTGCATATATATATATATATATATATATATATGCATTGCATTAGAATTTATTATTGCATTGGATTTTATCTATTCATGTAATGTATTGGATTCACTGAGTAGGAAAGAAAAAAAAATCATTGATATTGGAGTAGATGTGTGTGCTTACCATCCTTCTCGACAACTTAACTATTTCCTTATTTCTCATGATTGATCTATTCATGTATTCTTGTACATCTATTTAGGCATAGTAAGCATAAGGTGATCAATTTACCCTACTAGACACTTCAAATGGGTTTATGACAACATGAAGAATCTCTAAGAAAGATGGATCTACAAGAAAGATCTCCAAAAATTCAATTAAAACGTATCTATACATCATTAGTGAGATGGCCCCCTTTGAAGCCTAGGGAAAATCCATTAGAAAACCAAATGGATCCCTTCTCACCCACCTTACCTCAAACCAATGAAAACATCAACCCCCAAATAAGCCAAACTGGTGCCCCTACTGAAATCAATAGCATGGAGGGTTCTGGCCCACCAAATTTGTCCAATAACCAACATGTTATATATGAGACATCTATTTAGGGTAGGAGGAGAATTAAGAGAAACACTCCATACTTACCCTCAGGATGACCAAGGATTAGAGAAAACACATTCATTAGCTCGCATAATGTACAAGTTCTAGTCAAATCAATTTGTGGTAGTTGTTCTTGAGAATGGGATATAGAAACTAGCCCCCACTGGGAAGACATTGGCATAGGTATTTGGAGATTTTTCGAGTGGATCAAGCTTTAGCATTAGTATACACCAAGCGCTAGGATGCTCACAACCATATTAATTATTATGGGAAGGGATAATGAGGTTGCACCACCTCATTTGTTAGCTGGTAGATAAGATTCGATGGCTTATGGTATAATAAAAAGTGAAATTAGAGATTCGATCACACTTAGATAAATTCCATACGAGGTAATTAGACAATGAAGATAAATGTGAGTTATATTATTAAACACCTATTTGATTATTTTATAATTCACATTAATAAATATCTTAAAAGTAGGTGACTAATGATAAGTCTGAAACATAACATTCTAGTTGGTTTTAGACTTAATGTATTTAAATGGTTTTCCACTTCATTTTGAAAAAATTTAAATTTAAATTTTTTTCTTCATTAATTTTCTAGTTAAACATTGATTTATTTTCTTGATTTTTACATTTACACAATAATTAAATAATGTTTATTTTATGTTCTAATTTATTTTTGTTTTAAATAACAACAAAATTGCATAAACATGATTATTGTAGCCAGGATTATCTGGTGTATAATAACACACTTCATGGACATAAACCTTATAGGAGATACATATTATGAGATAAACACAAATATAGTAGTTTATAGATATTTTGAATTAGAAGCGAAGTATAATAGCATAGAGTAAGTGAAGATTGAATAAGGAAGGCAAGGAGCTTAATTATGTAATTCTCATATTTTACAAATATTTTTTATGAACATATTTTAATAGGATTCTTTTAGGGGGAAGTAAAGATGAACATTAGAAGATAATTCTCTAATCCAAATGTCAATTTCCCACTTGAAAAAGATGTCACATATCTTTGTGGTGAAGCATTTTGAATATGGAGGAGATGTTATTGCTTAATTGATTTTAAATTTTAAGAAGAAAAAAAATTCCTTATATTCATCTTAAATACAAATTTAACAATATATTTCATTTATATTTTCTTAATACAAAATGGACTAGTAAATGTAAATTAGGGATGTTTTGGTTTGTATAAATAAAATAAATATGTGATTACATAAGAATATAAATTTTGTATTTCTATTTTGAGTAGAAAATGTTATGAAAATGAATGATTATAAAGGGG
>LPNX011207896.1:114385-133921 GCA_001517045.1 Pseudotsuga menziesii
CTGGACAAAATGCTAAAGTGATTTAATAAGTGGACAAACTCCATAAGGCTTAGACAATGAATGAATAGTTATGGAGGGGTCCATTGTCCCAAAGCACGAGAATGTCATACACCAATTTGGCATGACCATAAAATTATATTATTATTTTTTTAATGATAAATATCATAAAAAATTGTTTAATTGTATTCATAATGGAACTTTGTTAAATCTTGATAAAATTATGATTTCCTTTACTAGAAAAAATGGACGAATTCAACTTCTATTTAGGTAAATGGTAAAATTTTACATTAAAATGCTTTATTTTTGAAATTTTAGTTAGTGGATTATCTTAAAATGGGTGGAAAGGTATCTTATCACAAATAAAGTTCCCATCAATTGAGTTAACTACAAATTTAGTAGAGGAATAATTTCCATCATAAAATTTTATAGTTTGGTCACATTTTGTTTTTCAACTAAATTTAGTTATTAACCCACTCACCATGAAATGTAACTATACATGTTATCCTAAAATATTTCAAAATATATAGTGCTCCATGGTCCAATTTCTATTAAATCAAATATAACTATCTATATCTAAATTGGGGACAAAATCCATTATAAAAGTGGGGTAATCTAAATATTATGGTATATTTTTGGTTTATTTTAATAAGACTATTAGGAATTATCAAAATCTATTAGTCACATATATTATTTTTGGAAATTGCATAATTCTAGTGTCATATAAAGCATTGAATGCTTCCAAATTTATATCTTAACGTCATGTTCCCACCAAAAATCACAAAATAGTTTGGAACATAGAAAAATATCTACACTTAAGAGTGTCACATTTAATTCTCATAATTTTATTTTCCTTTAAATAAGAGAATCTCCATTCTCATAAATCCACTTTCCTTTAAATAAAGGAATCTTTCCTTGAGTCTAATGCTTTTCCTCTCATGTTTAATAAGTTTTTAACCACCATAATTTTTGGAATAAATCAAAGTAAATTTTAGTTATTTGTACATACTTTTAAATTGATAATTTTTAAGATAGAAAAAACATAATTATATGTAAGAATTAAATTGATTTAAGAAAATTAAAAATATAATTATTTTTTTATTTAAATTAAAAAATATTTTTAGTCTAATATTATGTTTTAGATAATTATGTTTTGATAATAAATTCAATGATTCTTATTTTAATCTTTCTTTTCTATATACATAATTTATTATTCATAATTAAAAATAATAAAATGTTAAAAAATAATTGAAAATTTAATATGGTGAGTAATTTTGGTTTTCTTAAACATTTATATTTAGGTTGTTCATATAAAATTTGAAATATTAGTTATTTTAATATAATTTGATACTCTTCATTAAAGTTTAGATCATTATAAATCTTAATAAATTTGAGGATAAATCATTAATATATTTTGTGATTAATTAGTTATCAATATTTTAAATTTGAAATCTTATATAAATAGTTAAAAGGTTAAGAAACAATAAAATGATAAATTTAAAATTTAAATTAAATAACAATGTCCTGTATCATATTTTATTTTTTTATTTCTATGTTTTATTTTATAATTTAAGTAGCATTCATATCATAAAATATGAGCTTATACGAACCAGAAACCTCTCCCATTCATGGGGAATAATTTTTAAACAAAATTTAATGCTCATTCATAGTCAAACAAAATTTAATACTCATTCACATCATGCAGCATGAAATTGTAAGAACCACAATTCCTCACATATTGTTAAATGAGATTCTAAGAATCAAAAACCTCTCTCATTCATAATGAACAATTTTTAAGCAACTTTTACTATTTATTCATAGTGAATAAAATTTAGGAAAAATTTTGTACTCATGCATTACATAATATAACATGAGATTAAACATTTTTTTATTTTCAATCAATGTCCAGTACTAATGAACAAAACTTCAAACACAATATAGTGCTCATTCATAGTGAACCAAAAACCCCCATCATTTATAATGAACAAATGAACAAAATTTGACAGGATTATAAAAATGACTTTCATATAGGACTCCAAAAACAAAAAAGCGTGGATTATTTTTTCAATCTTCTAGTACTAGAGAACAAAACTTCAAACACAATAAAGTGCTCATTCATAGTGAACCAAAAGCCTCCCATCATTTATAATGAAAAAATGAACAAAATTTCACAAGAATATAAAAATGACTTTCATATAGGGCTCCAAAAACATGACTTTCATATAGGAGTCCAAAAACCAAAAGGGTGGATTATGTTTTTCAATCAACTTCTAGTACTAGAGAACAAAACTTCAAACAAAATATAGTGTAGTGTTCATTCATAGTGAACCAAAATCCCCCGTCATTTATAATGAACAAATGAACAAAATTTCATAGAATTATAATAATGAATTTTATATGGGACTACAAAAAGCAAAAGCCATCATTTATAAATAACAAAATAATCCAAAAAACAAAAAACCATTATTCATAAACAACAATTTTCAAGTTAAGTCTGTTTAGTCTCGCTGCAAAACTTCATATCATCAAGATACTCACAACATTTCCCTACTGAAAATAGTTATTGTTACAGTGGAACCAGTCATGCAAAACTATTACCTATGAATTGAATAAAATCCTTCACAAATGCAACAAAGCTTGCTAATTTAAAACCATTCAAGTGCTCTCACTTATAGGAGAGAAGAGGAGACATCCTCAACGTTGGATACTACTATTCACTCTCATTGCAAAACTTCAGATCATCAGAATACTGACAAAATTTCCTTACTAATAATAGTTGTTACTATAGTAGAACTAGTCATGCAAATCTATTTCCCTTGAAATGGATAAAAACCCTAACTAGTGCAACAAAGCTAGCTAATTTAAAACCATGAATGGTCTCCCTAAAGGAATTCATCATAAGAGTTGGACCCTACTGAATCTCTAGCCATATTTGGACCTCCATGAAGGAAGACATCGGTAGGGTTAGGCCTTACTCCTGCTTGAAGGGAGCCATCATGAGGGTTGGGCCTTCCTGAACCTATAGCCATATTTTGCACAAGGTTATAGATAGACATCATGTCTATCTGTTGCTGCATTTTCATCACAGGATCTGGCTGGATGCCCATCTGTTCTTCCAATGGCATAGAAGAGTCTAGGATGCCTATCTATTCTTCCAATGGCATAGAAGAGTCTAGGATGCCCATCTATTCTTCCAGTGGCAAAGGAGGGCCTAACTGGATGTCACCCTGTTGCTGTAATGCCATAGGAAGGACTGAATGGATGTCCATCTGTTGCTGCGATTCCATAGGAGGGGATGACTGGATGCTCATCAAAGTGGGTGCTTAGAACTGCTGTTGAGTAGCCCTTGCACCTAGAGAAAGAAAGACTTCATGAAGTTTGGGTCTAACATTTAACACCTCTTGGTTGATGGCCATGGCTGTGCCAAGTATGACCAGGACGAAGCTGTGCGCTACCATGTTTTCAACAGTCCCTCTACCCAACTATATTTTATATAATAAGGTGTCCTCTAGATACCCTTCCACCCAACTATATTTAACTTGCATGCACTTGCAATGGAAGACAACAACAAGAAGAACATGTAATTTTCAAGGTGAATTTAAGAAAAACTATGACGCTTCACACTTTAATTGGGTCGTTATAGGATGACGAAATGTATTTATTGGGACGAATTAAATTCCAAGACACACTTGCACCTAGAGGCACAAAGATACGTTAAGAAGCATCAAAAAAAGTGTGAAAAAACCAACCAGATTCTAGACAAAGTAAAATGTTAATACGTTTTATTTTATAATCTAAAGAGAAAAGAAATATACAAATAGCGAGGAGGTATTTTCTACCTCTTTATTATTAAGAAAAAAACAACAATTGAAAATATAGAATTTTGAGTGGTTCTTTGCAATATAAAGCAGATGGATTTAAGATATTTTTCATCTCTTGTTGAGGAGAAAAGGACTATTGTCACATCGAATAAAGGGAGAGAGTAAGAGGGGAATGGCATTCTCCTGCTTCTCCTTTGTGATTAAAATAAAAACATTATAAACCACTAAAGTTCTTCCAAGTCGGTGAAATATTATAAAATCATGTGATGAAATTGTGTAATATTAACAACATATGTGTATACATATCAAAATTATTAATAAGATATTTTAATAAAGATCGAAGAAAATCTACAAAATAACATATATAAGCCTATTATTCATATAGACATAATTATTTGGACATAAAAATTTTACATCCTAAAGTACAACAAAAAAAGCAAACAATGCAGGTTAGAAATACTCACACCCCATGGTACATAAATGATCAAAACTGAGAAGCATTTTTTGATGAAACCAAATTCCAACCTAAATGCAAAATAAGTCTTCAAAGAAAAGTCCACATAGTTTGATATGATCACATTATATAAGCACATTTACAAGGATTTAAACAAAACAAGTAATACTTTCTAAACAAGGCTTGGATTTGTTTCCAAAGTTTTGTTTGGTTAGAAGAGCATGTAAATGGGTTTGTTTCTAGGTATGGACTCATAAATTTTAGTGGCTACTAATAGATAGTAATGACATTCGAATAATAGTGAGCTAGTCTATTTCTACTTGTATTAGTCAGTTAATCAATTTGATAGTTAAGGTAGTTAGGGTATTTCCTATTTTTCAGGCTAACCGATCACATGTTTGTATTTGGATAGGATTATTCTTAGGAATTAAGCGAACATACATAAAATTAATAATGATAGAATAAAATACACATACCAATGCATTTAAGATAGACACACAATGTCTACATGGAAATCCCAAAACTGGGAAAACCCACCATAATAGATCTATTATATCGCTTGACCTAAACCTCTAAGTTAGGGCAAGTGATCTAGCCACCACTCATCTCCAGGCCACTTTACAATGGAGCCTCCTCATGCCTTATAAAGGATTCTTTACACGCATTACCATGGAAAAATACCATGGGACACAATTACATCATATTTTCGTCCTTACCATGATCGCGAACTTTCGACATGTTTTCCTGGTCGTGATCCCTGAAGTGCTTGGCCAAAATTCTTTGGAAGATGAATTCTATGGTTTTTCCCTTTGAAAAAACCTTGTTTTGTGAGGTTAAAGCCTTTTTTTTCTCTAACAAGGTGTGTCACTCCATATTGACGTACTTTGCATCACCGACACACTTTACTTGTGAATAGGGTGCGTCGATACTTGTACGAAGTGGAATTTTTTTTTCAAGAAGTCTCTCAAAGGAGACCCTCATGGAGGTTTATCCCTTCATTTAGGGTGGATCTTGCTTTCCTCCCAACTTAGTGTGATACCACCATCCTTCTCCCTTAATCTTCTCCTCCCTTCCTCATCTCTTTTTGGCCTATAAATGGAAGCTTCCCCTCATGGCATAGAGAACGAGAAGGAGAGCAACCAAATGCTGGAGAAATTAGGTTAGATATCATATCGTTGATGGTTTTCATATTGAAGCAAGACTATGTTGGAATGAATCTTCAACACCAAGGCTCTATACGGTTGTAATACATTCCTCTTTAATATTAATACATTAATCTCTTCCTTTCCCATAAATGATGTTTAATCTCATTTCCAGTAATTCTCCCTCGTCAATTGCTTTGATATATTAAATTATCTTGTAGTTTCTACTTGTTTATTGCTTCCTTTAAATCTTTTGCAGGTTATCTATTCATCAATAAGGAGTGTGAAATATTCAAGCTAATAAGGATAACCATATGAAAAGAGGTATGGATTGTTCACATGCAAGTAATTTAATAAATCTAGGGGAGGGTTTTCATTTATACTAGAGCGCTTTGTATTTGTCCACATTGACAAAGTGTCTTGAAACAAAATTGGTGACCATATTTGGGATCGAATTATTTAATTTATATTTATGCATGTATGCCTTGTTTCTGATTAGATCTAGTTTAATTTTCACTTCGTAGATCACATCCAATTGGTAGATCTAACTGTTTAGATTTTGTTGTGTAATCTGCTTTACTTTTCAAACCCTGAAGTTTGTTGATTTGCTTACAAATCTTTCTTTTTTCAAATTTTTGGTCACCCATCGCACTTTATGTTTAGATATAGAGCGCCACTATTAGCATAATGCCTTTTGCATTTTTACATTGTGAGTCAGTGCTGAACTTTGCTCTTTTTCAGAGTGTGTCACCTTGTTTCTACTGCTCTAGTATATATCTATATCCTGTGTCACACTGTTGAAATTTAGCTTTATTTCTGCCCAGACCTTTTAGTGCTTGGTTTATTACTAAACTGCTACAATTGTCTGTCATTCTAGAAGCAACATTTGGATTGATTCTATACTATAGTTGGGGGTGCTTTTATCTTATGTTTTAAGCGAAATGAAGTGCATTTTTTAAAAAGAGTTCCCCCTCACAGCCGAGAAGGGCCATGAATTGTATATGTTGCAGTCTCTTTGACTTATATGCTCATTGCATTCAAAGAATAGTTTATGTTTCTTGCATTGAATTTTACATTTGTTTCTTTGCTTGAAACTTCTTTCTCTTTTCTGTGGTTGTATTAATTAAAATTTGAAAATTTGCATTTCATTTTAGAGTGCATGTGTTGAGTTTGTTTTGAGTCTCTTTCGTTGGGGTTATTATTTCCTTAAATCTCTTTAGTAGATAATAATTTATCTTTTCTTTCCATAATAGATAAAAGAAAAAGTTTTGCTTTGATCTTCTTTATTCGATTGAAAAATACTTGAAAAAAAAAAACCTTTTATTCTTGTTTTAGTTTATTTCAAATTTTTATTTGGTTAAATATTAGTTTTATATCTAATAAAATTCAAGTTTCATAATCTGTAAATACCTTTTGTTTTATTCTTTGATTGGAAAGGTTAATTTGATCTTTGTCTTCCTACCTTTTGGAGATCTATTTTTTCACCTTTTATTAGAAATATAGGAAACAAAATTCTAGTTTCAAGTTTGTGTTAGATTTTTATCAATTAGACAATATTATCTTAGGATATTATCTAAGAGAATAACATGCACAACAATTAATCACAAGAGACAATAGACACAAATATTTTCCTCGGGGAAACCATAAAGGAGAAAACCCCGTGACTTCCTTAGAGATAGAATGAGCACCAATGGCAACAATAAAATCCAAAGACAGAAAGATGATCTCCAACAGTTGTTCTCTCTCTCACTTGTGTGAGGTCCTCTTCTCTCACCTATGCACTATAGCTAGGTGAGTGTGTGTATCAAATAGAGAGGCTCACTCTCTACTTATACTAATTTCTGACTTGACAATCACTTACCAGGGCTGAATTCTCTACGAGAATCTAATAACCCTAGTGCCCCGAAACTATGGGGACTTTTCCTTCCAATCAACTAGGAGGGTTAACCTCTATGACTTTACATGACTTGATTACATTAATGATTCTCCCAGTAGGAACATCGGGTACCAATGAAGTACAATATATAAAATATACAAGTGAATACATTCTGAAGTTACAAATACATCAACATTCCCTCTTAACTAGGAAGGTATTCTCTTGACACAATTCATCAGCACAAGCCTTCGTCACTGCATCAAATCTGGATCATCATCAAAGATGGATCATAACTGGATCATCATCACTGGATCATCATGAAAGTTGGATCATCACTGGATCATCATCAAAGTTGGATCATTACTAGATCATCATCATCATCACTACTCTCGCTGTCTTGATCAAATGGTTCTATATCTCAATTCGTCTTGTCATAGGAAGTTCTACAAAGCCATCCCTTTTTCATGTTGGTTGTAGGACTAGCCTCCATGTAGGTCTTCATCTACAACGCTTATATCATCGGCATGGTAGGACACACCTACTACCATCCGAGAAAGGCTTCAACACTTACATTCACCAGCATGGTAGGACACACCTACTACCATCTTTGAAAGGCTCCAGCAATTACATCCACTGGAATGGTAGGACACATGTACTACCATCCAGGGAAAGGTCCCAGCACTTACATCCACTGGCATGGTAGGACACACCTACTACCATCCATGGAAAGGCCTTGCACTTACATCCACCAGCATGGTAGGACACACCTGCTACCATCTGTGGAAAGGCTCTACACTTACATCCACTAACATGGTAGCACACACCTACTACTATCCGCGGAAGGGATCTGTACTTGCATCCGCCGACATGGTAGGACAAACCTACTACCATACGGGGAAGGGCTCTACACTTACATCCATCAGCATGGTAGGACATGCCTACTACCATTCGGGGAAAGGTTCAGCACTTTCATCTGACCATGGGAGGAACCAATCCTGCCACCATGTCATAAGGGCACAACACTTACATCTGACCATGGGAGGAACCAATCCTAAAACCATGTCAAAAGGGCACAACACTTATATCTGACCATGGGAGGAACCAATCCTACCACCATGTTAGAAGGGCAGATCACTTACATCTGACCATGGGAGGAACCAATCCTACCACCATGTCAGAAAGGCTCATGGACTCATCCCTTCCCCTTGGAAGGAACCTCAATTTGGAGAACACTAAGCTTCTCCCTAAAGTACTCAAAATTCACTCTGGTTAATGGCTTGGTCAACACATCAGCTATCTATTCATCCGTCACAACATACTGGAGCTTCACTGCTCCTCTTTGCACCATATCCCTGATATAGTGATATTTGATCTTGATATGCTTTGACTTGCCATGGAACACTAGGTTCTTCGACAAATTCACAATACTTTGGTTTTCATAATATATACAAGTAGCATAAAACTAGAGATCGAACAGATCAGACAGTAGCTTTGTCAGCCACATTGCCTCACAACTAGATGAACAAGCTGCGACATACTCTCAAAGACATGACATTCAAATAATAGTGATCTAGTCTATTTCTACTTGTATTAGTACATTAATCAATTTTATAGTTAAGGTAGTTAGGGTATTTGCTATTTTTTTTGTTAACCTATCCCATGTTTGTATTTGGATAGGATTATTCTCAGTAATTAAGCAATCATATACCTAAAAATAATAATGAGAGAATAAAATCCACATACCAATGCATTTAAGATAGACACACAATGTCTATATGGAAAACCCAAGGCTGGGAAAAACCACCATAATAGATCTATTACATCCCTTGACCTAAACTGGTAAGCTAGGCCAAGTGATCTAGCCACCACTCACCTCTAGGACACTTTACATCTAGATTATTCTTTGTATATAATAAAATGGGTTTTTTGTTCTATTGATTGTTATAAAATATTACATTATTGATTAAATGTATGAAATATTTACATTGTTAAGAAGAAAAAAGGTGTAAACAACTCTCTTATTGAAACACACTAATTAAAATATAAAAAATTAGTATTATTAAAAACATATTTTGTTATTTTATGATTACTCCAAATCCTAAATATAAGAATGATTTACATGGCTATAATGAATATATATGTATTCATATGAGATATCTGAACATAATAAATAAAATATAAAAATAAATATGATTATAAAAAAATATTTGACTCTCGAATGATTAATTAAAAATTTGTAAAAAAATAAAGAAGTAACTATATTTTCATATTTGTGGCAGGTGAAAATTCACCATTGAACCATGCACAATCTATTTATTTCAACTAATAAGCTGATTTTATTCATTTCCATGAACTGATGCTTACTTAAATTTTAGTCGTTAGTGTTGTTGTTACATAATAAACACACAAGTGCTCTTTACATATCATAAGCACTGGTGCACTTTTTTAAAACATTAACACGAGTGATTTTTTCCAAACTATACACATCGGTTAGAATTTAATATAAAATATAGGATAACACATATATAATACACCATCATTAGTGGTGCATTCTTACATGGTTTTATAAATTAAACAAAGCTCGGATGTGGATGTGAATGTTACAAGTATTAATGTTATTACAATGTAATATAAGCACTAATTATATGCATTGATATATATTTCCGAGTACATTTATAATTAAGGTATGCACTAGTGCATCTATAAATAATGCAATGGTTTTGTTATAATATAATTTAAGCATCAATATGTCTACACTAAAATATATGCAGTAGTGCATCAACAATGAATGCATACATATAGAAGTACATCAATGTTATTACAATATAATATGAACACTAACATGTTGTAATTAAACATATGCATTGCTGCATTATCATTGAATATACACATTAATGCACATTATAAATTATAAAGAACCGAAAAAAAATATCTACTAAAAATTCTAGTCACCCAGAATTTTTTAGTTGTAGTGAACACCATTATAACCTCTTCTACAACCTCAACCAAAACTTATGATGCCAAGAAAATAAAGGCTATAGTGAAGGTCTTTTTGACAATTTTTGTCAATAGATTGTAACACTAAAAACCTCCACTATAGCCTCTACTATAGGGTGTTTTTCTTATAATGTCAAAACCTTGGGCTTATGGGGAAATCCCTCTTTTCTTGTCCTACTCAAGTTTATAGTACAATACCTTTAACCCATGGTTACTTTGGAGGACCAATTCACACTCTTCATAGTTCTAGTTGTTCTCCTAATATAAACTAAGACATAGATACACCTTTTATCTTCTCATGGCTACAATCTTGTATTGACAGGGATCCATTATGAATTGTTTTGTCAAAATTCTATCAATTAGTCTATATTTCATGGATTTGCAGTCTATTTGACTTGGAAACCATGCTTCTTTTTCACCGAACCATGGGTCTACCTCATCGGCAATATTTTCATATGATACTTTGGCCTTTACTCCTAAGTATATTCCAATCCTATTTTTTTAGATTCTTCCTTAACTCACTTGTTAGAGTACCCTCTACTTTGTATTGTATGTCAGACATCAACTCTCCTCTTAACCTCACACATTAGTGGTAAAATTTCTACTTATATTTGGTCACCCTTGATCATATCAATTTAGTCAAGCCACGTATACACCTTACGACAAGGATTATAGAACATATCCATATTTTATGTTATCCTTTATCATGTTCTCATAGTTTTTTGTGGTAAAATTTGCAACCAAGACTCTAATTTTCAATGATAAACCTCTGAATGCCCTCAAAATAACATGAAAAGGTATAAATATTGCATAATGCATCATGGGAATAGAGTATAACATGAATTTCACTCTTCTTAAACCACATAACCTCCCCACTCATATAAATAGTAGGTCTTGTGTAGAGGAATATTCACAATAAGATAATACACGATTATGCTAGAGAAATTTCAATCCTTTTGCTAATTTTCTTTTGCCCTCGTTTTTTCTCTTTTTGAGAGGAACATTTATTTGGTTTTCCAAGTTGTGATGATTTTTTTTTTCAAGAGCCTAATGAGTCATTCTTTGGTTGTTCTACTAGAGTAAAACATTGTTATGCTCATGGACATGTGAATATATGTAGTTGCAAACGAGAGGAAATAGGTTTTTGTGGAAAAGGAACTATATAAAGTTTTAGGTATACTTTTGTTATCTATTTGATTTCAATAATATCTATCTATATTCTTCAATACACCCTAATTGTTGGGTATTTGTCAAATTTTTCCATGCATGAATAATATAATTACTAGGAGTTTCATCAAATTTTTCCATGCATGAATGATATAATTGGTAGGAGTCTCATTTACTTAAGATAAATTAGGGTGGTACGTTTTTCAAATGATATTGCTTATTTTGAATGTTAAATTGAAAATTAAAATGGTTGTATTTATTTGACTTGTGTGTTTATTTTATAGGGATTTTGGAAATGGAATCATATCAACTTAGTTACTAATTAGAAAAAAAATGAATGAAAAATAGTTATTGTAAGGAAAATGACTATTTTACTTTTATCGAAGCTGCTACAGATCTATCTATAAGGATGAAGTTCCATGTAGTAATTTCATCCAAAATAACAAAATAAAATTAAACTCATAGTTACATCTTAAAAGTTATTGAACCCAACTTTTCACGGTGTATATTGTTATTATAATATATTAATTATAATATAATATAATTATATATTAGTTTTAATATTAATTATTATTAATGTTATATATTATATATGGGTCATGTATTAATCATATATTATTATTAGTTATGATATTAGTTAAAAGTAATTGGACCCAAATTTTGATGGTTATGATAATATTAATTATATTACTATTACTATTATATATTATATATTGGTCACATATTACTTAAAAGATAGACAAGTATATTAGTTATAATATTAATTAATATTATATACTATATATTGATTACGTATTATCTAAAAAACTGGATGAGTTGATTGGTTATGATTTTAGTTATTATTTATTATACTATATCTCAATTATGATATGAATAAAATTTATTTTATTTCACCTAACTAAATTTCACAGTTATTATAAAATATTAACTATAATATAATATTGTTATCTATTAGTTACAATATTAATTACTATAACTATTATATGATCATATTATATGTTGATCATGTATTACCTAAAAAATGAATAGGTATATTAGTTTAAATATTAGTTACTATTATGTATTATATATCAATTATTATATTAGTAAATGCTATTTGACCCAACTTTTTAGGGTGTATAATATTACATAAAATTGATTAGCGTATTAATTTTACTATCAATATTAAGATCATTTTGGGTAACTTGGGTAGCGTGTAGAAAAATTATATTATCAAAAAATTACGCCAATCCCCAAATTATATAATGAAAATTTGTTTAAGACCTAGTTGTTTGAATTTTAACATGATGACATGGAATTCTAATTAGGGTTGAAAGGCCCAGTTTTCATCCAAATTTCCTCTAATAGGGTGAAGAAAAAATGGCAATTAATATGTACTTATCTTTCTCTTCCACTTTGTGTTTTAATTATAATACAAACCCTAAGGAAAGGTAGATTATGGTCTATGTCTCTATTTTTCCATGATCGCAAAAGATATGCCTTTTGTGTAGTTGAAATTCACATCGATAAAGAAAATCAAAGGATGATCATCAATATGCAAGATTGTCTCCTTTCCTAATAGATAATGATGCTACTATTTGAGAACTTGGAAAATGAATATTATAAATGTTTATGATATGCATTGTATTGAAGCTTCGTCTCAGACATAATTTGAAAATGATAAGAAACTAGATCAACATCTCATTTGAGGATGGAACCAATGACATAGTGGGAGGAATTTAACATATTCCTCATTTGTGGCCAGGATTACACTTTGTATCATATTATTGACATACACATATTAATGTAGTATGACACCAGTTATTGTTCCTTTTTTTATTTTTCCTTTCATGTTCAATTTTCCAGTGTTTTCCAACCACTTTTCACTACAATTGTTTTCCTTCATTCTTCTTCAAGGTAAGATTCAATTCATCCTAAAGATCTTGTGGAAATTATACGTTTACATGGTATCAAATCTCTATAGATCTAGATTACCTTCAAATTGAGATTTTTAGGCAGATTTTGTGAGGAATTTAGAGAAGTTTTTGTTTCTGCAACTGCTGTAAGATGGATAATTCGAATCCTTTGACACCCAAAATCCTCAAACCTTTCAATTACTTGGATTAAAGGGAATATATGAAGATTTATTTGCAAAGAAAGAGTTTGTACAAGGTCACCATTTGAAAGGAGGTTGAACCCTAGGAAATTATTGAAAAATCCAAGTATCTGAACAAGTTATATGAAGATTTTTGTTTCATGTGCATTCACATTTCCATATAATTTATCTTTCATTTCGATGGCTTGAATACACCAAGGTAGGTTTAGATGAATATCAAATCATTTTTTGGCAAGCAATATGAGTTGACGGGACACATTTTAGGAGAATGAACTGATTTCTCTTAAACCCAGCAATTTCAAAACCATCCAACAAATTTTCACTAAATTCAAGTACTTGGTAATGCAATGCGAACAATGTCGAATTGACAGGAAGGATGAGAAGCTGGTGCTCTCCATTTCAAGCAAGCTTGGTCCTGAATTTTCATTTTTTATGTCCACTTTCCACTCTGAGAGGCTAACAACTCAAAATTGGAAAATACCTTAACTTGATACATTCATGGAATCCCTGATCCAAGAACAAGATAAATTGATACAAATGGGACCCCTAAAAGCTCCAAATAATCAACCTCTTTTGGATGGGAGTCAAATAATTTCAATGTTTAAGGAAAGAACAAGGGGAAGTACAATAATAATAATGGATTCAATCCAAAGGAGAAACCAAAGCCATTAGAAGGAGCATCCAATTCCAAGAATGATAGGAAAAAGAAGGGTGACAAGATCACGTGTCCCTATTGCAAGAGAGGATTCCATCTAGAGAGTAGTTGTATGAAGAAAACTATATATCAAATGGCTATAGTTTTTTAGCAAAACCACATTTCCCTCGCTGAAGGTACAAGGAAAATCAATATTGGAAGCAATTCAGATGATCGTGAGAGATACCATGCATTGAAAGTTATATTTTCAAGATCTTAAGCTTTCCTCACCAATTTTGGAGCCTCCAACCACATGGTTACCTATAAAGAATAATTCTCTTCTTTGAATCTCACTGATGGTAATATCAATCATATAGGATATGATACTGAAATTGAAGTTGTTGGGAAGGGTTTAGTTGAATTTGACCTTGGAGTGTTCAACAATGTCTTGTATGTATTATCTTTAGAAGCAAATTTGTTGTATATTTATCAGATGACCCACATTGGTTCACCCAAGCAAGTTTTTTTGAACCTGACATAGTTGAGATATCATCTATCTCTATTGGGAATCTAATATCTAAAGGTGCACCAAAGAATTCCTCCCAGGAATATGATGTCTACCACTTTTTTCCATACTCTCAACAATGTGCTCTATTGACCCATTCCAATGAAACAAGTTGACTATGGCATGAGATATTCACCCATTTGAACTTCAAGTACCTCCAGTAGTTACACAATAAATATATGATTGAAGGATTTCCTCTCATCAAGTCCACTCAAGGCGTCTGCTAAGGTTGTGTGTTAGGGAAACCAGAGAAAATGTATGAGGTTGGGAAGGAAAGAAGAGAAACCTCCATACTTTATTTGATACATAGTGATGTCTTAGGACCAATTCCTATAGAATATATGAATGGATCCAAGTATTTTTTAACCTTGATAGATGACTACTTCAGGTGATGTTGGATATAATTTCTTAAGTAGAATTTTGAGTTGTTTGATACTTTCAAAGTTTTCAAGTTCATAGTTGAGAACAATCATGGAAAGAATATGTAATCACTCAGATCAGACAATGGAGGGGGGTACATTAAATGGGAGTTTCAGTAGCTATGTTCTTCAAAAGGAATTTAAATGCAACATTCAATCCCATACACACCATAAAAAATGGTGTAGTAGAGAGGAAGAACCGGTCTTTGAAAGAAATGGCAACTTGCATGATTGAATCAAGGGATATTTGACCATATCTATGGGTTGAATTAGTGAATTATGCTTCATACATACAAAATAGGGTACCTCAAAATTCAATTGTTAGGGTGACTCCATTTGAAGCACTCATGGGAAATAACTTTAGATGTCTCACATTTGAGGGTTTTTTGTGCCAAGGCATGGGTCGGGATCCCAATTGACAAGAGGAAATCCTTCCAACCCCAAAGTAGTGAATGCATTCTACTCGGATATGCAGATGACACTAAAGGATACAATTTGATGGAGATTGCAACAAGGAGATTCTTTATCAAGAGAAGGGTCAAGTTGAATGAATATCCACTGCAAGATTTGTATCTAGTTGATGAAGAAGGCAAAAATTCTCAACCTAAACCATTTGCATATACTAATGTTGCTTCTGATAATTTAGATTCAAAATTTTAAGATGAAGACCAAGTGGAACTAGACTATGATGCTAAGATTGAAGATAAAGAAGATCCAACACCTGTTCCTAATCCAAGGTCTAAATGGGCTCAAAAAATAATTGAAGGTGTTGGGAACAATGTTGGGTAGCCATTTGATAGAAGGAGAACTAGATCTCAATTTCATGATGAGAACCTTTCATTTTTTCATACTGATCCAGTTCTCCCATAGAGGTGCTACATAATGTTGGGTTCTAATCCACAGTTCTACAAGGAGGCCTTCCATGATCCAAGGTGGTAGGAAGCTATGGATGAGGAATATGAATCACTGTAGAATAAAAAGACATGGGATCTCATCCCGCTTCCTCCAGGGAGAAAGCTTGTCCAATGCAAATGGATCTATAAAACTAAACTAGCGACTAATGGATCTACTACCAAATAAAAGGATCGGTTAGTAGCAAATGGGTATTCACAAGTTCATGGGTTAAACTGCGATGTAAAATTATCTCCTATTGTAATACTGGATTCCATAAGGCTGGTTTTGGCCATCGTATCTTCAAAACAATGGAAGGTACATCACATGGATCTGAGGAATGCCTTCATACATGGTGACTTGGAAGAATATATATACATGAAACAACCTGAGGGGTACACTGAAGACTCTTCGTTGTTAAGAAATCTAAGGAAATCACTATATGGGATGAAGCAATCCCCATGGGAATGGTATTCTAAAATTGATGCCTTCTTACTGTCATAGAAGTTTGAAAGGTGAAAATCAGACTACAATGTCTACATGCAGAAAAATGGAGATTGTTTGTTGTTGATTGTGTTGTATGTCGGTGACTTGATCATCACTGGTCTTTCATATACTGGATTGAGGGAGATAAAGTCAGGATTGAGAAAATATTTCTCCATGGCAGAGCTTTTCCTATTGAGGAAATTTATTGGTCTCAAGGTAAATCAAATTGATTAAGCTGCCATGATTTAACAGCCTAGATATGTAGGTGGTTTTCTCAAAATATTTCACATTACTAATAACAAAGAAACATCTTTCCCTTTCCTTTTAGAAATTAGATTGGAAGAAGGTGGATCTACCCCCTGGTTGATAGGACACTCTACACACAACTAATTGGTATCTTATTGTACCTCACTCATTCGATATGAGACATGTATTATGTTGCAAGTCTTGTTGCAAGGAATATGTAATAGCTAGATGAGATACACTGGAAGGAAACAAAAAGCATCTTACACTATGTGCAGTGTACTAGAGAGTTTGGAATTCACTATTCTGCTGGAGCTCAATTGGATCTGGTTGGTTTTACCAACTCAGACTGGGCATGAGACAACACTAACAGAAAATATAAATTATGGTTTGTTTTCATGTTGGGTTTAGGACCAATCTCTTGATCAAGCAAGAAGCAAGCATCTCTTGCACTCTCTTTAGTTAAGGAAGAGTACTGGGTGGTTGCAAATGTTTCCATTCAGAGAGTTTGGTTACATAGGATTTGACATAATTTGGAATCATTCCATGTCCTTTAGTGTACATTTTATATGATAATCAAAGTGCAATTAATCACTCTGGTGATCCAGTATAGAAGTAACAAACAAAACACATAGAATTACATATGCACTATATCTAGGAACTAGTGCACAATAGGACCATAATTCTACAGTGTTGTCCTATAGAGGAGTAGGTTGTAGAAATATTTATAAAATATTTCACTAAGATGATATTTATTTAACTCAAGTCTCTTCTTGGTGTGAGTTCATGATTCAATTCCAGCTCCCACCTACTCTTTTTTTTTGGGGGGGGGGGGCGGGGGGGTTGTCCCATGAGATTTTCCCTGTTTACTTAGTTTCATGAGACATTATTTTTCATTATTATTGTATGGGTGAAATTTGGTCTCAGTTACCAGGGCCCAGGATGTCCATGTTTGGATTAAGATGGGGTGTTAGGATTAGTCGATAATCCTCCTTGTCCACCTTGGCCTATTTTAGTAGTTTGCTAGTATGGGATGTTGTTTATCACTTCATTCATGCATATGATATGTTATTTTGCCTACTTATCAAATTGATGTTCCCCCATGCATCAATTTAGGATCTACAAAGACAAATTCTGATATTTTATGTGTCCACAACAAGTTATAAGAGTCCTACCTTCAGTTAGCTCTCACCGGATTGGAGTCAACCTCTAATGACCACCTTCAATTTACCCTAATCTATCCCATGTGTCTCCTTTGCATGTTTTTTGGAGTCATGCACCCATGTTTTTCTCCCAAGATTATTAACTAAATGGTGACTAAGTTAGGTGTCCATATTTGCACTAGTTTGTTTGTAGTGGTGTCTAGTTCTTGTCTAGTCATGTCCACAGTGATGAATTTGAATGCCTCCTAAGTAATTTGAATTCTCTCCTTTGTATCATATTATTGGAATACACAGAATAATGCAACATGACACCAATTATTGCTACTTTGTTATTTTTCCTTTCATGTTCAATTTTCTAGTGATTTCCAACAATTTTTCACTGCAATTATTTTCCTTAATTTTTATTTCACAATAAAGTTCAATTCAACCTAAATATCTTGTCAAATTGATAATTTTACACCAAGTGCCATTCATTATACTCCTTGGGAATGATGAGGGTAATAGAGTTACATGGGGAAGAGATCAATTGAATGTGCCTAGACTCTAGTAGATATGTCAAATTTGTATCTAATTATTCACTTTTAAGGATCACCCAATTTGAGAGTAGCATATCATTGTAATGGTTTAAAATCACATTCCATCTTATATTGAAAATGAGACATAGAAAATATCCTAAGACTGTGATCCTTGGATCCATTGGGTTGATCTGGGTGACTTATTCTAAATGGAATGTTCTGTAGTGATCATATTTGATGTTGTTGGTAGGTTTCCCATGGTTGATTTTTACCACTAATAGACAAGTCGAAAGGTGAGGCATTCGAAGGGTCTAACATTGTACTGTGTTATGAAAGATCTAGTTTGTCTATGTTGAAGTGCTTCAATTATTTAGAATGTGAATTGCATTTGGAATAATAATCCTTTAAGATGTGAATCAATGATCGATATGGACCATTAATGTCAGGGCATAGTGGAATATCGACATGACTACTTTCCCACATGCATCGAATAATGGTTTAACACGAGCAAGATTTGATTTAGTGGACTTGGGTATTAATATATCTTACATGTTGACAAGACAAATATACTAAGGTGACATAGCATTGTTGATAAATTAGATGGGACTGGTGGCCCCCATAACCACAATGGTTTGAATTAACTGACAACGGACTAAACTGAAATAAACGAAAAAGAAATCAAAATTGGAATTTGCCAGACTAAAAAAGAACCTTACTCCTAACTAAATCACTCCTAGTGATAGGAATGACCTTTAGGCATGTGTTGTTCACCCAAACTATATGGAGGATACCTTCAACTTGCATTAGGTTAACTACAGAGTCTTTGATTTCTGCAACAATGAAGTTTTTGAGCCAATGCAATTGGAGTTTGCATGGATGCATCTTAAACTTGTTGTCAAATAGTAATACTTGATATCCTTTGTTAAATTGTTTCCGCCTTATATGTTTCCATGCCATGTCTTCAAATTCCATTTTTCAATGGTTTCATGATAGTCATCCAAGAAGTTGTATTCTTCAAGCTTCACTAGAACCACAGGACGTTACACAACTGAATATTCCTTCATTATGTGT
>LPNX011207899.1:3627-79683 GCA_001517045.1 Pseudotsuga menziesii
ATTCTAAGAGACCGAGTCTTTTACAGACACTATCATACTAGAACATTTATTACAATTCCCTCATGGGGTATGTACATGTGATATAGTACAACAAGCACTTCCCAAAAGTACTTCCAAAGGTCTTTTTGAAGTCCGAACAAGTTAGCCATGTCTGGTTCACCGGGCTCACTTGATAAAAACCACTAAGTACAACTTAGGTGGTAACAGAGACTACTGGAGCGAACAACAAACCACAGAAATAGTGCACTTACTAAGGGAATTCCAAGATGTATTTGCCAGAGATTACAAAGACCTAAAAGGCTTAGTTCACGAAATGGGAGAAATGAAAATTGATACTAAACCTGATGTTCAACCTGTGAAGAAAAGACCTTATAAACTAGCTCACAAATACAAAGAGATAGTCAAAAATGAAATTGATAACATGTTAGCAGCAGGCATCATCTACCCTATCGACCAATCAGAATGGTCAATTCCAATGGTTGTACAACCTAAGAAACATGACCCGACCAGACTAAGAATTTGTGTCGACTTCAGGGAACTAAACAAAGTAAGACTGACAGACCCATTTCCAACCCCTTACACAGATGAAATCTTGAATGAGGTTGCAGAACATGAATGCTACTCATTTACAGATGGATTCTCAGGCTATAACCAAGTACCAATAGCTAAGGAGGACTAGAAGAAGACAACATTTGTGTGTGAATTTGGTTCCTTTGCTTACAAAGTTATGCCTTTTGGATTAAAGAATGCACCTGCAGTGTTCTCTCGAATTGTCATTAAAACTTTTCAAGAGTACATTTATAATACCATGGCAGTATACTTCGATGACTGGACAATATACTACACCTTAAAAGACCATTGCAAATGGCTCCGACTTATGCTAGAGAGATGTCGACAGATTCAACTCTCCCTCAACATCAAGAAATGTATATTTGTGACCCCCATAGGGATACTATTAGGGCACATTGTCTGTAAGGAAGGTATTAAGGTTGACTTTTCCAAGATTAAAATTATCCTCGACCTGAAACCACCAGTAAAACCCAAACAAGTCAGGGTGTTACTTGGCCACACAGGCTATTACAGAAAATTCATAAGATATTATTCAGATATGACCTATCCTCTTGAAGAACTATTAAGGGAAGATCAAGAGTTTAACTGGACAGAGGAATGCCACATATCATTAGAAAAATTAAAAAGAAAACTAGTCGAAGCCCCCATCCTAAAGTTTCCAAACTGGTCGATCAAATTCCATGTACATATTGATGCATCAGGCCTAGTAATAGGAGAAATCCTAACTCAACCAAGAGATGATGGAATGGATTATCCCATAGTTTATAGCAGTAGAAAATTAAACAAGGCTGAAAGAAACTATTCGACCACAGAAAGAAACTATTTCTAGCTTTTAGTCGGCTGATTGACTTAGTCGGCTCTCGTTCAAGTCGACTTATCGACTTTCTCCTTCTACAGGTTCCTATACATCTTATAGAATCTATTCACAGGCTATATGAGGAGGTCAAAGTCAAAATCAAAACATTAGATGGTATCTCTGAAAGTTTCAGAAGCAATATTGGGGTCAAGCAAGGGTGCCCATTATCCCCTACCCTTTTTGGGTTATTTATTGACAAACTTGAAGAGTGGTTAACCTAGAGGGAGGGGATGGTGTCCTCATGGGAGAGTATGTGATAAGGATTCTTTTGTATGCAGATGAACTTATTTTGATTGCTAAGTCTGCTCTTGGCTTGCAAGAGCACTTGATTTCCCTTGAGCACTTTTGTAGAACAGTTGGGATGCAAGTAAATACTAGCAAGACGAAAGTGGTAGTTTTTTCTAGCAAAAGAAAACATAAACAACATAATTTCTACTTTGAAGACAATACCCTTGAAGTAGTGGAATATTACAAGTACCTCAGAATCGACTTCAACAAAAGTTTTAGTTGGGAAGGCTGCAGGGAAAAAAGAACTCTGGGAGGTTAGAAAGAGTTTTATGCTTTCCAAAATAGGTGCAAAGAGGCAGAGTTATGGGACTGGAAAACTATGCAAACCCCTTTTGGGATCTTAGTGATCCCGGTTGTTCTCTATGGTTGTGAATTTTGGGCCAGTAGTACCTATGACTTAGAGTGGAATAAAATAGAAAAGACTCAAAAACACATGATCACAAGCAAGTTCAAAATTAAGGGTTCAGTGCCATACGAAATCATGCTAAGTGAAATCAGGGTGGCTTCTATTAATGAAACAATTGCTATGGTGAGACTCATAAGATATCTAAAAAGAGTTGAGAAAATGGAAGAAGGTAGATGGCCTAAGGTTGTCTTCAATGACATATTGTGCAAAAGAAAGAAGACTTGGATGCGGCAAAATATTAAATGGCTTAGCAAGTGGGATATGTGCTTGAGCACGTGTCCTACGAATAATAAAGAAATAAAGACCTTTGTTATCAATAAGTTCCACAAGCGAACTTGGGATAAAGAGCTAGGGAGAAAGAGAAAGTATTATATTGAAGAGTTTCACCCTACCTACAATCAACATCAAAAGGCATACATAGGGGCCAATATACCTTGGAAAGCCAAAATTCTCATTGCTCAATTAAGAACTAATTCCCATTAGCTCCATTGTGAGACCGGGTGCTGGAAAAGGCCAAAAGAAGCTTGGGCAGAAAGAGAGTGTATTTTTTGCACCACTAGTAAGGTGGAGATAGAAAAACACTTCATTTTAGAGTGTGAAGCCTTTAAGGACAATAGGGACATGTACGCAAATTTCTTGGCAGATAAATCTTGGGATGATTTATTTAATGAGGGGATTGTGGAAAAACTGAAGCGCTCATCATCAAGTTGAATAGACAAAGGATTGAATTGCAGAAAATATCGTGCGAGTTGGCCTCTCCCATAGGCTATTCTTAACCTCGCGGATGTTAAGATATTTCCTTCCTTCCTTCCAATGTTCAAATAGAGTAATAAAATTAGTAATTTCCTAGACTCTTTCATATGTTCAATACGCCATTGGTATTTGTTCTTCATATGTTCAATGCGCCATTGGTCTTTTTTCTACATCTATTGCGTCCTTTCAAATACTTTATGTATCAGATTTTTATATTTATATATTTATGGACCCATGATACACGGAAGACTCAAAGTTGTTGAGGAAGTTTGTGACTTGGGTGGATATTTATATTTATGGACGCAAAGCGTACGGAAGTCACAAAATTGTTGAAAGAGTTCTTGATTTGATTGGATGATTGGATCCTTCAAACACGTTTTTTCTAAAGAACCTATGAGGGACTAGGGAGATAAGTGAAAGTTAAAGATAGCTAGTTGGTTGCCACTTCTACCCGCGTTTACAAATATGGAAAAATATTATTGAATTTTCAGTGCATAGTTCCATGTAAGAAAAGAAAATGGAAGATAGAAATAATACCAACCTGCATCTCTTTCTCAAAAAAAGGTTCTGAGTAGGCGATAGATTCTTCTGACCCCCATTGGATGTGGTTGTGCGATGAGGATGGTGAGTTCGTCGTTGTTTTGGGTTATGTAGTCTGCTCCTTCTATTCCTGCTGCATGTGGTTGTCTCTATGGCGAGCCCTTTCTCTGACTCTCCTCCTTTGTTTCTCAAGGTTCGAAGGACGGTACAGGCACTCCATGCTCGCGCCTACTTTGGGTTTTGTCCGTCTCTGGGTTTTATTGTTTATTCTCTGCTATTCTTCTCTAGGGTGACACAGTCTTCTATTTTTGTTCCCTCCCTCTCTTTCAAGGGCACTAGTCCTGATTTTTGCTCTAGGGTATGTTGTTTTATTCTATCCATGCATCCCTCCCTTGATGGGAACTGACGACTGGAGTTCCTCCTCCTAGCAGAGGACTAGTACCAACCAGTCTCTAAAAAAGTGGGAATTTGTCGTGTTAATATTTTTTGTTGGTTTCCAATTGACCTTTGTTTGTTTTTCTTGTCATGATTGTTTTACTTATCAGGTTTTTTTTTGGGTTTTTGTCTATGTCACTTTCTAGGCTCGCAACCTTGGGGGAAGTCCACGATTCTGGGGGTTGACCTCTAGTTTTTTCTTTCCTGGGCCTTTTCTTTTGCTTTCTATACTCGCTTGGGGTGCTGTCCATACCCCTTTTTGTCAACCTTCTAGGGTTCTTTTTAACTCTCTCAAACCCTTACAGTTTTGCTTCAGCCCTTTCTGCTCTGGGGTTTTTGGTCTTGGTTTAGTGGGTTAACCCTTGTCTTCTCTTCAGGCCACAAACCATAGGGTTTGTGGAACTTTACTCTAGTTGCCTATCCCTATTGAATTTTGGGTGTGGGTTCTTGTTGTCAGGTTCTGTCTTGTCTTGACTCCATGCTGGATATTATCGATGTTGCTACTAACCCTACGTCGGGTGCTCCTAAGTCCACTCTTGCTCACTCTCGGAGGCATAGGAAAGTAAAATCCCACAAAGCTCTGGAGGGGAAGCTTAGATTTGTTCTGGGTCGTGATGTCTTCATGGAGTGGGTAGAAGCTTTGTGCTCTTGGGCCCTTATTGGTAGACTCAAATATTGTCAAATGGGAATAAAGGACTAGTTTGGTTAGGTCTCAGAAAACTGGAAGTCGTTCCTCTCTTATGTTCCTATGATTAGTTTACTAGCTAGGGGTTGGATTGTTATTGTCTTTCTGGAAGACTCTCATGCAATGACTATACTAAACTCTCTTTGGCATATAGGTGATGGATCTCTAGTTCTAGATAGATGGCATGTGAATTTCGACCCCCTCAGAGAGCGGGTGAAGAAACGACATCTGTGGGTTTTACTTCCAACCCTTCCTTTTCCTCTATGGAGTCGTACCATGCTGGAGGGCATTGGTAATACTATTAGATGTTTTGATGCGGTGGAGGATTTCATGAAATCTTATGACAAAAGTATGGCCAATATTCTAGTAGAAATGGACATATCTGTGGGGCTTCCGGCAGATGTGGAGATACTGTGTCATGAACGCTTGTTCTCATAGCACTTAGATTATCTCAACATACCCTTCAGGTGTAGTCGTTGCAGGGAAGTTGGAAATATGCGCAAAGAATGTCCAGTCCTTCGAAAAGGAGCAGCCTCTCTGATTGCTCAACACTCCCTAGTGGCATGGCGGTCTCTTCCTCCCATTCTGTACGTCCCCATCTTGAGGCCCTTATCTCCTTCTCAAGCTCCCTTAGAAATAGGTAACTACTTTAATGCCTGCTCTTTATTTGATGATGCCTCTGAATAGGAACTTACTCTTTTGGATTCTGTGGATGGCTATGCTACTCATCTCTCCTCTGTTGTGGTTTCTGATCCTAATGTGTCCAGCCCTTCACCTATTCTAGAAATTGTTGTTGACTCCTCTGAGGTCCACCCTCCCTCTTTGTTCCTGTCTTCTCTCCCCCCCCTTATCTGGACCCTATTGTTGACTCCTTCGAGGTCCCTCCTCCTTCTATTTTCTCAGAATCGGATTTTCCTCCTCTCTCTTGTCCTCATCCCCATGCTTATACTTCTTCTCCTCATAGTCGTGTCTCTTCACCGTCTTTTACAGACCCCTCACTGCAAAAGTATTTGGAAATATTTTCAGAGAAAACTCCCATCTCCCCTTCGGTCTTGCCCCTAGACTCCATTAGGTTTGAGAATGTAACTATCAGAAAAAAGAAAAAAGCCCCTCTTGAGATTTCGGATTTGGCTGCTCCGTTCACTCCCTTGTCCACTAGGCTTAAGAATGCGGCTCATCATCAGTCGTCTTCTTCCCATCGGGTCCTTAGAGCTACGACCCCTCCTCAGAGTGGTTCCTGATGAAAATCCTCTCTCTTAATGTTTGAGGCTTGGGTGGCTTGGCTAAACAAAAAAGCCTCCATCAGATCATCAGCTAGTGGATGTTGCTCCTACTTGTGCTGGGCCAACTTGGTGCAATGGTAGGTTAGGGGATGGGGGAATTTGAAAAAGGCTTGATAGGTTCTTACTCTCCTTTAATCTTGTCAACCTTCTTCCCAGGCATAGGGTTTGAGCTTATCCTTCTGTTGTATCTGATCACTATCATGTTCTTTTTGAATGGATGGAAAACCTTGTTTCCTTCCCTCTTCCATTCAAGTTCAATCATTCCTGGCTGTCTAATGTGGATTTTGTTAAGATGGTCAGATTCGAATGGCCTCTTCTTATCCCCGAAGCTCCTGGTTCTAGGATGGAAGACCTCTCCTTTAAACTTCGCCTTCTGAAAATAAAGGTCAAAGATTGCACCAGAGAAAAAACATTGGAGATGAGAGAAAAGTCCTTTCGTATTGAAGCAGAAATCAAAAGTATTCTAGAATATTCGATTTCAGGTATTCTCTATTCCCGGGATAATAGTAGGCTCTGGGCTCTTAGACATGAGTTATAGAGGTGGATGGATCATGAACTTCAATATTCCAGACTACAAATTATATTGACTTGGGCATTGCAGGGTGATGCCAATACTAAATTCTTCCATTCGGTGGCATCGGTAAGGAAGAATCATAATGCTATTTGGGGACTTGAAGATGACGGAGGTAATCTAATTGATGATGAAAAAGACATTAAGGACTTGGGGGTTAGGTATTTCAAGCATATCTTTGAAGATGACCACCTGAAAAACATTGAGGCTCAGTCGAAGGTTATCTATTTATTTCCTTCCTTTATTAACACTGAGGAGAGGGAGACCTTCTCCTACCAGATTACCCTAGAGGAAGTGGAATCAACCCTTAAATCTTTCAAAAAAGATAAGTCTCCGAGCCCTGATGGATGGCCTGTAGAATTTTTTTTGGCTTTCTTTGATATTTTGAGGACTGAACTTGTAAATGTGGTGGAAACCTCTAGGAGGGAAGGTAGGGTTACTCCTTCTTTGAACTCCACTTTTATTGCTCTTATCCCTAAAAAGGAAAATCCCATTACCTTCACTGATTATAGACCTATCTCTCTCTACAACCTGGTATACAAGCTGATTTCTAAGGTTGCTGCTTAGCAACTAAAGCCTTTTTAAGATAAGTTTATTTCTCCTCAGCAGTTTGGATTTTTGAAGAATAGATAAATTTCTGAACCCTTGGCTATTACTCAAGAAGTTCTACACTCTGTTAAAACAAAAAATAGGTGTGTGTTAATTCTTAAGTTTGATCTTTCTAAAGATTTCAACCATGTGAATTGGACCTATCTCAGACTTGTTCTTCTTCAAATTGGTGTCCCTCTGGTGGGTGTAAACTGGATTATGGGCTATATGTCTTCTACTAATTTTGCACTTCTTGTCAATGGATCTCCTTCTAATTTTTTTCAGCTTCCCGTGGCATCAGGAAGGGCTGTCCTTTGTCCCCGTTGCTGTTTATTCTTGTCATTGAAGGGCTAAGTTTGCTTATTAAGGATGCTCAAAACAATGGGAAGATCAGGGGTGTTAAGATCTCATCCCAGTTATCTCTCACTCATCTACTCTTTGTTGATGATGTGATTATGTTTGGAACTGGTACTTTCGAGGAGTGGGTTGCGTTTAAAGTCATATTGGATACCTTCTGTGCTGCTTCTAGTATGAGTATTAACATGGATAAATCTTGTCTTTTGTACAATAATATGGAGGAAGGGTTACTGAACATGATCTCTGGTTCTCTCTCCTTCAAATATGAGCATATCACCAAGGGTTTTAATTACCTTGGCTATTATCTAAAGCCCCTTGGGTATCTGGTTAAGGACTGGCATTCGCTCATCAAGAAATTTGAGAAAAGAATCCAGCATTGGACCTTTCGTATTTTGTCTATTAGGGGAAGAATTGTCCTAATCAAAGTGGTCCTTATTAGTTTTCCAGTTTATTGGATGTCTCTCATTCCTGTTCCTCAATCCATTCTCGACAAGCTCAGAAGTATGATTTTCTCTTTTCTATGGGGATCTTCTACAGCCAACAAAAAGTACCATCTTGCATACTAGAGTTTTTTGTCTTTCCTGACTTCTCTCAGTGGCTGGGGCATCAAACACTTGGACTGGTTTAGCCTTTATCTTCCTCTCAAAATTTTCTGGTTAGCAATCAATGGGACTGGTATTTGGTTTAACCTCTTGACTATGAAATATCTGAAAAAACTCTCAGTGGCATCCTGGTTACGCAATAAAGTTTTTTCTGTAAGAGTTGTTTCGGTGATTTGAAAGGGTTTCATTCATACCTTATCTTGGCTGGGTAGTGGCTTAATGCTATTCAGGTGGGCTCGGACCTGATTGTTGGTCTCGGCTCTCCTTTTACTCTTCCTCAAGACCTTCGAGACTATTTGGAGGATTACGGTATTTCTACGTTGGACCAAGCAAGAAATTATTCGACAGGTGCACAGAACTATTGGTTCACTGCTGAGGAACTGGATTTGGGTGGTGACTGGAAGCTTCTCTGGGAAAAATTTACATCGGTGCTTGAGTATGGTAGAATTAGACTCTCAAAATGAAATGACTCTTTATTATAGTCACACGATAATTATGTTGGTGCTCTTACTACAGCACATGGATACAAGTGCATCGTGTATCATTCTAAAAATTGTGCAGCTGAACTGTCTCCTGTTCTAGACCTTCTCTAGAAACTAAACATACCAACAATAATTCATAGTTTCATCTGGTTACTTGTCAGGAATCGGGTTTTGACTTGGGACAAGCTCCAACGATGTGGCAGACAGGGTCCGAGCTCCGAGCTTATGCATTCTATGTAGGATGGGTGAAGATACTATACAACATCTGGTCATTAACTGTTCTTTCTCCAGAAGAGTCTTCTCAGCTTTCGGTGATCATTTTGGGATACCCTCCGTCTATAACAACACTGTCAGGTCTTATCTTGAACTTTGGTTCAAATGTATTCCTGTAAGCTCTGTCTTAAGCTATTTTCCCCTTTTCTTTTTCTGGTGTATCTGGAAACAAGGGAATAGATGCATTTTTGACAATAAACAGGCCTCTGTATACTCTATTCTACATCAAATTGATGATCTCATGCATCTATATCTTGTCCCTAAAAAGAAGAAAAAAATTAGAGTTATTGGCTCTGGCCCCCAGCACGAATACCCTTGTAGATTTTTTGATGGGGTTGCAGCCGGGAATCTTGGAGGAGCTAGCTTTGTGCGTCATTTGAATGCTTCATGTTCTATAAACTTCACTCTGGGTTGTGGCAGAAGCACAAATACCATATTTGAGCTTTTGGCACTCTGGGTTCTTCTTACGGTGACCAGTCATTTGGGGATCCCTCTCCGTACTATTTATGGTGACTCCCTTGTCATTATTTCTTGGGAAAATAGAACTGCATCACTAAACTCCCTAAATATGAGCCACTGGTGTGATGACATTCAAACTCTGTTGTAATTAGTCCCTCCATTGACCATCAAGCATATTTATCGTGAGCATAACTAACAGGCCGACAGTCTCTCAAAACAAGATTTGTTGTTGGATCCTAGTTTTGGGAACTTTTCTGAATCTTTGGATGGCATGATCATTGATCATGGGAACTATCAACTTTTTTAGCTTTGTGTCGGGCTTTAGCCCCTTCTCTTTTCTTTGGCATGTATATCTGTTTATGTTAGAAATGGATCCTAGCTGACATTGAAGAGACTCTCATCCTTATTGTTATGCTCAGGACTAGTTAGCTTTTTGGTCATTCTCAATCTTAAATTACAGCAAGATTTTTTGACCTATTTATCAGGAATGATGAGAAAATCCTGCCCTTGGTAGGCTTTATGCTTTTCTGTGCCATTTTATTTTGGCAACTTGATATGTTTCACTGATTATATAGTAATCATAGGGGACCACAAATGAGTATGTTTATGCAGTAGTTTGGACTACATGTAGCAGGTTGATTGTATATGATGTCCTTTGATTCAATGTGAATATCAAGTTCTGGTATTTTTTCCTCTGAAAAAAAAGATTCTTCTGACCCTAAACCAGTTTTTGGTAAAAAAAAAAGGGATGGAAAAGAAAATGATTCCCACATTCAAACATGTCATTAACTGAATTGCTACCATCTACAATTGTGGACGATCTACAACCAACTGTCCTTTTTCTTCCTTGTTTCATCTCTTGGCTTCAAACCTTTCAAATTACTCTGCTTCATCCCTCTTGCCTTCACGCCTTCCAACTTACTCCATTTACTTTAAATATGGGGTCTCTATGTATTCATGGACACAGGAAAGCAAATAAATGAAAGGCAGGGGCTTAAGAACTTTGGGGATAAAGCTGTTATGCCCATTATTGTTCATATCCTTCTAGGCTTTCTCATCATGCAAATGACGACGGCGGTGGATACTGTAAGCAACACAGCGAACCCAGTTTTTTCATCCAATATTCATTGGAAAAACAATGATCATTTGTATGACCACGGGCTCAGTCGAAGTGAAAGCGGTTTGTTCAACCCCGTGATTTTGTTTAGAAATAACGCACGCTCGAGGACTCAGCTAGGCAATTTGAGTACTTGACCTACCTAAATCTGGGTGTAAATAGGTTCACTGGTGGGATGCCTCAAGCCATTTTTAAATTGAGTGAGTTGGCCTTACTCAATATTGGTACAAATTTTCTTAGTAGTAGAATGCCTAATAGTATTGCGAGCTCGAACAACTTTATCTGAATAGCAATAATATTTCAGGGTCAATTCCAAAGGCCATAGGAAAGCTTCAATCACTAAAAATTTTGTATGTATTTGCAAACAATTTAAGCGGACCTATTCCAAATAGCATTGGTAAGATAAAGGCCCTCACTAAATTGGGCATATTTAATACAAGTGTTTTGGCACTATTACGAAAAGTATTAGTGCTTTAGTTTTGCTTCAGAGATTGGATTTGTCTGCAAACAATATTGAGGGGCCAATTCCTTATGATATTGGTAAATGTGTGGCACTAGAGAAATTAATATTGTCCAGCAAAAAGTTGATTGGAAAGATTCCAATTGCATCTTTAGAGAATTGTGTTTCTTTACAGAGATTGAAGGTGCCAGATAACTTACTTAGTGGAGATTTCGACACAATATTTCTAGTTTCTATGAAAGTTTTCTCTGCACATTCTAATAGATTTTCAGGGAGTCTACCCACATTTTTGGCTAAATGTACTAAGTTTTAATTGTTAGATGTACAGAAAAATGGATTGATAGTTGGGCTTCCTGATTACCTTGCATTGTTTGACAGCTTAAGAGTTTTAAGTGTTGGCTATAATAAACTTCATGGTAGAATTCCACAATGGGTCACATCTCTCACCAAGTTGCAAGTGTTGGATCTTTCCAACAATCAATTCATTGGAAGAATACCACATAATCTAGAGAGACTCTACAACCAACTGTCCTTTTTCTTCCTTGTTTCATCTCTTGGCTTCAAACCTTTCAAATTACTCTGCTTCATCCCTCTTGCCTTCACGCCTTCCAACTTACTCCATTTACTTTACTGTCCTTTTTCTTCCTTGTTTCATCTCTTGGCTTCAAACCTTTCAAATTACTCTGCTTCATCCCTCTTGCCTTCACGCCTTCCAACTTACTCCATTTACTTTAAATATGGGGTCTCTATGTATTCATGGACACAGGAAAGCAAATAAATGAAAGGCAGGGGCTTAAAAACTTTGGGGATAAAGCTGTTATGCCCATTATTGTTCATATCCTTCTAGGCTTTCTCATCATGCAAATGACGACGGCGGTGGATACTGTAAGTAACACAGCGAACCCAGTTTTTTCATCCAATATTCATTGGAAAAACAATGATCATTTGTATGACCGCGGGCTCAGTCGAAGTGAAAGCGGTTTGTTCAACCCCGTGATTTTGTTTAGAAATAACGCACGCTCGAGGACTCAGCTAGGCAATTTGAGTACTTGACCTACCTAAATCTGGGTGTAAATAGGTTCACTGGTGGGATGCCTCAAGCCATTTTTAAATTGAGTGAGTTGGCCTTACTCAATATTGGTACAAATTTTCTTAGTAGTAGAATGCCTAATAGTATTGCGAGCTCGAACAACTTTATCTGAATAGCAATAATATTTCAGGGTCAATTCCAAAGGCCATAGGAAAGCTTCAATCACTAAAAATTTTGTATGTATTTGCGAACAATTTAAGCGGACCTATTCCAAATAGCATTGGTAAGATAAAGGCCCTCACTAAATTGGGCATATTTAATACAAGTGTTTCGGCACTATTACGAAAAGTATTAGTGCTTTAGTTTTGCTTCAGAGATTGGATTTTTCTGCAAACAATCTTGAGGGGCCAATTCCTTATGATATTGGTAAATGTGTGGCACTAGAGAAATTAATATTGTCCAGCAAAAAGTTGATTGGAAAGATTCCAATTGCATCTTTAGATAATTGTGTTTCTTTACAGAGATTGAAGGTGCCAGATAACTTACTTAGTGGAGATTTCAACACAATATTTCTAGTTTCTATGAAAGTTTTCTTTGCACATTCTAATAGATTTTCAGGGAGTCTACCCACATTTTTGGCTAAATGTACTAAGTTTTAATTGTTAGATGTACAGAAAAATGGATTGATAGTTGGGCTTCCTGATTACCTTGCATTGTTTGACAGCTTAAGAGTTTTAAGTGTTGGCTATAATAAAATTCATGGTAGAATTCCACAATGGGTCACATCTCTCACCAAGTTGCAAGTGTTGGATCTTTCCAACAATCAATTCATTGGAAGAATACCACATAATCTAGAGAGACTCTAAGGATTCAAATTCCGCGGTTCTTCCCAAGTTAGTGGAAATAAACTATATGAGGATTTCATGGTTGTCATAAAATTACATGAGTATTCGCTCACATATTTGTTGGAAACAAACATGATACTTGATTTGTCCAACAACAACTTTATTGATGAAATTCCTCCAAACATAGGAAGATTGAGTAGTTTACCATTACTAAACTTATCTAAAAATCAATTGGGATGGAAAATACCTGCATCTCTTAGTGAGATATCTACTTTGCAACAATTAGACTTGTCCAAAAATAATTTAAGTGGAAAGATTTCTCAAGATTTCACTCCCTTATTTAAATCAACATTTTTTAATGTTCCATCAAACAAGCTCTGCTGACAAATCCCAAAAGGAACACAATCAGACACTTTCAATGAGGCTTCATTTCAAAGAAGTGTCTATGTTGTGGTTCATTTTGATCATGCAAGGAAGGTAATCAATTACAATTATGCGAGAACATGTGTGATCAATTACATTCATGCAACATTGGGAAGGCAGGTGCGGGGGGGGTCCTCCTTGATCCCAGAGGACAAACGACAATAACTTTCGCATGGGGGGTGGGCCATAAGACAAATAATGAGGCTGAGTGGATGGCGCTTCTTTAGGGCCTCAATTTAATAGATGTAAGAGCCATTCCAAGGCTGTTAATCTTTGGGGACTCACACCATGTTATTCTCAAAATGATCACTGGCTACTCCTTGTTGATGTAATTGTAACTTCGGAATGTATTCACTTGTATTTCTTATGTATTGTACCCCGATGTTTATTTCGGGAGTGTTTGTAATGTAATTGAGTCATTTCATGCCCCGATGTTCCGATCAGGAGTTTCTATAATGTAAACAAGTCATGTCAAGTCAATATGGGTAACCCTCCTATTGTTCAAGGGTTGAATTCCCTGTAGTTTCGGGGCCCTAGGGTTGTTAGACTCACCTAGTGAAGTCAGCCCTAGTGAATCATTGTCAAGTTGGGAATTAGTATAAATAGAGAGTGAGTCTCTCTATTTGTCACACACTCACTCACACTCAGTTGTAGCACATAGCTGAGGGAGAAGAAGTTGCTAGGGCTAGAAAGAAAGAGGCTACTGCTGTCGGGAGATCATCTTACTGTTTTTTGGTTTTACTTTTGGTGCTGATTCTATCTCTAAAAAAGTTGCGAGGTTTTATCCATTTATGGTTTCCCCAAGGAAAAAAACTGTGTTCGTTGTCTCTTGTGTTTGATTGATGTGCTTGTCATTCTCTCAGTTAAAGATCCTAATATAATGCTAGCTTAAATGTTAAAAATCTAACATGGTATCAGAGCTAACCTGAGAAGAAGACACTGTGTAGCTACAGGAACTAGGGATTACTACTTTTTAGATCTCTCTCCATAGATTTTTAGAAAACGAAGGTTGGGTAGACTCTCCTACCTAGGGCGCATCTTTTTATCAAAACATAATTTTATTGTCAGCTTTTTCAGTTTTGGACCCAACATTGCTGCCGAAAATTAGGGCTTTCCATAGAAGTGGAATTTTTGAGTGAGCCTAGTCCTGGATTGATCTACTCCTTAAAATTGAAGTTTAGAGATCAAGATCAAATCATTTGGTTGGACAGAACTCCCGAAAATTCAAACCCTAATCTGCTCCTAGACCAGCATTGCAGAAATTCAACTCCAAATCCAGATCCGACATCTTGACCTGGTAAGATCTAATTCTTTTGTATTTCCATTTGAGGTTCTCAGTTAAGATGTCTCATCATACCAAGCTTGATGAAAATCTTGAGGGAGCTAATAACTTTCGAGCGTGGAAGTATAGGATCTCCCTGGTCCTTGAAGAAAATGAGTTGGAATCCTACATCAATGAGGAGGTTCCTGTTCCAGAGGAAGATGAGGCTGAATGTTAGGATATTTAGACACTTAGGAGTTAGTTAAGATCAACTTGTGTAATATATCCATTAGGTAAAAGTTTGTTTCTTTAGTATGCATTAGTATGCATTTGTAAATATTCTAATCTGACGGTCACGATATGTTCTAGACATAGAGTAATCTAATAGTTTAACTTTTCTTAGATCATACCTACCATTGATCCATGGCTTAACACTTGATTGGTCTATGATCTCTTTTAAAGAGCATAGAGGGTCCTTGGCTAGTTGATCGATTATGAGAAGCTCATGTAACTTTATTTCTTTTGCATAATAAATTGCTCCAAGTAGCTATTTGGCTAGGGCCATGGACTGTTTCCCTCTCAAGGGTTTTAACCACGTGACAAACATCACTGTGTTGATCTGTGATCTATTTGTGTGAAGTAATTTCTCAAGTGATCGGTCTTTTGGGAGTACCCTGTGTACTCGAACATGGTATTAGAGCATTTATGAAGAGCTGCTTTCGGTTTTGATCAAGATCTGGAACCGGTGTTGTTGAAACTTTGAAAGGATTTCTGGTTCTAGATTTTCTATACATTTGTGGCCCATGGGAGCTATTCCATTGTGTCTAGAGCACCATTTCCATTGGAAAATAGTTTTCGTTTCATCGAAAACTATTTCTGTTAGTTCTAGAAACACCCATTTTGGCAAATCTGAAGGTATAATGTTACAGTGACAGATTTTTTTTTGTTTGTAAAAATCTCTCATATTTTATCAGTTTTATTATTATATCTTTACTATTTTAGTCTCGTACTATTGTCTTCCCTAGCTGTGTATGCTCTTTTCCGTGCACCTTGCGCGATCGCAGCGAATCAGAAACAGTAAGGGAAAGTTTTTTTTCTTGTCTTCTCAGCTACGTATGCTCTTTGCTGTGCATCTTGTACGATCACAACAAATCAGAAACATCAAGAAAACTTGAAAACATAGACTTTTGGGTAAGCCAACTAAGATCTAACCCCATTGTGTGGACAAGTTTTTTTTGTTTTTGTTTTTTGGTTTTTTTTGTGATTTGCAGGAAAAAAAGGCAAGCACGGAGAATGAGAGAGAATAGTAAAAAAAAATAACCTTCCTCTTTCCATTCTTTTACGTACCTTTTAAACTTAGCTCACTTGGTCTAAAGTTGTTTTATTCCTTAATAGGTCTTGAGCTCAAGTCTTATTAAGCTACTTTTTAGTGCATGCAATTTCTATTTTCAAGTTACTTTATTGTAAAAGTGCATCTCACATAAATAAAATAAAATAAAAAGTGAGTCACTTAAGTCTTTTAATTTATTGTCACACTATTTAAAAGTAACATTATTGTAAAAGTGAACATCATTTATTCCACAAAAATGATTCACTTAAAAGCAACTTTATTGTAAAGTGATTGTCAAAGGTTGATCTTGGGAAAAGGGGGGTTATTTTTTTAGTTGGTCAAGTTAATATCTATCACATCACTATTAAGGACATCTTCAACATTTTCTTTGATCAAGCATAACTTCATCATACAGAATCCATTTTTAGTGCCGTTTTTTTTTAAATCGCATATTTTTTTGAGATATTTGCATCTAGATAGTTAGTTTCTATTCTTTTATCCATTAATTTACAATATTTCCGCCCCTTGTGATATTAGTATTACAAGTTCTAACTATTTCTCATGGAAATCTCGTATGGAGGATGTTCTGTGAAGTAGGGGACTTTTCAGGATAACCTCAGGAAAAGAAACAGAACCCACTGATGATGATAAGAAAATTAAATGGGAAAATAGATGTGATGAAGCTCATGGATTGATTGGGATGTCAATCTCCACTGATTTGTGATTCCACATATCTGGAATTGATGAACCTAATATAGCTTGGAAAAAGTTGGAATCTGTGTTTGGTAAACACAATGAAATTCGGGGTCGTCAACTTGAGAATGAGTTGATTTCCTTGAATCCAAATGATTTTTCATGCATTCAAGACTATTTATCTAAGGATAAAACTCTTAGACTCTTATGTGCAGAATGCAAGATTATGAAAGAAGAAAAACAATGTATTTATCATATTATTTCCAAACTTGGACCTGCATATTCTGTTTTTGTATCTACATTCTACTCCATGAAAGAATCCTTGAATGCAGCTAGCTATTAAGAGCCTAGTCTTGAATTCTTTTGTGATTCCTTAATTAGAGAGCAAGATAAGCTCATTCATCTTGGAATAATTAACAATGCAAATACATCTGGGAAATCCTTATTGTCCCAACAGAAAGAAAAATCCAAGCCTCCCAAGAAATATAATTTTCACAATAATAAGCCAAACAACAAGGGTCCCAAACCCTCTCAGTCAACTCCTTCTTTAAAAACTGACAAAGGATCCAAGCCAAAAGGAAAGAAGACTGAGCGTCATTGCAAATTTTGTGGGAAAGATAATCATGATGAATCTAAGTGTTTCAAGAAGATGGTAGCCTTAGAAGTAGCAATGAAGAAGCACCACATCATCCTAGATTCATCTTTAGAATCTAACTCTCATGGACATGCACTTTGTGCTTCTGGTTACTCTTATACTGCATCTTCTTCTTCTACTTCAAATGAATGTCTCATTGATTCTGGAGCATCTTATCATATGGCTAAGGATCAAGCCATCTTTTCTACTCTGCATGAATGTAACACCAAACAAATATTTGTTGGTGATGATAGATCTCTAAATGTTGTAGGATCTGGAACAGTTCCAGTAGAAAATGGTCATTTCAGTGATGTACTATGTGTTCCAAAAATTTTCTGCAATTTGCTATCAGTCTATCAAATTACTCATTCGGGTGAAGGTAAAACTGTGGTGTTTACACCTCACCAAGTTGTAATCAAGGATTTTAAAAATCCTCAAAATGTCCTTACTACTAGAACTGATAATGATATTACCAGGTTGTACAAATTTAACAACATTGGGTCATCACCTTTTCCTTCAGTTTTTGTTGCTCATAGTGATAACGTGAGCAAACTTTGGAATTAGTGATTTGGTCACTTAAATTATTGCTCATTGCAACAACTATGTAAAGACAATATGGTGACTGGTCTTCCAATGCTATCTTGTAAGGATGGTGTTTGTTCTAGTTGTGTACTCGAAAAACATCATCGCGACAGTTTTGACAAACGTGTCTCTTGACATGCCTCGGTTCCCTTGGAGCTTGTGCATAATGAATTGTGTGGTCCTCTTCCATCTGCATCCTTTTCTGGTTTCAAATATTTCTTAACTTTCATTGATGACTACACCACACACACTTGGGTTTACTTACTAAAACTTAAGAGATAAGTATTTAACATGTTCTTGTCCTACAAGGCCCTTGTTGAAAAACAATCTGGTCATCAAATTATTAAGTTAAGATCTCACAATGGAGGAGAATATGTTAACAACAAGTTCACTACTTTCTGCACTGAACAAGGAATCCAACAACAACACACTATTCCATATACACCTCAACATAATGGTGTAGCTGAATAGAAGAACTGCACTTTAAAAGAAATGGCTAATTGTATGATCCAATCTAAGGGACTAAGTCTTCAATATTGGGCTGAGGCCATAAATTGTGCAAATTACATAGTTAATCGCACACCCACTAAATTTTTACAAGGTATAACACTGAAAGAAGCATGGATTAAAATTAAACCAGATGTAAGTCACTTTCGTGTGTTTGGTTGTGAATCATGGCCTCACATTCCGGATGAAAAACAGAAAGCATTGCAGCCTAAAAGTGAAAAGTGCATATTTGCTGGATATTCTGAAGATGTAAAAGGTTATAGACTTCTTCAACCTCATTCACATGATATAATCATTATAAGAGATGTTAAATTTGATGAAAATCTCTTGTCCTGCGAGCCTGACTTGGCGGGTGTGCCATCTTTGTCCTGCGAGCCTGATTCAGCGATTGTGCCTTCTTCTTCTTCTTCTTCCAACTTCCTTGACAGGTTTCCAACTCTAGTTTCTGATGATGATAGTCAGGATGAAAATCCACCTCTACCTGCTCATGTTCCTCTAATTGCACCAGCACCAATACTTCCTCTATGTGTCCGTTCAACATGTGAAGTAGCTGGTGATCTTGTCGGTGATCCTAGAGATCAACATCGAACACGTTCTCAGTTTCAGTGAGCCTCTTCTCTTTTGGATCAAGTTTTCGAGAATCATGATCTAGAAACTTTTGTAGAAGGTTCAGGAAATCCAGATTGGAATGCAACTATGGATGAAGAATATCATTCCTTAATGGCGAACAATACTTGGGATCTTGTTCCTCTTCCAAAAGGAAGAAAAATTGTCAGATGTAAATGGGTCTATAGAACTAAGTATGCATTATATGGAAGTGTTGAAAGACTTAAGGAAAGGTTAGTTGCCAAAGGTTTTTCTCAAGTTGAAGGGATTGACTACAATGAAACCTTTGCTCCTGTCACAAAAATGAATTCCATCTGCCTTGTTCTTTCCCTTGCAGCCTTACATAACTGGAAAGTCCATCAAATGGATGTCAAGTCTGTCTTTTTACATGGTGATTTACAAGAGGAAATTTACATGGAAAAACCTCCTGAATATGTTTAGGATAACTCTAGCCTTGTCTATCTCCTTAAGAAATCCTTATATGGCCTTAAGCAAGCTCCTAGAGCTTGGTATGCCAAAATGGATAGCTTTCTCCTTGACACTGGTTTTTCTAGATGCCATTCTGACCCCAATGTCTATACCAAGAAAGTAGGAAACCATATCATCATTCTTGTTCTTTATGTTGATGATCTTATCCTTACTGGTAGTGACCCTAAACTTATAACCCATGTGAAATCCAGTCTTAAGCAAAATTTTGAAATGTCAAAATTAGGACATTTGCATTATTTTCTTGGTCTCCAAGTCTTGCAAACCAAAGAAGGGATATTTCTTTCCCAGTCTAAGTATGCTTGTGACCTTCTTCATCGCTTCCACATGGAAGATTGTAAACTAGCCCCTTCTCCCTTCCAGTATGGAGTCAAACTTTCTGCCACTTGTACTTCCCTTGAAGTAGATGCCACCTTGTATCATCAGCATGTTGGTAGTCTTTTATACTTGACTCATTCATGTCCTGACCTTTCCTTTGTCGTTGGTCATGTTTCCCGTTATATGCAAACTCCTCATGAAAGTCACTGGAAAACAGCAAAAAGAATACTTCGATCTATTTGAGGTACAATTCAGTTTGGGATTCATTACAGTACAGGGGGGAAACCTTTGTTGGTTGGTTTCACTGATTCAGATTGGGCCGGTGATCCTGATGATTGAAAGCCTACTGCAGGCTATGTTTTCAGTCTGGGATCTGGACCTATCACTTGAGCTTATAAGAAACAACAAGCTCTTGCTCTTTCTTCAGCAAAAGTAGAATATCGAGCCACAGTTAATGCCAATCAAGAAGCTTTATGGCTTCGACAGATCCTTTCAGAGTTTCAATTCGAGCAGTAGCAACCTAATCCACTTTGGTGCGACAATCAAAGTTCCATCAAGCTTGCCAAAGATCCAATTCTACATCAGTGCAGCAAACACATTGAGCTAGACATGCACTTCATCAGAAATCTTGTTCATGATAGTGTTATTGAAGTGCTCTATTGCCCTATAGATGATCAAGTTGCATACATCTTCACCAAGTCTCTTACAAAAGCGAAGTTTTCTAAACTTCGGTCTATGTTAGGAGTTCAGGAATGTGTCCTTAAGGGGGGATAGGCTCTAATGCCTCATTACTTATCCTAATAGTGTCACTTTTGTAAATCCTTCAATCCTATCCCAAGTTTTTCTTAATGGGGGATGTTAGGATATTTAGACAATTAGGAGTTAGTTAAGATCAACTTGTGTAATATATTCATTAGGTAAAAGTGTGTTTCTTTAGTATGCATTAGTATGCTTTTGTAAATGTTCTAATCTGACGGTCACGATATGTTCTAGACATAGAGTGATCTGAAGGTTCAAATTCTCTTAGATCATACCTACCATTGATCTATGGCTTAACACCTGATTGGTCTATGATCTCTATTTAAAGAGCATAGAGGGTCCTTGGCTAGTTGATCGATTATGAGAAGCTCATGTAACTTTATTTATTTTGCATAATAAATTGCTCCAAGTAGCTATTTGGCTGGGGTCATGGACTGTTTCCCTCTCGAGGGTTTTAACCACGTGACAAACATCAATGTGTTGATCTGTGATCTATTTGTGTGAAGCGGTTTCTCAAGGTGTTCGGTCTTTTGGGAGTACCTATGTACCCGAAAAACTAAGGCCTTACATAAGAAGAAGTTGGTTATGGAAAAGAGGATTATTGTTGATTCAATCAAGGATCACCGGCTCATACCACAGGTGTCCTCCCTCAAGACACCTAAATCTATGTTTGATTCCCTGACCAAACTATTTGAAGGGAAGAACATAAACCGGAAGATGACTCTAAGGAACCAGTTGAAGAATGTAAAGGTCCAGTATGAGGAGACCATCCAGTCATAATTCACAAGGGTCTCCCAGATCAAAGAACAACTTGAAGTAGTAGATGAAGAAGTGGAGAATGCAGAAATTGTGATGACAACCTTGAATGGTCTCCCTAGGTCATGGGATTGTTTCATCCAAGGAATCTATGGTAGGAAGAAGCTAATCAAGTTCAGTAGACTGTGGGAAGAATGTTCACAAGAAGAAGCTCGAATAGCAGCTCAAGAAGAAAAGATGGGAAGTGAATATCAATCTCTCACAGTACACTCCAAGAAAGGCAGAAGGGAAAATCATCATCACGAAGGTAAGCATTCTCATCAGAAAGATAATTTTGTAAGAAGGGATCCATCCAAACTCAGATGTTATACATGTAATGAAAGAGGACACTTTGATAGAAATTGTCCCATGAATAAGAGTGGATCCAAGACGAAGAAGAACTCCAAAAGAAGACATCATGCTCACACTGTTGAGGATGATGATCCTCCCAAGAAGAAAGTAAAACAAGAAAGTGAAGACTCTTCAAGTGATGAAGAATATGTTCTGATCTCCGCTCTCACGGGAACTATCACTCATGGAAGCAAATATTGGCTTATTGACAGTGGGGCTTCCAAACACATGACAGGGTTCAAGGAATATTTTGAGAAACTATCCGAAAATAATTCACCCCATAAGGTGAAACTTGGGGATGACTACCAATATCCCATAAAAGGTAGTGGTGAATCCTCCTACAAGCTAGACTCTGGAAAGTCTATGAAAATGAAGGATTTCTTATTTGTACGAGGACTAAAGAAGAATATTCTCTCCATATCGACACTGGATACAAAAGGAATGAGGGTTGCATTTGTAGATGGCCAAGTCCTCATGTGGCCAAGAGGAAAGACTATTGACGATGCAATAGTAATTTGAGAACAAGAAGGAGGATTATACAAATTGAAGGGCCATTAAAAACAAGCTTTGGTCCATGACACAGTAGAGCCAAATGCATTTTGGCATAGAAGTCTTGCACATGTGCACTACAGAGCACTACCACTTGCAAGCAAAGCTGTTGAAGGTCTTCCATAAATTCAAGCAAAACATGAAGGAGACTGCAAAGGATGTGCGAAAGGAAAGAACACAAAGAAGACATTTCCAAGTAGCGAAAGCAAAGCAAAAGGAATCTTGGAAATCATTCACTCTGATGTATGCAGTCCGATGTCATCCAATTATTTAAGCAGGTATGCATACTATGTTTCTTTTATTGATGATTATTCTAGGAAGACATGGATATACTTTATGAATAACAAAGATGAAGTTTTCAGCAAGTTCAAGGAATTCAAAGCCTTGATCGAGAACCACACAGAAAAGAAGATCAAGACCTTTCGTTCAGATAATGGCAGAGAATTCACATCAAATGAATTCAAATAGTTATGTAAAGATTCAGGGATTAATAGAGAGTTATCCACTCCATATAATACACAACAGAATGGGGTTGTAGAAAGGAAGAATAGAACTATCATGGAAGCTACAAGAGCAATGCTTCATGATCAAGATATTCCCAAGCATTTATGGGCAAAAGCTACCAGAACAACGATGTATGTACAAAACCATACTCCACACAGAGTACTCGAGAACAAGACACCTGAAGAAGTCTTTTTCGTCAAGAAACCAGAAGTTAACCATCTCAGAATATTCAGCTGTCCAGTGTACATACACATTTCAAAAGAAAAGAGGACAAAGTTAGATCCTTTAGGAAATAAGGGTATATTTGTGGGATACTCTGAAATCTTGAAGGCTTGCATAATATACTTCCCAGGATTCAAGAAGATCGACATCGGCGAGGATGTAAATTTTGACGAAGACTCGGCTTACAACAAATCCAAAAAGAGACCTGCTGAAGATCCTGAAGAATCAGAAGCACCCAGAATTCATGACATAACCATGAATGAAGAAACTCAAGAAGAAGATCGATAATTTGAAGAACCTCAAGAACCTGTATATCCACCTTAGGAGAAGAATCCTCACAAGAGGGAACCTGCTTGGGTACGAGAAGTTATCCAAGGTGCGGAAAGATATGGGTCTCTAGAAGAGAATCACAGAGAAAGAAAGAGGACCAGGTCCTGCTCTGGGTATGTAGCTTTATTATGTGACTTTATCAATAAAGAACCTTCCAACTATGAAGAAGCGTAAAAAAAGAAAGAATGGAAGGATTCTATGATCAAAGAGTATCAATTGATCATGAAGAATGATGTTTGGGATGTTGTCCCAAGACCAGAAGGGAAGTCTGTTGTAACTTCCAAATGCATATACAAGATCAATCATGCTGCAGATGGCAACATAGAGAAATATAAAGCAAGATTCATGGCTCATGGCTTCTCATAGAAAGAAGGAATAGATTATGAAGAAACTTTTGCACCTATATCCAGATACACTTCCATCATATCAGTACTTGCTCTGGCTACAATGATGAAATGGAAGATACACCAAATGGATGTCAAGACTGCTTTCTTGAATGATGTAGTGGAAGAGGAAGTGTATGTAGAGCAGCCACTCAATTTTGAGACACATGACAGGGAGTCTCATGTGTGTAGATTGAAGAAATCCCTGTACGGTTTGAAATATGCACCCAGGACATGGTATGGTAGAATTGATGGATTTATATCCAGTTTGGGATTTACCAAAAGTAAAGTAGATTCCAACCTTTAATACAAGGTTGAAGATGGTAACTCAGTGATACTCCTACTGTATGTAGATGATCTGTTTGTAATAGGTATGGATGGGTTGATTACTGATACAAAGAGGAAGCTTGCTGTTGAGTTTGAAATGAAGGACTTGGGTATGACGCACTATTTTCTAGGCATGGAGGTGTGGCAGAATGTAGATGGAATCTCCCTCAGATAAGGGAAGTATGCAGTAGATATTCTAAAGAGGTTCGAGATGATGGACTACAAGGTCATGACCACACCTATGGCATCAAAACTGAATCTATTGAGTGATGCTTCATCAAAAGTGATTGATGCTATGATGTATCGTCAGATGATTGGGTCCTTGATGTACCTGACGAACACGAGACCAGATATTTGCTTTGTTGTGAACACCTTGAGCCAGTTCTTGATATATTCAAGACATGTTCACTTGATTGCTGCAAAGCATATTCTGAGGTACTTGAGGGGTACAGTTGATTATGGGCTCAAGTGTGAGGCGAATCAGAAGATTGACCTGGAGGGTTATGTTGATTCAGATTGGGTAGGCAGTGCCATCGATAGGAAGAGCACTTTAGGGTGTTGCTTTAGTATGGGATCAGGTGTGATCTCTTGGTTTAGCAGGAAGAAATCCTATGTGGCACTGAGTACAACTGAAGCAGAGTATGTCGTAGCTTGTTCATCTAGTTATGAGGCAGTATGGTTGAGGAAGCTACTGTTTGGTTTATTTGATCTCTAGTTGGATGCTACTTGTATACATTGCGACAACCAGAGTTGTGTGAAGTTGTCAGAGAACCTGGTGTTCCATGACAAGTCGAAGCATATTGAGATCAAGTATCACTATATCAGGGATATGATGCAGAGGGGAGAAGTGAAGCTCCAGTATGTTGCGACGAATGAACAGATAGCTGATGTGTTGACAAAGCCATTAGCCAGAGTGAAGTTTGAGTACTTCAGGGAGAATCTTGGTGTTCTCCAGATCAAGGTTCCCTCCAAAGGGAAGTGATGAGTCTGTGATCCATTCTGACATGTTAAGAGGATTGGTTCCTTCCATGGTCAGATGTAAGGGCTGAGCCATTCTGTCATGATGAGAGGATTGGTTCCTCGCATGTCAAATATGAGTGTTGATCCATTCTAATGTGACTGTAGGATTGGTTCCTATATGATCATATATAAGTATTGAATTCCATTCTTGGAATGGAGGCACCTGGTTAGTTACCAAGAAAGCTCAGTCTGGGACTGAGGGCCATTCTGATGTGACTATAGGATTGGTTCCTACATGATCAGATGTGAGTGCAGAGCCATTCTGAGGTGATTACATGATTGGTTCCTACAGTGATCATATGTAAGTGCAGAGCCATTCTAAGGCAATTGTAGGATTGGTTTCTACAGTGATCAGATGTAAGCATAGAACCATTCTGAGGCGATTGTAGGATTGGTTCCTACAATGATCAGATGTAAGTGTAGAGTGCTTTTGACATGGAGGATTGGTTCCTCACATGGTCAAATGTGAGTGTTGGGCCTTTCTGACAAGGTTGTGGGATGTGTTCCCACATGGTCATATGTGAGTGCTGGGCGTGCCTTTTTGATATGATTATAGGATTGGTTCCTACATGATCAGATATAAGTGTTGGGTGGGCCATTCTGAATTAGGGTCATATATAAGTGCTGAAAAAAACCTACATGGAGGATAGGCCTACAACCAACATGAAAAAGGGCTGGCTCTGTAGAACTTCCTATGACGAGAAGAATCAAGAGATAGCACTTGTGATGATGATCCAGTAGAGATGTTCTAGAACCAGAGATGATCCAGATCGAGTGATGATCCATATCCAGTGATGATGATCCATATCGAGTGATGATCCAGATCCAGATGAAGATGACTTGAAGATGATGAGGACTCGATGATGATCCGGATGATATAGAGAAGAAGACTTGTGCTGATAAATTGTGCCAAGAGAATACCTTCCTAGTTAAGAGGGATTGTTGATGTAATTGTAACTTTGGAATGTATTCACTTGTATTTCTTATGTATTGTACCCTGATGTTTATTCCGGGAAGTGTTTGTAATGTAATTGAGTCATGTGATCTCCCAATGTTTCTATCAAGAGTTTCTATAATGTAAACAAGTCATGCCAAGTCAATATGGGTAACCCTCCTATTGTTCAAGGGTTAAACTAAACGAAGTTCCGGGGCCCTAGGGTTGTTAGACTCACCTAGTGAAGTTGGCTCTAGTGAGTCATTGTCAAGTCAGGAATTAGTATAAATAGAGAGTGAGTCTCTCTATTTATCACACACTCACTCACACTCATTTGTAGCACATAGCTGAGGGAGAAGAATTTGCTGGGGCTAGAAAGAAAGAGGCTACTGCTGTCGGGAGATCATCTTACTATTTTTGGATTTTACTTTTGGTGCTGATTCTATCTCTGAGTAAGTTGCGGGGTTTTCTCCATTTATGGTTTCCTCGAGGAAAAACATTGTGTTCATTGTCTCTTGTGTTTGATTGTTGTGCTTGTTATTCTCTCAGTTAAAGATCCTAATATAATGGTAGCTTAAATGTTAAAAATATAACACTCCTTTGGCTCTATTAACTGCAGAAGACTGTTCGACAGAATTACGCTTCTCACCATGGGAAACATTGAATTCTTTCACATTATTAGAGAAAATAATGCTCAAGCAGACGCCTTGGAAAACATTGGAGCCTCTCTCCCCCAAGGTCTCATATCCATTGACAATTCCACTCCTTTTCATAAGCCTATCCTCTAACCTCTAAAATGTCCCTCACCCACTTATTGATCACCCTCTCAATGAACACCCACAAGCCCCAACCCACAAAGGTAAATGGCATGATTTTCAGTGGCATTCATTTGGCATGCCACAATGACAAGTGGACTCCTCCCTCCCTCCATTTATTCTCATCCTCAGTTGCATTCAATAGCACTCATCTTAGGCTTAATTATCTGCACAACTCGCACACTCCAACCCATCTCATCCTAAGTACGATGGCTTCCCAACGAAGCCTTTTATGCCTTCCTTCCTCCGTTGGCTTTCCATTGTTTCCTTTGTCTGTGAATTCCCTCTTCGAAGAAGAGTATCCTCTCATCATTTTGGGTTTCGGTGGAGGGCCTCTCCCTTCAACCGACCTTTTTCTGCTGCATTTCTTTCAGGCTCTGTTTGATACTTTGGTGGATTATATGTACAGTGGGGATAATAACAGAAGTTTCATCCAGGATGTCTCTCTGAGCACTCGCCATAATCTCCTCCTTGCAATCGGGAGTTCTTCCCACTCAATCTCAGTGAATCTCAGTGGCTTGCTGAATGACGAAAACCATCAATGGCAGTTCCTTTCTGAAGGTAATTATCAGTATTATTTTTTGGGGGAAGCTCAAATAGGTTTTTCACTCTGTTTTTTTAGAAAAGCCCAGGACTTTAAGCCATTTGGAGGTCCTTCCACAGATAGATTTTTGTCTCTCTTTGCTTCTGTTCTTAGCAAGCTGTCTAGTCTCAATTTAAACAACAGTTGTGATAGTTATATCGTTCAGTCTCTTCAGTTGGAAATGGACCGTAGAAGGAATGAAGAAGGGTTTATTGACTTGAATATTAACATACATCGCTTATATGAAATCATGTCTATTGGAATTTCTGATAGCAGAGAGGCTGCTCAAGAGGTCAAAATACTTGTTGATGAGGTTAATTACCTCTAATACCAGACCAGCAACCACGATGCAAGGATCGATGACAATGAGATGAATCTCAAGGAAATTATGGGTAAAGTAGACCGCATCCAGGAAGACCTACAGCTATTGGTCCAGATGAACCAGGGAAACCGTGTCTAAGAAGAAGCAAACCAGAAGAAGGAGGAGGAATCAGTAACCCAGCCTATGGGTCAACCAGGAAAACCAAAATGATCCTCTCAGGAAATGTTTTTTTTGCATTTTACTTAACCAGCAATTTGCTCATATTTATCCTTTGTCTATAATTATTCGAAATACTAGAACTCTCTTCGGCTTGTTAAGGTCCCCTGTAGGGCCAAGTTTTGTTGTTTTCTCTTCAAATCAATCAGAATGTATTAGTTGTTGTCTTTTGTACTAAATGACTGTGCACAACACGTTTAATATAATCTATTTTAAGTTTCTGTTAAAAAAAAAAATTACATCCATGCAGCATCAACAAAGAGGGATGGTTGAGTCATGTGAATAAAAAAGTCGCATTGATTGTATTAAGTTTGGGAACATGGATTAGATTTGGAGGAGTTATCACTCTAATGATCACTTGAGATAAAGCTCAACCTTGGTTAGTACCTCCCAAAACACAACCATTCTATGGTGTATACCGATTCCCTAATCATAACTATGAAGTTCACTATACTCCTTTGTATTTTCATGACCTAGCATTCACAAAATAATAATAATAGAAAATTTTATAAAATATGCTAATAATCTGGAACAAAATAAGCATAACTTACCCTGTAATATTTAAATAAAGATCTTTGTATTTTCTCTTTTCTATATTATTCATTTAAAATTAATTATTTTTTTAATATTTTACTTATTCAATATATATTCCAAATTTAGCTTACCCTTGAATATTTAAATAAAGATCTTTGTATTTTTTCTTTTCTATATTATTCATTTAAAATTAATTATTTTTTTAATATTTTACTTATTCAATATATATATATTCCAAATTTTTCTTTGTTATTAATTTTGTTTAGATTATATAATCCAATTTAATGATATCACAACACAATATTTGTCATAAATTATAGGTGAATAAAGAAATAGTCTACTTTGGCATTAGCGCTCAAACTTTTATGTAAGATAGTACAACACAATATTTGTCATTTTATGTAAGATATTACAACACAATATTTGTCATAAATTGTGGGTGAATAATGAAAGGTTTTTTGATTGAAAAGGTTACATGTTTTATATATATATATATTATATTTTTATTTTATAAAAGAGATTTTATATTTTAAAATTGATAGGAGATTTGCTTAAAAGAATTTCTACTTCAACAAGTTTCAAATTTGTTAAGTTTATCCTTGAGAGAAATAGAATCTCATTTTTTTATGCATTTGGATGTGAAGAATAAATATTAATTCTTTATCATAAATTAAGGGATCGATTTATGTGAAAAATTTATTTAAAAGTTTTTAGGTTAAGTAATATTTTATTTTTAAGATATTGAAAATTAAATATTTTAAATTTACATTATTATAGGGTTTGATATTAATGTTTTATTAATTATTGTAGTTTGTTTATTAAAATGTTTATAAATTTAATTATTAATATTCTTATGTTATTATTAAATGTTTAAGCAATGTTATTTACTACTCTTGTATTATTATTGTGGTATTATCAAAATTGTTAATATTAAAGTATTTAGGTTAAGTTTAATGTGTTTATTAAAGTGTTTAATATATTTAATTATAACAATTTTGTGTTAATATTAGTATTGTTATTTTTATTTTTTATTTTTTATTATTACTACAATAAAATGTTATAGTAATATTATTGCATTATTAAAATGTTTAAAAGTTTTTTTTGTGTTTATTATCATAGGTTAAAGTTTTTTATAATGTTATTCTAGTGTTTTAGTAATGAAAATTAATGTGTTTAATTATTTAATAAGTTTTTTAATGATGATGATGGTTAACGTCCCCTGAGACCAAACTTTGGTCTATCGGACCTAAAGAAGAGAATTAATTAGTTTGCTTTAAAGTTATATTTCTATGCTCAAAGAGCTTGGAAAGAAGCGTCCCGAGCTTACTATAATTTTGACAGGCTAAAAGGCTAGGAAAGTCGGTATTGCAACAAATATTATGAAACTGGGATCTAATGTGGGTGTATGCAGGGCACTCTAAGAGGAAGTGATTTTCATCTTCAATGTTCTTACTCTCACAAAGGTGGCAGATCCTTTCTACCCATGGTGTTTTAGGGACTGTCCAACGACCAGTTTCACTATGGAGCTCATGCGAGTTCGTTCTTATCTTAGCTATGTTAATTTTTTTTCTTAGTACTGTTCAAAACAGAGAGATAATTTTGATCTTCTAGAGTAGGGTTGATGACCTCCTTATAATATCTTAATTTTCTTTTAGCCTCGTGATCTTTCTCACACCACAATTTTTCTTTAAACTTAGAAGAAATAATATTTTTAATGTTATTAATATTTTGCAAAGCAACATTTTCATCGATCTCCCAGTGATTTAACAAATACCTGGTATCTTTATACCACCCACGCTTGAGCCTTAAGTGGTACTGGCTGGAGTTTAAAGCTATCTTAGGGAGTCTATGGTCTCCCATGTTATTAATTTTGTTCTTGTATAACAGGAGTCTAGTCATAGCTAGGCTCTCGATGGGGGAAAGACCCACTTCTATAAGGAGAATAGGATTGGGTGTATTGTTTTTCATTTTGAGGTTATAAGTTATAAAACGCTTTTGGATTTGCTCGATATTTCTCCAGGATTCTCTAGAGATGCTGCAACCCCAAACCTCACACCCATACAATATGACAGGAGTGACTAGAGTTTCAAAAAGGAGCTTCTTTTTATCCCACATCATGAGGTTTGCAGCTTTACAGTTACTTTCAAGACCAAAGTAATCTTTCCACCCTCCGTTAATCCTTTTCTTAATGCTATAGTTCCAGTTGAGCTTGTGATGAATATCAATTCCTAGGTACTTGTAAGAAGACACTTCCTCCAAGTTGCTATTGTCATACATAAAATTAGCGTATGTATCATTCTTGGATTTGATAATCATAACTTTTGTTTTGTCAGTGTTAACAGTCATACCCATGTTAGAGCATAAATCTTTGAGGAGTCGAAGCTGCTTATCAAGATAAGACGAACACCTTGCCATAAGGACAATATCGTCAGCATAAAGAAGAAGGATGATGACTATTCCAGCTAAGATCGTACCGGCACAACCTGCTTCTTCTAAAAAACCCTCTAACTTATCAATGTAAATGCCAAAAAGGGTAGGGGAGACGGGGCAACCTTGCTTAACTCCGATATTACACTTAATATCTTTCAACCACCCCTCATTGCTTTTAAACTTGGCAATTACATTCTCGTAGAGCCTTATGGGGTTTCAAAAAAAAATTTAGTCTTAGGTTATCATCACAATTAACGTTTTTCATGCTTTTTTATATTTCTATGGCTTCTTGAAATTTTCTTTTGTAGTAATTTGGTACAATCGCTAAAACTTTTGAGTTTTCTAGGCAGATGTGATGCTTGGTGTTGTGGGAATGTTCTGCTATGGCTTAGATTTGTATTTTTTTCATGCCGTAGATCTGCACTGTGCTCTTTTAACCTAATTTTTATTGATCTTCCAGTGTCACCTATGTAGGCCTCACCACAGGAGCAAGGTGTTTTGTAGACACCTTTATGGTGCTTCGGATCAATAGGATCTTTGGCTTTGTCAAGCATGGTTCTTAACGAGTTTGGAGGAGAAAACACTTATGTTTTTCTTCCTTAGGATGTTAGTGATTTTATTTGTAGAACCATGGATATATGGAAGGGTGATTTTTGGAAGAGTTGTTTCTTTTTCTTTCTATGCTTTGGAAAATCTTATCAATTTCTTTTCCATTATATCCATTGTTCATGAGGGACATCCTAATGCGTTCCAACTCTTCTTTCATGTGATCTGTATCCAAAACTCTCCACACGCGTGTTACTAAGGTGTTTATTATTCTTATCTTCTGGGATAGATGATAGTGTGAGTCGGTGTGAAGGCATCTATCTGTATTTGTTTTATTTCTGTATACCTGGTGAGAAAGATAGCCATCATGATTCTTTGTGATAAGTACATCCAAGAATGGAAGGGATTTTTCCTCCTCTTTCTCCAAAGTGAATTTTATACTATCAAATTGATTGTTTAAGTGGATTTGAAACTCATCCAACTTATCTTCTCCATGTGGCCAATTGCTAAATACATCATCCACAAATATGAGCCACCATTTTGGTTTGTGTGGAAATGAATTTATTGTTTTTCTGCAAAATCCTCCATGAAAAGAATTGCCACAATTGGTGATAGTGGTGAGCCCATTGCAACCCCTTCTGTTTGCTCATAAATTTCTCCTTGGAATCATGGTAAGATTTGTGTTTTAAAAATATTAGATTTAGTAAAGTATTTTTATATTAATTTGTCAAAATTGTTGATTTCTATATAGTTATACCTTTATTGGCATGAGCATTGCCACCATATAAATTTTGTTGAATTAGATTTGAAGATGTAGAACTTTAAGAAATGGTGTTTCGCCAAAAACTATATGTTAATTTTTTGTTTCCAAAGAATTGTTATCGTAAAAAAATAGAAAAATAATCACAAGAGCTTTTTGAGTTCCATGTTGTTAAGAACCTGTGTCAACCCCCCTCTTTATTTTGTCAGTATATTTTGTCGGACGCATATGCTTTGTAAGTCGTCCCATTAGTATGATGTATTATCCCACATTCATGGGGAGTAATTAATAGTTGTTAAGTCATCTAGTTAATAGGTTGCATTATCCCACATTCATATGGAGTAATAGTTGTTTAGATTAGACTTAGTATATGAGTATCTGTTGAGGCTAATGAAAGCATCGAAGAGTTATTTTGTATTGAGCTTGCTCAAAGGAGGTTTCCCCCTCGAAGTGGCCCGTGATCAATTTAATATCTTCTGTGCTCCAATATTTTTGTTAAATTGTGCATTCTCATTGTTTATTGCAGGAGGTTCCCCACATCTGGTATCAGAGCACTTTCTTGGGCGCGTTGGGTGGCATTTCGGGAAAACAAAATTTCTGTCGTGCTTCCTGGCTCTGTGCGCCTTACAGTTGTTCTTCTTCTTGTAGAAATATTATTCATCTGGAGCAGGGATTAAACCCTATCTGCTTAACTGTGGGAAGTACTTGGGCATAGCCCTAAAACTCATTGTGAGTAGTACCATAGGAACCCAGAAGTAGCTGGCCATTAAGAGGACCTGCCAAGCGAAAAGAGAAACGACCCCCACCAGATTGACTAGATTCCCATCCGTGAGGAAAACCAAAGAGTTGTCGTTTTTGGCCAAGCGGTTAGCAGTTTTACCTGTGCCATGAAGTGAGGAGTGCTACCCCAATACTCAAGCCTGAGACAGCCTTGGTGGCCGAGTGACTACCTTTGAACCAATAGGAAGTCAAATATACCTAGGGTCCATCTCTATTTACAGCTGATAACATGCATAGTTTCAGAATCGTCATAGATCAACTAATCCATTTCCTATTGATAAAACACAACCTCTAGCACTGCCACAAATTAGTTCTTAAAAAAAAATTATGTTTTTCAGCCATATCTTCCTTGATTTAGCTCCATTTTCCTTGAAATTTCACTGTCACCCTCGTAATATCATTATGCATATTCCTTCGTTGAGGCCCTTATCCCCAATTTCACTTACTCAAGGCCAAAATTACACATTTGTCAATTTTTAAAATTTTTCCACGGTGTTTGTTTTCCATTTCTGCTTCATTGTCCCTCTCTAACAAATTTTCCAATTCCTTCATCCCACCTCTGAAATTCACATTTTCTGCTTCTTGTCCCTAAAAAAGTGTCCAAAACCCCATAACACCCCAATTACCCCCCCAAATATTTCCCAAATAAAAAATCCCCTTTTCTAAAACCCTCTCCATTTTTGTTTTTCTACTCATTACCTGCCAAAAGAAAAAAGAAAAAACTGCTTATGGTTGTCACCCATGCGGGAGAAAATAAACAAATGGAAGAATAACTTGTCGCCATCAAGTCCAAACTTGAGGATCTAGATCAAAAATTTCTCGGCCTCCATATTCAGCATTCACCCATGCACAACCACTGCCAGCCTGAGTCTTCTGCAGACATTGGGTTCTCATCGTTTAACAACTTCCACGGGCCGAAGCTGGATTTTCTTCGCTTCAATGGTGACGATCCGACTGGATGGATTTATAGGGCAGAACAATATTTCAGTCTGCATAACACTATTGATGTCAATAAAGTCCCCCTTGCATCCTTTCATTTGGAACATGAAGCACTTCAATGGTTCCGTTGGTACATCAAGGCTCATGTCGAGCCAAACTGGACATAATTTTCCCAACTCCTCTTGCAGTGATTTGGTCCTAGTTCTTTTGATGACTTCATAGGAGCACTCAGCAAACTTCTCCAAACTGGCACTGTGTAGGAGTATCAGACAGAATTTGAGAAACTCGCCAATCACACAGAGGGATTGCCTGATGCATTCTACCTTAGTTGTTTTATCAGTGGTATGATGGATGCAATACGCTCTGAGGTTAAAATGTTCTGTCCCAACACAATGATGGAATCCCTCAGGTTGGCTAAGCTAGTATAGGACAAGATTCGAGCTCAACAATGATCCAAATACACTCTTGTTCCATTCAGACTTATGGTTCCTCAAAGAACCCAAAATCCGCCAGCTCCTAGAACCACTCCTATCAAGCATTTTTCTGAAGCAGAGATGCGGGAACATCGAGAAAAAGGGATTTGTTATAATTGTGACAAGAAATTCATGCGGGGACATCGATGTGTTGAGAAAAATATCTGTCTCTTGGATGTGGATTCTCCACCCGTACCTGAACTTTTTTATGATGCTTCGGATCCCACAGATGATGATGGTGACATTCAACAACTTCCTGCTCTAGAGGACCAACCAAAGATATCTCTCCATGCCTTAGCCGGAGTCACCACCCCACAAACCATGTGGGTCAGAGGGTTCTTCAAAAAACTCCCTCTTACAATACTCATTGATTCTGGTAGCACTCACAACTTCATTGACCTGAGGATTGCCAAACAGGATGATTGTTTCATCCATCCTTCCTCTAGCTTTGAAGTCATGATTGCCAATGGGAGCACCTTACCTTGCAAAGGAAAGTGTCGTAATGTGCACATCTCTATGGGGGATTATAACTTGCGCTCTGACATGTTTTCCTTTCCCTTAGGCGGATGTGATGTGGTTTTGGGTGCTCAATGGTTACGCACACTTGGACCCATTTTATGGGATTTTGTTGAACTTTGGATGCAATTTTCAATCAATGGTACCAAACACACATTGTGGGGCTTACAACTAGTGTCTCTCAGCCTCATCAGTTCACATCGCATGGAAAATATTCTTAAGAAAAGTTCACATGGTGTCATTGCTCAGCTCCATTTCATTTAGATGCAACCTACAACAGTCTCAACTACTCCATTGGATCTACAAAAAAAATTGGATCAATATGCATGTGTGTTTGCTGAGCCAATGGGATTGCCACCTTCCCGACCCGAGGACCATCATATTCCGCTCCTTCTTGGAAGTGTCCCTCCCAACATCAGGCACTATCGCTACCCATTTCACCACAAGATAGAAATTGAGATGCTTGTTCACAACTTACTCAAGCAAGGTGTTATTCTCCCTAGCACTAGTTCCTTCTCTTCACTGGTCCTTCTAGTCTGGAAAAAATATGGGTCATGGCGGCTTTGCATCGACTTTCAAGCACTTAATCACATCACAATCAAGGATAAGTTTCCAATTCCTATTGTTGATGAGCTTCTGGATGAGCTCCATGGTGCTCATTTTTTCTCCAAGTTGGATCTTCGTTCTGGGTATCACCAAATTCGGGTCCATGCAAATGATATCCCTAAAACAGCTTTCCACACACATGATGGCCATTATGAATTTTTGGTCATGCCATTTGGCCTCACAAATGCCCCTTCCATGTTCCAAGCATTGATGAATAAAATATTTCGGCCCTACTTGCAAAACTTCATTCTGGTCTTCTTTGATGATATCCTCATCTATAGTAAAACATGGGCTAAGCATCTCCAACATCTGGATCTTGTACTGCAACTTTTCTATGATCATCATCTCTATGGCAAACAATCTAAATTTGTTTTTGGGCAGAAGGAAGTCGAATATCTCGGGCATATTGTTTCAGCATAAGGGGTTCATGTTGATCCTGCCAAAATTGATGCCATGAAAAATTGGCCACCTCCTCAGACCTTGAAGAGCCTTCGTGGGTTTTTGGGACTTACTGGCTACTACCACAAGTTTGTTAAGGATTATGGGAAGATTGCAGCTCCATTGAAAACTCTACTGAAAAAGGATGCTTTTGCATGGCCACTTGCTGCTGAGTGTGCATTTGAGAAACTGAAACAAGCTATGTGTACCACACCTGTTCTAGCTATGCCTGATTTTTCTAAGCCCTTCACTATTGAGAGTGATGCTTGCGACAATGGACTTGGTGCTGTCCTCCTCCAAGATGAACATCCCATTTCATTCACCAACAAATCCCTATCTGGTAAGAATTTAGCCGCCTCTACATATGAGAAGGAAATGATGGCTATTTTGCATGCCGTACAGAAGTGGCGTCCATACCTCTTAGGGAATCATTTCTGCATCAAGACTGATCACCAGAGTCTAAAATATTTCTTGGAACAATGAGTCTTATCCCCAACACAACAAAAATGGGTTAGCAAACTCATGGGTTATGACTATGAGATCACTTACAAGAAGGGTAAGGACAATCTTTTGGTGGATATTCTTTCCCGAACAATTGCTGACCATGCTTCTCTTTCAGCTATTTCTATGCCTATTCCAAATTGGTTACAATATGTTCAACAAGGCTATGTCAATGACTCTTCCTTATGTCAAATAATCCAATAGTTGGCCAGTAATCCTTCTCTTGTACCGTATTACTCTTGGGATGGTTCTTCTCAGAGATACAAGGGTCGCTTGGTTCTTCCCCATATTAATCTTGCACATTGATCTAGGGACTAAACATCAATCTCATCAAAGATTAATCAACAAATAACCCATGAAATGGTGTAATCGGACTACAGGAATAGTAGCCGCTTTGTATTCACATAAAGAATGAATGATTACAATTACAATTCCATGCTACAAGCATGAATGAGAGGCAATTCGAAACCCTAAGGAGGTCATTTGAATTGAATGAGTGAGTCTAGCTTAACTAACTATAAGCCATAGTCCACACTCAGTTAACCACTGATCAAAACCCTAATTGACTCAATTGAACCCTAACTGAAGCTGGAGTGTAATAAATGAATGAGTCTCAACTAAAAGAGATCAGATACATGTCATAGCAATCCAACCATCAAGTGCTAGTGCTTCGATGACTCCAATGAACCCCGATGAGGTTAACTGAAGTTGAACTGAACATCAAAAGTTGGTGGAGGAACCCCTGTTGACTCCAGTTCATTAATTAATCTTTAAATAATCAATTAAATGAAAGGATGCACCTTCACTGACTTGGTAACTGATTGTAACCACTAGTTTAGCAATTAGGTGCATTAATATCACTCAGATCACCCCCAGAGTGCTCTAGTTAGCCTCCTTGACTGAAGGTAGGCATGGTTGTGACCGGATTATGACATTTAATGCTCCATTGATGTCAATTAATGTCAATAATACTTAGGATAGTGGTTTAACTAGGCCAATTTGACCAAAAAGAGTGTGTATGGTGGTAAATGTCTCCAACACCCCCCCTTAAGCTATACTCAGGAGGAGTCAGAAAACACAAATGCATAAAATGCTAGGGCCCTGACAACTAAGGCCATAGGTCACCCTGTACAATGTTGAAACTAAAACAATGCTCAAAACAAACTAAGTGAGGAAAAGAGGGAAAATCCAGTGGGAAAAACCCCCCCTCAAGCTGAACACTGAGAGTAGTCTGAATCATCCTGATGAACTCACCCCCAACAGTGAACGGAGGTAAGTGAACTTATTTTCTGAAAATCTCTTGGTGAAGATGTCTGCAATCTGCTCATCAGTCAGGCAGTATTGCAGAATGATGGTCCTGTCATGCACTAGCTCCCTGATGTAGTGCATGTGGATCTCTACATGCTTGTTCCTCTTCCTGGTAACTGGATCTGTGGATATCTTAATAGCACTTTTATTGTCACAAAAGAGGACAGTGGACAAAGTACTACCAAGATCAAACTCTGAAAGAATGCCTTGCAACCAAACTGCTTGGATGCAAACATTCACCGCTCCTCGATACTCGACCTATGCTGAAGATAGTGCTATGGCAGCCTGCTTTTTGCTTGACCAGCAAATGGGGCCACCGCAAAACATGAATACATATCTAGAAGTATACTTCTGATCAATAGAGTTACCCACCTAATCAGAATCTGTGTATCCAACCAGCTCTAGCTCGGAGTTTGCAGCATAGTGAATGTCATAGGTCCTAGTTTCCTGAATATACTGGAGGATTCTCTTGGCTGCCTTCCAATGAAGATCATGAGGCTGCTTCATGTATCTTGATACAGCATTCACAGCATAACAAATATCAATCCGATAATGTGTCAAGTACAACAAGCTACCAATCAGCTGTCGATAGATAGTGCAGTCCATGGGAGGTGTGCATTTTCCTTCTTCAAGGTTGATCCCTGAAAGGAAAGGGAATGGTGCAGGCCTACAGTCAGCCATGTTAAACTTGAATAACAGGTCTGAAATTAATTTTTACTGAGTGACCATAATCCCATCAGAACTTTTCTCAATTTCGAGCCCCAAAAATTGTTTTAGAAGCCCCAATCACTCATTTCAAAGGCATTGTGGAGAGCCGTTTTGATGGCTGAAATGGAGGAAACTGTGCTACCTGTGATCAGTAAGTCATCAACATATAAAACAATGATAATTATATGACCATCATACTTCTGCAAATACACATTTGGATCTGATCTACTTCTCTAAAAGTTTTGCGAGAGAAGGAAGGCATCCATCTTGGAATACCACTCTCTTGGGGCCTGTTTTAACCCGTATAGTGACTTCTTTAGCTTGCAAACCAATGATGGATCAGTGATATAGCCCTTAGGCTGCTTCATTTATATCTCCTCATGAATATCTCCATGCAGAAAGGCTGACTTAACATCCATGTGATGCACTTCCCAGTGCTTGGATGCTGAAATTGCCAAAACAAGGTGAATGGAGTCCATTTTTGCAACCGTTGCAAAGGTCTCATGGTAGTCCACACCTTGGACCTGAGAGAAACCTTTTGCTACCAGCCTTGCCTTATATTTGTAGGTTCTTCCATCAGCAGCAACCTTGGTCTGAAACACCCACTTGCATTGAACCAATTTCCTTCCCGGAGGAAGAGAAACTAGCTCCCAAGTAGTGTTTTTTTTAATAGAATTCATCTCTTCATCCATGGCAACTTGCCATCTCGGATCCTTTCGAGAATGATAGTAGGATTTTGGATCTGAAATAATCATCAAATAGTAAGTTTCAGATAGCAAATTATCAGGACAAGAGAGCGCAATACTTGCTCTTTGGAAATCAGACCGGGTTCTCCTTGGATCATCCGGATTTCCACTGTTATCTCCTGCGGAGGAGACTGTCTGTCAGGCCCATGTAGGAAGATGATTTTTCAATTAAATTTATGATTTAGGATCTGATGATTTCTACACATTGATATCAGAAATCATAGGATCCAAATCAGGTTCACCACCCCCAATTTCATCATCCAAATATTCAGTAGAATAGGAAGGAAATTCAATAGTTTTCTTCTTCACTAGTTCCACCTCCTGAAGAGTCTCATCGAACTTGACACTTCTCTCGATGATGATCTGTTTGGTATTTATATCCAGCAGCTTGAATCCTTTAGATTCGTCAGGATACCCAATAAATAGACATTCTATGCTTTACGGTTGCAAAGCCCTTCTTTTATCAAGTGGAATCCAGGCCCATGCAGTGGACCCAAACACCTGCAGGTTCGACACATCCGGCTTGTCTCCGAAGTATGCTTCGAAAGGGGTCTTCCCTTTCACAGATGAGTGTGGCACCCTGTTTTGAATGTATTCTACATAATGCATGGCTTTATCCCACAAATTTGCAGCAAGCTTCTTTGATTCCAACATACAGGTGGTCATCTCCTTGAGAGACCAATTCTTCCTTTCCGCTACTCCGTTCTGCTGGGGAGTGTAGGGAATTGAATGTTGGACCTGAATACCACTTTGGGAGAATATTTGCAGCAACTCATTACTGACATACTCCCCTCCATTATCATATCTCAAGATCTTGATCTTAATCCCAGAGGAATTTTCGATCAAGGCCTTCAATTCAGAAAATTTTTCACATACTTCTGACTTTTTTTTGAGGAAGAAGACCCATGTATACCTTGAAAAATCATTAATAAAAGTAAGGAGATACCTTGATCCATTCATGGATGTGATGGGCATCAGACCGCTATTATCATAATATATCATCCCCAATATGCATGTAGCTCGATTTGCCTTCCCCCGATCGAACTTGTGCTCAGGGTGTTTTCCAATCACACAGCCCTTGCAAATTCCCGTGGTTTCCTTGATGACCAGGAGGCCTTCAACCATGGAGTTTTTCTTTAATTGCTGAAAATATTTGAAATTAAGATGGAAAAACCTCTCATGCCACAGCCTACTAACCTCATTTCCATGAGTTAGTAGAGCGGTGGGCTTTGCATCCACAACAAAGTGAGAGAACTCATAGGCTTTTGCATGATGGTTTGCAAGGTCTTTAGCAATGACTTTCCCAGATGCAATTTATATTATCTCAACATCATTTGGGCTGAAAGAAACTCTCTTAGGCACTCCTGTATGTGTCATATGATAGACACTAAGGATATTTGATGCCAGAGACCATACATACAAAACATTTGAAAAGAAACCATTTTCAAGATCAGCAGTACCTTGTCCTTCCGAAATGATGGTTGAGTCATCTCCCATGTGGATGGGGATGGATTTGCCAGTCTCCAAGGATGAAAAGGAGTCTCTTTCAGTGATCATGTGGTTCGAAGCTCCCGAATCAATCAAGAGTTCTTTGGAATTCAAAGTGCTTTCCATAAGGGCATGACCTTTTTCATGCTATGGTTCCCGATCTTGCTGATCTCTCCTCTGAAATATTTCCAGAAGATTGATGTGATTTCTCCCAAGGAGAGAGGTTTCTTCATCAAGCTTCTTCTTCATGCAGGCATGTTCAGGGTGGAAGCCCTTCCCACAATAAGAACACTTGAATTTTTCCTTGCCTTGGTGCCCTTTTCCTTTGTTCTTCCTTGAGCCGGGAGACTCATCATGCTGCTAGTTTTCAACTCTAGGATTAGGACCATCAAATTTAATTTTCTGATTTTTCTGCTGCTTTCCTTTACCCTTCATATATTTGGGCCCTGAGACATGGAGGTCTTGATGATGGGAGTATCTGATGATCCCCATCTGGACAAGCTTGTCATGTTCACTTGTTAGGGACTCAATGAAGGCATTGAGTGTAGGCATATTCCATCCAGGGGTTGTGAGATTCCCCGTACGGAATGTAGAAACGAAAACTAAATAATCAGCCCCAAGTTTGGAGAGTATGGTGAGGATGAGATGATATCCACTTTGCATTGCTTTAAGAGTAGAATAGTATGCTTGAACTTTGTGAAGAAATCATTCAGAGTCTCGAAATTGGAGGGCTGGAGAGACATGAGTTCATTTTCAAGCTGGTAAACTCTCAAGTCATCATGCTTTCCATATAGAGTTTCCAATTTTTCCCATATTTTTTTTTGGTGTCTTCAATCCCGTAAGATGGAAAAGAAGATCCTGGGGAATAGAGAGGCACAAGAAACCGAAGGCTTCATCCTTCTTGTTCAAGAATATTGATTTTTCTATGGCTGAACCAGGCTCATCTTCAGTGTCCATGGTGACTCTAAAGAGCCCTCTGGAGCGTAGCTGAATCTCCATATCACCTTTCCATGAGTGGAAATTGTATGGAGTCAAAATATCTACTGAGGAGGCCATCTGGATCTGCTGGAGCGAATGCTCCACCTGTAGAAAACCTGAAAATCACAACAGAAAGGGAAATGTAAGGTCGGATAGCCTACACATTCTATGCTTTCATCACACCCAAAATAGTCAAACAAGCAAGCTTGATCAACAAGTTCTTTACTTGGGGTATTAAGTGGTAAGCCTTGGCTTCTGGTGCAGTGCTGGATTTTTGAGCTATTGCTCAAATTTCATGCAGAAATCTGTCAAAAAGCTTGTTTTTGAGAGATAGAGCTTCGTCCCACCATAAGCTCTGATACCATATTAATCTTGCACATTGATCTAGGGACTAAACATCAGTCTCATCAAATATTAATCAACAAATAACTCATGAAATGGTGTAATCGAACTACGGGAATAGTAGCCACTCTGTATTCACATAAAGAATGAATGATTACAATTACAATGTCATTACAAGAATGAATGAGAGGCAATTCGAATCCCTAAGGAGGTCATTCGAATTGAATGAGTGAGTCTAGATTAACTGACTGTAAGCCATAGTCCACACTCTGTTAACCACTGATCAAAACCCTAATTAACTCAACTGAACCCTAACTGAAGCCAGAGTGCAATAAATGACTGAGTCTCAACTAAAATAGATCAGACACATGTCATAGCAAGCCAACCATCAAGTGCTAGCGCTTCAATGACTCCAATGAACCCCGATGAGGTTAACTAAAGTTGAACTGAACATCAGAAGTTGGTGGAGGCACCCCTGTTGTCTCCAGTTCATTAATTAATCATTAAATAATCAATTAAATGAAAGGAGGTGCCTTCACTGACCTAGTAACTGATTGTAACCACCAATTTAGCAATTAGGTGCATCAATATCACTCAGATCACCCCTAGAGTGCTCCAGTTAGCCTCCCTGAATGTAGGAGAAGGCTAAGTTAGCCTCCTTGACTGAAGGTAGGCGTGGGTGTGACTGGATTATGACATTTAATGCTCCACTGATGTCAATTAATGTCAATAATACTTAGGATAGTGGTTTAACTAGGCCAATTTGACCAAAAAGAGTGTGTATGGTGGTAAATGTCTCCAACACCCTAGAGCATAGATCTTCACCGGACTGTCTTCTATGAACTCCATTCTTTTCCAGTGGCAGGGCACTCTAGGTTCCTCAAAATGTATGAGCAGGCACGGTGTAACTTCTTTTGGAAGGGAATGAAATAGGAAATTCAACAGATGGTTGCTGAATGTGATACTTGCTAGTGCCACAAGGGTGAAACTACACTCCTCCCTGGCTTGCTCGAACCCTTGCCCATCCCTACAAGGATTTGGACAATTATTTCAATGGATTTCATCAACAGGCTCCCTAAATCTGGAGGGAAGATTATAATCTTGGTTGTGGTTGATCGACTCTCCAAATATAGTCATTTTTGTGCTCTCATCCATCCATATACTGCCTCCTTAGTCACACAAATTTTCATGGACCAGATATTCCATCTTCATGGCATCCCTTCTTCCATTGTCTCAGACCGCGATACAACTTTCACAAGTAATTTTTGGACCGAACTCTTTCACCTCACTGGCACCAAACTGAAAATGAGTTCAAGATATCACCCACAAACAGATGGTCAAACTTAAGTCACCAACAAATTCTTGGAAACTTATCTCCTTTGCTTCACCTCTGAACAACAACATCAATGGGAAAAGTGGCTCCCTCTCGCTGAATGGTGGTACAATACTTCCTACCATATTGCATCTAAAATGACTCCATATGAAGTTGTCTATGGGAAGCCAACCCCAGTGCTCCTTCCATACACCCCCAATAGTTCACCAGTTTAGGCAGTTGACATGGTTCTGTGCAACCGTGATTAGATTCTTCACATTCTACAAGAGAATCTTCACATGGAAAGAAATTGCATGAAGTAGCAAGCTGATCAACACCATTCTGAGTGCACCTTTCAAGTCGGTGATATGGTTTTTCTTTGTTTGCAGCCTTACAAGAAATCCTCCCTGAAACTCAAAGGGCATCAGAAGCCGGCTCCAAATTTCTATGGGCCATATAAAGTTCTTCAGAAGATTGGGTTTGTTGCTTATAAATTGGAACTTCCTCCTTCTTCTTGCATTCACCCAGTATTTCATGTCTCTTGTCTCAAGAAAGTGATTGGCACCAACATCAGAGTACAAACTGTTTTACCAGAGCTTGATACAGAAGGCTCCATCATTTTGGAACCAGAGGCCATCCTCAATAACCACACTCATAAGCTTCGCTCTTGGGCCATCACAAATGTCTTAATTCAGTGGCATGGAATGCAACCAGAGGATGCTACATGGGAACCGCTCCTTCATATTCAGCAGCAGTTTCCACATCTAAAGCTTTGAGGACAAATATTTTTCTAAGAGGGAGGGGATGTTAAGAACCCGTGTCAACCCCCCTCTTAATTTTGTGGGTATATTTTGTCGGACGGATATGCTTTGCAAGTCATCCCATTAGTATGATGTATTATCCCACATTCATGGGGAGTAAGTAATATTTGTTAAGCCATCTAGTTAATAGGTTGCATTATCCCACATTCATGTGGAGTAATAGTTGTTTATAATCGACTTAGTATATAAGTATGTGTTGAGGCTAACGAAAGCATCAAAGAGTTATTTTGTATTGAGCTTTCTCAAAGGAGGTTGCCCCCTCAAAGTGGCTCGCGATCAATAAAATATCTTCTGTGCTCCAATATTTTTGTTAAATCGTGCATTCTCATTGTTTATTGTAGGAGGTTCCCTGCACATGTTTACTCAATTTTGAAAATTTACATGAGATAGACATCCACTTAGTGACTATTGGGATTATTATTAATCCTTCCTTTAACCACATAGTCTGTTTGTCCATTTTCCTAACTTAGGAGGTCTTCATCACTCCACTAGTGCATGGGGGCCACACCTAGGGGACACCTACCACTTAATGCACCTACATGCATGAGTTTAGGTTCTCAATGGACCAATCCCTATAATTTAGGAACCCACTCTGAGTGCCACCAGCGGTTTCCAATAGTTGACTCTAGTAGGTTTTCGGTTAATTCTAGTTATGTTCTGATTCCCATTTGTTAGATCACTCTCAGTAATCCCAACACCAATTTCCATGATTCAGGGGAAGTAGGGCACATTTTATCACCTACCCTCATTAGTTAAATGGTTGTGAACTATTTTAGTGATACGCAGTTGCATACGTGAGCTCTAGTGGTGATTTTTCCACATTGAGCTAGCTCCAGATTTAGTCCAGGTTGGTAGATTCAAATCCTATCTTAGGTATTCAAATTCTCCTATATGTAATACCATTGTATTACTTAATTATACATTGATTAATGGATTATGAATATTATTCTAATTACTAGTCTCATAAGTATTTTATATGTCATGAATTATTGATCCGAGTTACTCAATTCCTCTCTCTTCTACAATCTCATTCTCCATTTGAATTCAACATGATTGATGATCCCGTGCTTCATTGAATTTAACAATGACATTCAAAAGACTAATTTACAAAGATACGTTGGTTCTAGACATAAATATCAAAAGTGACCTGTAAAAACTACAACAAGTGCTCCAATTACTTGAGGTTTAAATATTATTTTTAATGACATAGTTTTCTTCTGATCCTACATTTCACTAAATGGGTTTCACCGTGATAGGAAAACTACTTTTAATCCTTAGAAAGTGTGACCATGATTCCAAAGTAGGCTTGTGGGAAAATCAATTTGCCACCTACAAAATAGACATTGATTGATCACTGCAAGACAACTTTTAATATTGTGGAATATAACATATATGTTAACAATAACATTCAATGTCAGTAGTTACTCGTGTTCCTATATCAATAGTTAAATCTTTAATATAGTGATTTTCATAGGATTTTTTTACATTGAACATTAAATTCCACTCGAGAAACATGCATGGGAAGGGGAAGGCTTGATCTCCTTATTCTTCAGGAAACTTCCACTCTTACAATATTAAGCTCCCACACATAACTTCTTCACTTCATGTCCAAATGACACAACAATGTGTATTCCCAAAAGGGTCTCCTTCACCTCTAATATATAGCTATAGGTATGGATAGATCATAGGATGTAATATATGTGGGATAAATATTTTTCCACCTATCTTATATCAATAATGGTAATAAGAGAAGTTATTTATGAATGCGAGACAACTCATTTTTTTATAATTTTACAGAGTTATGAAGTATTATTCCTTCTTTGATAGTTAGGACATCATAACATCTTACGACATCTCTCTAGACATCATTGCACATATCAAAAAAATCACACTAGTCATCATTACACATTCCAACAAGGTCCATCAGGATTAAGTGTTAGGTTAAAAACAATAGAATTGTCATGTAATGCCATGGAAAAAATTTCCTGTGTGTTAATTTATAAATAAAATAAAAGGAAAGAGATTTGAAAATAAAAGAGTGAGAAGAAAATAAAATAAAATAAACTAAAATGAGATATGCAAGAATAAAGTTTAAAAGTGAAATTATCTTTCTAATTTGGTCAATATTGAATAGTAATTGGAAAGGTCATTACTTTTCGTTATACAACTTTTCAGTTGCTATTTATTTGAAAGGGAGGCTAATGTTTATGGAATGGAGGAAGGAAATATCATGAGAAGTCGATGACAAGAGGAAAGTGCCTCTTTCCAGGGATATACTTGGATGGATACCGCCTTGTCAATGATATGGTATAAAGGGATCTTGTCTCATAATGCATTGAACTAGTTATCCCATGGCAATCTTTCTAGGGCCAAGAAAATCCCAAGAGTAAGATAAGTACTTGAACACTTGTACTATTGTTATAAAATAAATATTTTCAAAGCAAGTGTTGTATAACGAAAGATCAAATGACAATTTAACTTCTAAATGTTATATTTGCATGTTAAATGAATACCATATATACATCTATATTGTGAAATTATTTCATTTTTACTATGATTAAATAAATTTGAATAAACAAACAATTGATTAAATCTCCAACTATATATTAAAAGAAATATAGACCATCACATTTGGTATCAGAGCCTTGTGTAAGGTTAATCTTGACTAGGTTAGAAAGTGATAAAGGATAATCTTGATTTGGTAAATAATGGGTTAAATGTTATTTGTTTACTAACCCATAGTTTTGTGTAACCCATGGTTTAAGTAAGCATTTCTTCACTAATTATTCTCAATCTTTTTCTTAGGTATATGAAACCAGGTTTTGTCCTAATTATAAGGTTTTATGAAATTTCAAAATCCATATACCATTTCACTTTCGTGATATTACATTACGATGATATGCTTATATAAATATTTAATAATGAAAGAGAAAAATAATGGTGTTTATTTGTTCACACCTTAGGTAAATAAGTGGCTCTATGGATTAGTAATATTAATATATTATGTGGCTTTTTGCAAATATTCGTATTGTACAATGAGGGACAAATGATGCATGGACGCATTGAGATAAATAACATTTAGTCATATTAATATACAACACTTTTTTCTTGCATCCCCTTCTCTTGTGTCCTCAAGTGAGTCATCACTTGTGTTCCCTTTTTGTTTGTCAATGGTATGGGTGATGCATGTATGACTTGGTAGCCTTTGACATTGCATAAACTTTTTTATCAAAATATATGATTTGTTTTCATGTCATAAAGTCCAAATTCAATGTTGTTGTGATATTGTACATGTCTTCATTGTTTATTTAGATAGAGCCATTATAGTATTTTTATAATGATGATCAAGTATATGTTTATTTGTTGCATTGGTTTGATATGATTTGCATGGTTGACAAAGGAGATACTCTAAAACCTTTATATTTGCACACAATTTGTTATGCCACAAATTTTATGGTAGTTGTTTCAACATTTTATACAACTTCTTTACCAAAGAGAGAATACTCAATGTAGCTAGCTCTTCACTGTTTGATCCTCCTACCTTCACGAAAATCCACCTTGAAAAAAAAGGAAAAATGGATTTTTTGGATCATTTCTTACAGTACTAATACAATTAGTTATTAAAAAGGGCACATTTATACCAACCAATCTTATGGATCCTTGTTTTCCTTATTAAGGAACACCCAAATCCTTATAGCTTATTAGATTTTCAAGTAGGTGTGACAACATGCATTAGAATGAATTATTCTAAGATTACGATGACATTATATCTCCATCACCTCATTAGTAGTTAAATGCAAGTAATCACTTTTTTAACTCATTTTTATTCCCAAATAAAATATATGGAACTTGAACTTGCACTATGCTTTATCTTCCATGGAGACATAATTGTTTAATGTACAAAAATACTATGAAAATCTCTATGTTCAAGATTTAACTGTTGATATAGGAATAAGAGTAACTACTAACATTGAATGTTATTGTTAACATAAATGTTACATTCCACAATATTAAAAGTTGTCTTGCAGTGATCAATCAATGTCTATTTTGTAGGTGGAAAATTGAGTTTCCCACAAGCCTACTTTGGAATCATGGTCACACACTATAAGGATTAAAGTGGTTGTCCTATCATGGTGAAACCCATTTAGTGAAATGTAGGATCATAAGAAAACTATGTCATTAAAATAATATTTAAACCATAAGTAATTTGGGCACTTGTTGTAGTTTTTAGAGGTCACTTTTGATATCTATGTCTAACACCAATGTATCTTTGTAAATTAGTCTTTTGAATGTCACTGTTAAATTCAATGAAGCATAGGATCATCAATCATGTAGAATTCAAATGGAGAATGATATTTTAGAAGAGAGAGAAGAATTGAGTAACTTAGGTCAATAATTCATGGCTGATAAAATACTCATGAGACCAGTAATTGGAATAATATTCATAACCCATTAATCAATGTACAATTAATTAATACAATGGTAATACATATAGGAGAATTCAAATACCTAAGATAGGATTCAAATTTACCAATTTGGATCGAATCTGGAGCTAACTCAATGTGGGAAAATCACCACTAGAGCTCACTTATGCAAATTCATCTCACTAAAATAGTTCACAACTAGTTAGCTGATGAGGGTAGGTGAGAAAATGTGCCCCACTTCCCCTAAATCATGGAAACTGGTGCTAGGATGACTGAAAGTGATCTAACTGATGGGAATCAGAGCATAACTGAACTTAACCAAAAACCTAATAGAGTCAACTATTAGAGACTGTTGGTGGCACTCAGAGTGGGTTCCTAAATTATAGGGATTGGTCCCTGGAGAACCTAAAATCATGCAGAAAGGTGTAGTAAGTGGTAGTGTCCCATAGGTTTGTCCCCCATGCACTAGTGGAGCAATGCAGACCTCCTAAGTTAGGAAAATGGACAAATAGACTATGTGGTCAAAGGGAGGATTAATAATAATCCCAATAGTCACTCAGTGGATGTCTATCTCATGTAAATGTTCAAAATTGAGTAAACATGGAACTCAAAAATCTCTTATGAATATTTTTCTAATTTTTAAAAATAACAATTCTTTGGAAAGACAAAATTATCATATAGTTTTAGGTGGAACACCATTTCTTGATATTCTACATCTTCAAATCTAATTTAAACAAGAGTTACATGGTGTCAATGTTCATGCCAATAAAGTTTTAACTTTATAGAAATAAACAATTTTGACAAATTAATATAAAAATACTTTACCAAATATAATGTTTTTAAAATATAAAATCGATTTTATAAAACAAGAAAAAAAAAAGAAAAAAAATTAAGTATAACATTAATGACAATATCATATTCATCACAAGCTCAATTGGAACTATAGCATCTAAAAAATTATTAATAGAGGGTGGAAAGCTTATTTTGGTCTTGAAAATAATTGTAAATCAACCAATCAGGTCATGAGGGATAAAAATAAGTTCCTCTTTGAAACTCTTGTCATCCATGTTATCTTGTATGGTTGTGAAGTATGGGGGTGCACCATTTCTAGAGAATCTTGGAGGAATATTAAGCGAATCCAGAAGCGATTTATAATTGATAACCTAAAAATTAAAAAAGCAATATGGCTTATCGTATTCTCCTCATAGAAGTGGATCTTTCCCCCATCAAGACCATGTCTATGACTAGTTACTTGATTTACAAGCATAAGATAAATAACATGGAAACAAGAGACTTCCTAAAATTGCTTTAAACTCAAGTCAAAACCAACTATGCCTCAAGCGGTGTTGGTGTAAATATACCATGGCTTGGTTAAACCATTGGGGCATTGATGAAAACAATATTTTTAGAACATTGATAATGTAAAAAATATTATTACTTCTAAGTTTAAAGATAATTTATGGTGTGAGGAAAATTTAGCGGTTAACAGAAAATTAAGATACTATAAGGAGCAGGGATAATTTTAGGGGCGAATTTTAGCCCATGGGATATTTTTAGGGGGTTTTCTCAAAAAAAAAGATTCACCATTTTGCAATTTTTGAAGCCCTATTTTGTCCAATTTTGATGGGGAAACTTTTTTCACCCTAAAAATCGCCAAATTATTAAATAAACGATATAAAATCCTTGGAAATTAAAATATTTTTTGAAAAATATCGCCAAACATTTTATAGTTGGTGTTTTAAGAAATGGTAAGATTCTCCAACATTTATACACTTTTAAATAAGTATGGTTCCTTAAAATCATCCCTGATAAGGAGGTCATTAATCCTAACTTGGAAGATCAGAAGTATCTCTTAGTAGTAACCAGCTCACAGAAGAAAATTAAAATAGTCAAGATTAGAATGAACTCTCATGAACTCCATAGAGAAACAGGGCATTGGGATATTCCTAAAACTCCATGGGGGGAAATGGTTTGACATACGTGTGATTCTATGAGCGTTGAGGGTGAAAATAAATTTCTCTTAGAGTGCCTTTCTTACACACACATTATATCTAAGTTTCATAGTATTTTCTACAGTAAAAACCTTTATAACCTCCTAACTTTCCAAAACTAAAGTGAGCTTGGAAAGCTTCTCGGCAAGATTTTTTAGCACAAGAAAAATATTTTAAAGTAAACCAAGTATTATACTTCTTAAGGTATATGATAAATTAGACCCACAGGAAGATCTAGGAGTGTTAGAGAAACTCACAAATAAAATTTGGTGCAAAACCAACAAAAAAACATTAATTGAGAAGCAATTTACACACACAAATGTGAACACACCTAGGTTATTTTTTACTATCTAACATAAAAAAATGTTAGTAATAGGTTTATATTACATCATAATATTTTTTTGAGTATTTGGAAGCCCAATGTGAGTGTACAAGTCAAATTTCCAAATTGGCATCAACCCCCCTAGGTGGGCCAATCACACTCCAAATCATCTCAAACAGCCACGAATTGCTGAATAGACATGGCTGAGATGATGTGGGGCAATTATTTCACCTTGGAATGTATTTTTGTGGAAATATGGGTGATTTAGAGTCTCAAGGTGGCATTAAATGCACCAAATCAAGCAAAAATGGACAAAATCCACCTCCAGCACTCCTAATCATCCAAGTTGTCCACATTCAATGAATGGGAGTGCACCAGAAATGATGAGAGTGAAAATGTGGATATTTTACTGATATGGAGTGCTCATGTGGGTTTGAATGGTCCAATTTGACTTGGCATTGTCCAACTAAGCACCCTTAGTCCAAAAACAGAGTATATTAATGCAAAATGCAATAAAATTGACTAAGTAGTGAAACTAAGGTATTCGTGAGTTGGATTACTATTCTAACACCATCCATTAATCCAAAAACTAAGTACAACTCACAAAATAAATGAAACCTTGGAAACAATGGCTCAAGTCACCTCAATTACATAATTCAGAAATTTTATCTGCCCATATAAACCGAGGAAAAGAAGGAAAACCACATGGGAAAAAACCTTCCCTCAAGAATGGAAATATGGATAAAACCTGCAACAAATAGAAGCAAATCACCATCCTTCACTCACCCCAAGCAAATATCTCAGGTAGGTGAAGGTCTTCTCTGTGAAAACCTTGGTGAAAGTGTCAGCAGTTTGCTCGATGGATGGGAAATACTGCAATGCAATCACCCTGTCATGCACTAAGCCCCGGATGTAGTGCATATGGATATCAATGTGATTTGTACTCTTCCTATGAACTGGATAATTATATATTTTAATGGAACTTTTATTGTCCACCCAAATGTTGGTTGGAGAATCAATTGTGAAACCGAATTCCCAAATAATTCCCTGCAACCAAACACACTGTGTAGCTGCATTGACTGCTGCCCTGTACTCGGTCTCTACTGATGAAAGGGAAATGGTGTGTTTTTTCTTAATTCACCAGAAAATGTGACATTCAGCAAGAATAAATACAAAACCTGAAGTTGACTTCCTATTAGTGGGATCTCCAGCCCAATTTGAATCAGAAAATCCAGCTAGTTGAAGTGAGGAACTAGCTTAGTAGTGCACCCCTAAATTCATTGTACCCTGGACACACTGAAGAATTATTTTTTCTTCCCTCCAATGGATCTCATGTGGCTGGTGCATATGTCTCACTACAACATTTATAGCATAAGACAAATCTGGTTTTGTATGTGTAAGATAGAGCAAGCTTCCCACTAGTTTCCTGTAGAGTGTAATATCTACCAATGGAGAATTTTCAAATTCAAATAATTTGATGCCAGAAAGAAAGGGAGACTTGGATTCCTTACACTCAACCATGTAAAAATTATTTAGAATTTCTGAATCATACTGTGGTTGACTCATCTTGACACCCCTTTCACTTTGCTCAATTTCCAAGCCCAAAATTTGCCTTAGCAGTCCTAGGTCGGTCATGGCAAATTCACTATGCAAAGATGAATTAATTGAACCAATTGAAGTGGTGCATCTACCTGTAATGATAAGTTAATCAAGGTAAAGAACAATAAACTGAAAAATACCATCATGTTTCTGCACATACACATTAGGGTCTTATTTGCATATAGTGAAACCAATAGAGAGCAAAAAGGCATCCATTTTTGCATACCAAGCCCTAGGGACTTGCTTGAGTCCATACAATGATTTCTTTGACCTACATACCAATGAAGGGTACTCTTGGAAACCTTCATGTTTTTGCATATAAATATCTTCCTAAAGCTCACAATGCAAGAATTCACTTTTAACATCCATGTGGTGAACTTGCCAACCCTTACTAGCTGCCATTGCAAGAACTAGTCTTATGGAGTCCATCTTTGAAACCAGTGAAAAGATCTCTATCTAATCAACAGCATGGACCTGAGAATAGCCTTGAGAAACTAGTATTACCTTATGTTTCATATCTTAACCATCATCAGCAATTCTGGTTTGGAAGACCCACTTTCATTGAGCAAGCTTCCTCTTGGGAGGAAGGGGAACCAATTCCCATGTCTTGTTCTCTTGGAGGGACTGAAATTATTATTCCATTGTTGTTTACCATCTTGGGTGATTACAAGATTGCTGATATATCTAAGGATCAGACCCAATCAACATATAGTAGTGCTCAGCAAGATCACTATCACTTGCAAAGGAAGCATTACTAGTTTGTGATCTAGTCTTCCTAGGTTCATTGGGATTTCCTGCCAATTCCCCTACAGCTTGAATGATTTTTCACCACACTTGGGCCTTGATGGTGAGTCATATACAAAAATATCATGTTTAGACATATTTATATCAGACATATCAGAAAAAATATAGCATGTATCATCACTTACATCTTCGAATGGTTGAGGAGAGGAGCATTCCCTCGGTGCAACCTCGAAATATGGAATTGGCTCTTCTTTGAATTTCACACTTCTTTCAACAAATGTATTGCAAGAGGAAGTGACAAAGAGTTTGTAGCCTTTATTATCCTCACCATACCCAACCATAATGCACTCATTTATTTGTGGCTACAAAGCCTTCCTCTTTTCAGAAGGGATTCTAGCCCATGCTCTAGTTCCAAAAATCCTGAAATTTGAGACATTTGGTTTTTGGCCAAACCATGCATCGTAAGGTGTCTTTCCTTTTACTGATTTGTGGAAGGCTTTGTTTTGTATGTCTGCATCAAAACTAATGGTCTCAGCCCATATCTTGGGACTTAGATCCATTTCTTCTATCATGCAAGTGGCCATCTCCTTGAGAGATCTATTCTACCTCTCGGCCACACCATTTTGCTGTGGTGTGTAGGGAGTTGAGTGTTGCATTTGGATGCCACAATCCTCACAAAGGTGTTGTAGGTTCTTGTTTACATACTCCTTCCCATTATTATTCCTAAGGACCTTAATATTATTCCCAATCTGATTTTCTACCAATGCCTTCCAAATCTTGAATTGTTCAAAAACTTTAGACTTTAATTTGAGGAAGAACACCCAACTGAATCTTGAGTAATCATCTATAAATGTAAGTACATAAATTGATCCACCATATGATGGAGTGGGAAATGGACCAAACTGATTTGAGTGTACCAACCCAAGTGGTTGTGTGTCTCTCCTTTCCATCCCCTTCTCATAGCTTCGCTCTGGATGCTTCCCAACTACACACCCAATGCATGCTCCATTTGATGATTTGATTTGTGGAAGTCCTTCCACCATCTCATCTCTGTGTAGTGCTTGGAGATACTTATAGTTCATGTGACCAAACCTCTCATGTCATAGATTGGAAAACTCATTAGCATGTGAGAGAAGTGCTCGGTCATTGGAAGTGGGGAGGAAGTTTGAAAACTTGTACATCCTCTCTGTTGCCACCTTACACACACCTGGGTCACGTGGTAGAAATATTCAAGCCACTCGGTGTGTCCTTGGGGGAAAGTCTCGAGTCAAGGCTGTCACCTTGTTCTTGACTCCTCCGTTTAGGCTCAACTCCTAATGAAGCCAAGGGGGGTAGATCCTATTAAGTTACTAAGGCTAATTACTTAGTATGGTGATGTTAAACTGAATGAATTACTTAGGAGTTTGAAATTTAACCAAAAACAACCATAGATGACAAGATACAAAATGAGTGCACGAAAGCAGAATGCTGAGACACAATATATATATATAGCAAGAAAATAACCAGTGCCTTAAAATGGAGTCAAAATAAAATCAATGTACTTGCATGTGCTTGGAGTGAATGTTTTGCAATTTCCTCTTGGTACGTTTTAAGTTAATGTGAAATATGAGTTGATTAAAATTAGGCGAAGGGGTGGACTCTAGATATACCCAAGAGTACTTGGAGTATGTCCAAAACTAAACCTTCACAGCTACCCACAAGGAATATGTGGGCTGAATGGAGTCTCTAGGGCTATTGTTCATAATGTACCCATTAGGGTGTGATAGAGATCGGTGCCCCGAGGTCACTTTTCAGAAGTTCCCGCTTCCTTTGGGCATTTTGCCACTGTAATGGTTTGATCTAGGTGTTGGATTTTCACCTGATGGTTTGTCAATTTGGGAGAGTGAATCCTAATTATACTAGTCACTCAAATGCTTTTGATACAGCTTGACTGATCGTATGAACCATAGCCAAGTGCAGAGCATACACATCAGAGTCTTGTCAATTTTAGTAAATTTTGAGATGGATGTTCTTGTTAAAAAGAAAACCCCCGAGGAACCTCTTTCGGTCCAAGTGGACCTCAATCGGGGAATCAAGGAGGGGTTGATTTTATTATGGTTATTGAAACAAATGATGATAGCAAATGAAACATAAAAATATAAGCAAACCACAATTTTCTAATTAGAATACCACGAACCTTTCTTCACCTTTCGGCTCAAAAGGAGGCTCGTGGGGTAAGTATTAAAGTTACTTTGAAACCAATAGAAATGGAATATGGAATTGATTTTAAATCAAAGTATACTACCCTGCAGATTAATACTACGCTAGATTGAAAAAATATGAACGAAAAACAAAAAATGACATGGACGCAAATCCCCCCAGGGGGGATGGGGAATGGGCTCGAAAGAGCCTAATCAAAATTATTTTTATTAACAGCAGTTACAATATCATAAAAATTATATGATGCATCTTGATTCTTATATATAATGAAACCAAGAGCTTACACAGTGCAAAAATTAAAGATTTTAGTCAAAAAGGGAGACCCCTGGGGGGATTCAGAAGGCCTAAAAGTCACTTTCAAGCAGCAGATCCTCCTATTTTCTGTTATACCTGATAAAAACCAGCAATATTATTAGACTTAAATATACCCAAAAGCAATCTGAAAGTACCTTTGGGTTAGCTTACTTTTAACCAAAAAAAGCTAAGTAAATACTAGTTAAAAAAAGGTAAAAAGGGAACCAAGGAAAGCAAGATTTCCTTGGGATCTTGGATTGCCTTTTATGCAGCCAATATGATGTGCACTGATTGCTAGATTTATCTTTTATAACAGAAAACATAAATCTAATGCATGCAAGCTACAAATTCTCTTTAAAATTCCATGCAAAAAGGACGATTTCCCTAAAGCTAGATCTAGAATGCTTATGAAACCTTTTAAGAACAAGATCTAGATTATGGGATTTGAGAAGATAGATCTATTTTAAATTTACTTTAAGATGATATATCTAAACAATATCAAAGCTGTGAACAAAGTAACTGGGTAAAAGAATTGATTTTGAAGGAGGAAGAGGAGGAGAGAAATGCTGGTGGCCTTGAAGATCCACCATGGAGCTTTCAAGTGGAATGTCGAGGGACTATGCCTTTGGAAGGTTTTGGAGAGAGTGAAGAAGCAAAATAGATCAGCATCCTCTCCAATCTAGGAACCTGCAGCTCAGCTGAAATAAAAAAACTTGCCAAAATACTTGTGAGATCCGATTAGTACATACACAGAGATTGATAATAACATGCATATAAGCTTATAGAACATGCTGAATCTAGATCTCTAAAAATGCATCAAAGGATAGAGATGACCAATAAACTTATTGAAAAGCACCTATCCTATCAAGATTATAATAAGCTTATTATCAATCTTAGCAATGAATCCACAAGCAATCAGCAAATTATGAACACAGATACAGGTTACCTCAGTAAAAAAATGGCAATGATCATCCACACATACAATGGAACAACACCATCTTGCCTCCAAAGCTTCTCTTTATTTCAAATGAACAATAACAATAGTACAATAGTAGCAACACCTCAATCCCAGTTCTAACTAGCTTGGAAGAGGCTGCTTGTGCTTGATTTATACAAAAACTAGGAGATCCAGCCCGGGGGGGCACAAATCCCAAGGAGACAGATCAAATCAGCTAATGGAGAGTCAGTCAATGCAGATTTGAAGCTGAACTGAGCCTACTTGTCAACCAGGGGCTTGATTGAGATGACACATCAACCCATAAACTGACACATCAGTCCCCAGAGAATCCAGGAGAGTCCACATGTGTGAAGGAGAGAGAGGGTACAATTCCCCATAAAGACTGCTGAAGATCAACTCTGGATCTGATTTGATCACCTCCTTCAGTTAAGGATTTATCAAATCCAGTCAATCTGGTTCAGATCTGACTGATTTCAATCAAATCAGCAGAGAATCCACTGATCTATGATTTTGGATTTGCTCCATTATTCATCAATTCATTAATTAAAATTATCAATAAATGATTTTTTGGGGCTTTCTAACCTAAGTGATGGAAAATCACTCAAAAATAGGAAATATTGGGTCCATGGGTTTACATGGTGCTCTTAGCTTGAAAATGAGAACCTACATGACTGAAACTGATTATTTGGCCCACTTTTATTACAAAATCAAATTTTCCAATTAAACTATTAAAAAACAGCCTAAGTTTTGGAAAAATTAAATTTTAATAAAAAACACTGATAAACTAAAAAATTGAAAAATTGAAAAAACCTAGGGGGACTTAGACATGTTCATATGACTGTCTAGCATGTTTATACATTGACACATAGACTCTAATAACCTCAATAGGCCTAAATGCCAAGCCGACCACCCCAACTTTGGAGGTATGGAGTGAAAAACTCAGAAATTATCAGTCGTTTATTCAACAACCAATAATAACCAAGGGAAAAAACACCCTGGGCTGATCAGATTGACAAATAAAGTCTAAGCAACCGAGTCTTTTACAGACACTATCATGCTGGAACATTTATTACAATTCCCCCATGGGGTATGAACATGTGATATAGTACAACAAGCACTTCCCAGAAGTACTTCCAAAGGTCTTCTGAAGTCCGAACAAGTTATCCTTATCCAGTTCACTAGGCTCACTTTATAAAAACCACTAAGTAAAACTTAGGTTGTAACACTCTCATGATGGTATGCATACCCAATTGCAATGACTTGGTCTGTTGAGATTTCTGCAATCTCTATCATGTCTAGAGTGAAGGTCACTCTCTTTGCCTTTCTTGTATAGGTCTTTTGATAGACTAACAAAAAATTTGTTGCAAGGTCTATTACATACAATACATCACTAAAGTAACCGTGCTCTAAGTCAATCCTCCCAATCCCCTTGGTCTGTATTTCTGAATCATCCCCCATTCGAACTACTGGGCCAGCATTCAAACTCGTGGAGGAGAAGAGATATCTTTTGGATACCATGTGCCTGGAATCCCTCAAATAAATGATAAAAGATGAAGGGTTAGAGGTACCTGCTACCAAAGCATGACAATTCTCCTTGCCATATGAACTGGAGTTTCCATCCTTCTTCCTTGCGCTATCAGGGACTAGAATGTTGTTCTTATCAAGTAATTGAGCCATCTGGTCAATGGTATTTTTCATGCATGAGCTCTCTGGATGCCATCCCTTATGGAAATAGGTGCATTTGGCCTTCTATTTTCCTCTTTTGTCCTTCTCTCTGGGAGGATCCGAACCTCAATCACTGGATTTGGGTTTTTCTGGTTTCTTCTTCTCTGGCAGCTTCAAATTCTTTGGCTTGGGCTTCCCCTTTGAGGAATTTGAAACTCCGATGGCTAAGGCTTGATCCTTGGTCTTGATGGTGCCCATTTGGATTAGCTTCTCTTGCTCCTGAGTGAGTGACTCCATGAAGCTATCCATACTTGGAATTTTCCAGTTTCGAAGTCTTAACTTGCCGAAGTGAAATGTGCTCACAAAAACTGAGAACTATGGCCCCAACTTCGAAAGGATGGAAAAAATCAACTCGTCCTCTTTCTTCTTAATTCCACATTGTTTTATCTGCAACACAAGTAACTTAAACTTGGTGAAGGAGTCTTGGATAGTGTCATAGTGCGCTGGGCTCAAGCTGATAAGCTCGTTCTCAAGCTGGTGACCTCTTAGTTCATTAGTTTTACCAAAAAATGTCTCTAGTTTTACCTAGACTTCATTGGGTGTGGTTAAACTATCTATGTGGAACAAGAGCTCTCTTGAGATTCTCAGGCATAACAATCCATATGCCTCATCCAATATGTTGAAGTACTTGGCTTTGTTAATAGTAGAGTTTGGCTCCACCTCAGTGCCCATGGTAACTTTGTAGAGGCCTTTGGCTCTCAATTGAATCACCATATATTCCTTCTAATTGAAGAATTTGAAAGGAGTTATCAAGATGTGGGTAGATTCCATTTCTTCCTACACATTTGGTGATGAATTTTGTTGAATGTCCTGTAAAACAACTCGATTTTATCTAGAATTTCTCTAAAAATGAAACTCAATACACTCTGAATTGATCTAAAACTCAATAAACTCCAAAAGGATCTGATACCATGTGATAAATTTGACCCATAGGATTATCTAGGAGTGTTAGAGAAACTCACAAATCAAATTTGGTGCAAAACCAACAAAAAACCATTAATTGAGAAGCAATTTACACACACAAATGTGAACAAAATCAAGTTATTTTTTATTTTATAACATAAAAAATGTTATTAATAGGTTTATATTACATAATAAGAGTTTTGTGAGGCTTTGTAATCCCAATGTGAGTGTACAAGTCAAAATTTCCAAATTGGCATCAATCCCCCCTAGGTAGGCCAATCACACTCCAAATCAGCCCAAACAACTACAAATTGTTGATTAGACATGGATGAGATGATGTGGGTAGGTGATTACACCTTGGCATGCATGGATGTGGAAATATTGGTGGTTTATATTCTCAAGGTGGCATTAAATGCACCAAATGAAGCCAAAAATGGACAAAATCCACCTCTAGCGCTCCTAGTCAACCAAGCTGCCCACATTCAATGAATGGGAGTGCACCAAAAATGATGAGGGTGCACATGTGGCTGGTTGATTGAGCTAGATGCTCATGTGGGTGTGAATGCCCCAATTTGACTTGGCATTTGTCCAACTAAGCACCCTTAGTCCAAAAACATAATATATTAATGCAAAATGCAATAAAATTGACTAAGTAGTGAGACTAAGGTATTAGTGAGTTGGATTACTGTTCTAAGAAGGTTTGATAGACCAAATTTGGTCTCAGTGTACGTTTGATGTAGGAGCATCCATCTTATATTTCATTGACTGATGTGTCAACATGCCATGTAATCACTTATAGATTGATAGTGTTCGTCGTTAGATGGATAAGATTAGTTTTAATATGTAATTAGTGGCAATTTTCCATTATTCTCCTTGAAGCATGCAATGAATTCTTCAAGGATATATCTTTATTGATAGGTTTACTTTCATTAGGTGTCCAGATCCAAGCTACTCAGATATGACAGGTTTGCTGAGTGTTATAAGAAGAATTGAATGTAACATATAGGATATGAGAGGTGTGTGCATAGAAGAGTGAGCAAGGAGTGAAGAAGTAGAGTCTTTGTATGTAACTAGATTTCTAATAAATTCAATGAAGAATAGAGAATTAGACTCTACATATGATTTGATTGAATTCATGTCTTCTCATGGCTTTGTGGAAGTACGAATTCATTATGTGGTTAACGTATTTTCACTCCATATAACTCTGTGTATAAGTTCCGAGGCTTCGTATTTCCATAACCTTCGAAATGCAGAAGGAATTGATCATTTCAGCGAAGGTTACAGAGGTTTTAAAGGATGCACACCTTTGACAGATCGAAGGCTGATATTTATTCCGCTAGATAAAAGAATGACTGAGATAAGCATTATGGAATCGAAAGTAATCATGGACAATTCGTTTTGATCGTGCAGTGGAGATCTAGAGTGGAGCAAAGGTCAACGACTACAAAATATTTCGCTAACAGAAGTACACAGAGGATAAGAAATGTCTGAACTAGTGAAATTAGAAACAATTACTAGGAAATCAGATTGGAGCCAACGACTGAGACCGATTGTCGAAGTAGATCGATGGCAGACATCGATTTCGCTGGGAGAAGTTGTGGGGTTTGAAAAACCTTTGATGTGCACGAAATCATTATGGAATTTTCGTCATAGTTTTTGGAGTCCACTGCTGATTTGGCAGGGACACTGATCAGACGATCAACACAGATTCTGCTGATTCAACTAGCAAGTTGTTTAACAACAAAGAATGGATGCAGAATTTTTATCCAAAAGAGTTTGTTCTAGGTTTGAGTCCGCCTGGGTGAGTTGGATGACAAATCAGTGACTGTTAGTTGCTGACTAGGTTGAGTTTCTTGTTGATTTGGACCCGCATCTCCTACTTGGCATTAGGTTTGGTATCAGAGCTGAGTTGAGCCTGTAGAAATATGTTGTTCAGATGAGGACGAGCATATGGGGTTCCTATAGAACGTGGTCAAGGAAGACAACCTGCAGAGGAAGATGTGCAAAGAGATATTAGAATACTAGAAGCTATGGAAAGAAAGAACCACTCAGACAATTCAGATAACAATGATGAAGAAGAAGAATAAGCCTCCGACGAAGAAGAAGAAGATCCTGAAGAAGTCAAAGTTTTGAAGATGCTAATGAAGGCTAGTAGCAGACCAAGAGTAGAGGTACCTATGTATGAAGGTAACTTAAATGTTAGATAACTCGTGGATTTTATTAATGCTCTAAATAAATATTTTTATTTTGAAGAAATTGAAGACAAGAAGAAAGTAGGATATGCAGCTACCAGAATGAAGTGACATGCAACTATCTGGTGGATGAGCTCCAGATCCATTGATAAAGAAGAGATAAGTTTAAACTAAACCCTTGGGATAAGATGCTACATCAGATTAAGAGTCAGTTTATGCCTAAGGACTATCAATTGAACCTTATTAGACAATTACATAACCTTAGACATAAGACTATGCCTATAAAAGAATACACTGAAGAATTTTTTAGACCGCGTATTAGAGATGGACACACACAAGGAGTTCTAGAAAGTGTAGCTAGGTATATCAATGGACTAATATATGATATACAAGATGAAATCAGTATATTAAATATGAAAACTATAGAATATTCTTATGAAGTAGCTTCAAAGATAGAAGAGAAACTATTAAGAAAACAAAACCAGAAAAACAGAGGAAAGAATGTAGTAAGATGAAGAGGATCTTCTAGTAGTGGAGGTAGGACTTCCAAAGCTGGAGCTGAGGGTTATAGCAGTCAGTCATCCCAGAGAGGAGGATTCATAGGAGGCAAAGGAAGAGGTAGGAACAGAGAGGTAAAGTGTTATACTTGTGGAGAGATTGGACATATGTCTTGGAATTGTCCAAGAAATCAGTCTTCAAATCATAGAAATGAGAATGTTGCAGAGGCTCAAGAAGAGTCAAAAGAAGAAATAGAGATGAATAACCCTCCAGAGGAAGGAGAATATCTTATGTTGAAGAGAGTCTTAGTAAAATCAGAGAATCAAGTACATTAACCAACTCAAAGGAAAATTTTGTTCAGAACAAGGTGTAAGTCACAAGGTAAGTGTTGTAAAATGGTTATTGATATTGGTAGTACAAATAATTTGGTTTCCACAGAGATGGTAGAGAAGCTAGGATTGAAGAGGATGAAGCATCCCACTCACTACAAAGTGTCCTAGTTGTAGAAAGGACATCAACTCTTGGTGAATGACTCAGTGTAATGTGGAATTCCATATTGGTACTTACAAATATGAGATATTATGTGATATAATGCCTATGGATGTGTGTCATATACTCTTAGGGAGGCCATGGCAGTATGACAGGAAAGCTGTTCATGATGGGAGGTAAAATACTTATTCTCTGGAGAAAGATGAGAAGAGACATACTTTGTCACCCTTGGAAGATGAAGTAGTTCAGGAAGGTTCAAGTTCAAATATTTTGCTGATGTCTGGAAACTGTTGCAAGAATTTCAGAAAGAGAAGGATCTACATTTTTCTCTTGTTGGTAAGTCAAAGGTAATTTTAACTTCTATGAATTTAGATGATTTTCATGTTGAAGTTAAAACTTTGCTTGATGAGAGTGCTTCCATTATTATGGATGAGTTACCAAATGATTTACCCCCTGTAAGAAGTTTTAGTCATCACATTGAATTAATACCTAGTGCAACTTTACCTAATAAAGCAGCATACATATTAACTCCTCAAGAAAATGAAGAAATCAAACAGCATGTACAGGAGCTGTTGGATAAAGGATTGGTAAAATAAAGCTTGAGTCCTTGTGCAGTGCCCATTGTACTTAGTCCAAAGATAGATGGTGGGTGGAGGATGTGCACCAACTCCAGAGAAATCAACAAGATCACTATCAGGTATAGATTCCCTTTACCCAGAATTGATGACCCGATGGCCTGTTTAAGTGGTTCAAAATATTTTTCTAAAATAGATTTGAAAAGTGGATATCATTGGATTAGGATAAGGGAAGGGGGTGAATGGAACACGACATTTAAATCTAATGATGGATTGTATGAATGGTTAGTGATGCCATTTGGGATTACTAATGCACCTAGTGCCTTCATGAGGTTGATGAATGAGGTTTTAAAAGAATTTACTGGAAATTTTGTGATAGTGTATCTAGATGATATTCTGATTTTCAGTCATAATAGAAAGGAGCATTTAAGACACCTTAAGTTGGTGTTGAGGACCTTGCAGAAAGAAAAGTTGCTGATAAATATGAATAAATGTAGTTTCCTAAAGAAAGAGTTAGTTTACTTGGGATTTGTAGTTTCAAGAGAAGGACCAAAGATGGATCCTGACAAGGTACAAGTGATTTTAAATTGGCCAGTTCCAAAGAATTCTTATGAGGTAAGGAGTTTGGAATGGACTTGCTAGTTTTTATAGTAAGTTCATTAAAAAATTCAGCCAGATTTGTGCACATTTGATAGATACTTTCAAAGGAAGTAGACATCCTTTCAAATGGAAAGAAGCAGTTGATAGGAATTTTAAGTTGCTGAAGAAAAAGATAACTGAAAAGCTTATTTTGGATTTGCCCATTTTTGAAAAAGTGTTTCAAGTTGAAATAGATGCTAGTGGAACAATAGTGGGAGTAATTTTAAGTCAAGAGCAGAGGTCAGTGGCATATTTCAGTGAGAAATTGAATGAGGCAAAAAAAAGTACTCTTCATATGATAAAGAATTATATGTTGTTGTGTAGGATCTTAAGAAGTGGAGATATTATTTGATTCCTAAGGAATTTGTGTTGTATTCTGACAACCATGCTTTGCAGTTCATAAACAGCCAACCTAAGTTAAACCAGAGACATGTTAAATGGGTAGAATTTTTGCAGAACTTTACCTTCATTATCAAACATACAAGTGGTAAGTATAATAAAGTTGTTGATGCGTTGAGTAGAGTAAATTTGGTATTGGAAGAAGTTAAGGTCAGTACTTTGGGATTTGAAAACTTTGATATTTTTAAAGAATATTTAGATTTCAAGGATATATATGTTTCCTATGAAAATCCATTTACTCATAATAGAATCCAGTGGTTAGATTATATGTTGCAGGAAGGATTGCTATTCAAGGAGAGTAAATTGTGTATTCCAAAATGTTCAATGAGAGAGAATTTAATTCATGAAAATCATAGTGGAGGTCGATCAGGACATTTTGGAAAAGACAAGACTTTTTCTCTGGTGAGTAATTTTTATTTTTGGCCAAAGATGCAACATGATGTGAAGAAATTTGTTGAAAGATGCATAATCTATCAACATGCAAAAGGGAGAAGTCAGAACACAAGATTGTATCAACCCTTGCCTTGGGATTCCATAAGCAAGGATTTTGTTTTGGGTTTACCTAGAACTTAGAGAGGTCATGATTCAATTTATGTTGGGGTAGATAGATTTTCCAAAATGGATCATTTTATTGCATGCAAAAATACTAATGATGCAACCAATATTGCTAACCTATTCTTTTCAGAAATTGTAAAGTTGCATGGGTTTCCTTTGAGTATTGTGTCTGATAGATATACAAAGTTTGTTGGTCATTTCTGGAGAACTCTATGGAAGAAATTGGGGACTAATCTCAATTTTAGTTCTGCTTATCATCCTCAGATTGATGTCTAGACTGAAGTGGTAAATATAATCTTGGGAAACATACTGAGAAGTATCGTGTATGAACATCCAAAACAATGGGACTTGGATTTTGCTTAGGATGAGTTCACATACAATGATTCACCTAATAGAAGTACAAGTATGAGTCCTTTTCAAATTCTCTATGGGATGCATCCAAGAGGTGTATATGAGCTTAGATATTTGGGAAAACAGGAAAGAAGAAGTGTTGAGATTGAATACTTTGTAGTTAGCATGCATGAGATGCAAGAGAATATTAAGAAGAGATTACAGGAAAGTGCAGGAAAATATAAACAAAAAGAAGACTTGAAGAGAAGAGAAGTAAACTTTCGGGTTGGAGATTTAGTGATGACCTATCTTAGAAAGAAAATGTTCCCTAAAGGAACTTATAATAAATTGAAGCTTAAAAATATTGGACCTGGTAAATTTTTAAGGAAGTTTTCTGCAAATGATAATGAGATTGAGCTTCCTTCTGACCTTCATATTTCACCAATTTTTAATGTTTCATATTTGTATCCTTTTATAGATGTAGGCATCTAGATAGATGGTATAAATTCAAATGGAGATGATTCAACTATAGATTCGCAAGGAAAAATTCCACAGAAAGAACAAACTCAGATTGAATCCATCCTTGACAAAAGAATTCTAAGGAATACCAGGAATAAGAATTTATTTCAATACTTAGTCAAATGGAAGAATCAACCTTCTGGAGATGAAGCCTGGATCACAGATCAAGAGATTTCCAAATACAATTTGCAACCTGAAGACTTATTGAAGAATTATTTTCTTCCCCGGGACTATGATGCAGGAGCATCCAGCTCATATTTCATTGACTGATCAGTCAACATGTCATGTAATCACTTCTAGATTGATAGGGTTTGTTGTTATATGGATAGGATTAGTTTTAATTTGTAATAAGTGGCAATTTTCATTTATTCTCCTTCAACCCTTCGAGGAATTCTTCAAGGAAAAATCTTTGTTGATAGGTTTACTTTTATTAGGTTTCCAGATCCAAGCTATTTGAATCTGACAGGTTTGCTGAGTGTATAAGAAGAATTGAATGTAACAGATAGGATATGAGAGGTGTTTCGATAGAAGAGTGAGCGAGGAGTGAAGAAGTAGAGTCCCTATACGTAACTGAATTTCTGGTAAATTGAATGAAGAACAGAGAATTAGACTTTGCATATGCTTTGATTGAATTCATGTCTTCTCACGACTAAGTGGAAGTATGAATTCATTCTGTGGTTAATGTAATTTTACTCCATATGACTCTATATATAATTTCTAAGTCTTGATATTTCCATAACCTTCGAATTGCAGAAGGAATCCATCCTTTCAGTGATCAATTCAGCGAAGGTTATAGAGGGTTTAAAGGATGCACACCTTTGACAGATCAAAGGCTGATATTTATTCCGTTGGATAAAAGAATGCCTGAGATAAGTGTTATGGAATCAAAAGTAATCATGGACAAGTCATTTTGATCGTGTGGTGGAGATCTAGAGTGGAGAAAAGATCTATGACTACGAAATATTTCATTGATAGAAGTACACAAAGGATAAGAAAGGTACGAACTAGCAAAATCATAAAAAATCACTGGGAAATCAGATTGGAGACAACGATTGAGACCGATTGTCAAATTAGATCAATGGCGGGCAACTATTTTGCTAGGCGAAGTTGCAGGTTTTGAAAAACCTTTGATGTGCGTGAAATTCTTATGGAATGTGCTTCATAGTTTTTTGAGTCCACCATTGATTTGGTGGGGACACTGATTGGAGGATCAAAAAAGATTATGCTGATTCAACTAGAAATTTGTTTAATGACAGAGAGTGGGTGCAAAATTTTTATCCAAAAGAGTTTGTTCCAGGTTTGAGTCCGCCTGGGTGAGTTGGACGACAAATCAATGACTGTTAGTTGCTGATTAGGTCAGTTTTCTTGTTGATTTGGACCCGCTTCTCCTACCTGGAATCAATGTTAATAATCATCATTAAAATGATCATTTTTGTAAAATTAACTTCTCTCATACCTTAAAATCAAGGAGAAAATGGGAAAAATATTTAATTCCTTTCCATTTAGAAGCTTAACAATAATATTAGTAGCAGACTATTAAGAATACTAATTAATATTCTCAATCATAAGGTGATAATTATACTTAGATTTTCTTAGGGATATTAATGATATTTCCTAACACTCTTACTGAAGCTAGGATATTAACAATAATTATCATTATCATATACTTTTACTAATGGTTATTCAATAGTAGTTAATTTTCTAATTGATAAATCACAAGAGCTTATAACTTGCTTGTGGTAATGATCCATTGAATTTGGGTAGGATGACACATAAACTTTAGGTGATCAAATAAGAATTAACAAATGAACTGTTATTTAGGTGTTTGTAAAACCAAGATGACATTCATCATCTAAAACATAGATCCTTATGGCTTCCCAACCATTCTCCCTCTACATAGTGGATTCATGCCCTAATTCGTTTACTCGAGTCAATCTGTCAGTATCCTAAGTCTACCAAAGAAATTCACAAGTTAGGAAAATAAATAACGTTACTTATAGTGATTTTACAAATGATGTTACCTACTCCCCCTTAAAGGTACACCATCACCAGTGTTGGAATATTTCAAGCTTTTATCTTCAATGTACATTTTCCCTTGTAACATTGAGCTTCCTTTATCTTTGCTTTCCTTGCCAATTTCTTTTGATATTTTCAATTTTTCTTGTCTTTCTCAAAATGTCTTTCTTTAATATAACAAGTTGTTTTCAGCATTTACCTCAAAACATATGCATAGATAGTATCCTTGTTAAATCGAGAGAAACATAAATAGAATTTTTTCCTTGATACATTTTGTTGTTGTTTCTCATAATAACTACTTAAAACTTATCCTTATTCTCTAGATGCACCTGCAACATTCTTAATCACAAAAATTATTGTTTTAATAGAATCATTCATGCATTTGTTTCATGAATCATAAATTTTCCATATTCAATCTTTACCTTCATACATATGGTGTAGAGGTACTTTTTCTCAAGTATTTTTAATCATTTTCACTTGGTTCATAACATTAGTAATCATATTAAATTAACATAACATATAGATAATCATAACTTTCTCACATATTCTAAAACATTGATAAATCAAAAGCATTACTAATTTGCATAAAAAAACAATGATTTTATCACATTTATCACACAAGGATTCACCTCAAATATAACTTATCATCCAATGCTTCATCATTCATCATATCATGGTGCATAAAATACCAAAAAAAATCTTCCCATACATACCTCGTGTATGACATTGTTGTTCCAAGCATTTGTTTTGCTGAAATATTGTTTCAGAAGTTTTGGAAAATATATACATGAGGGTAATCTCCTCATGGAACCCCTAGTTCATGTGCAGACCTCTCCTCAACCTGTATATATTTCATTCATCCGACACAAGGACGATACCCTTCATCGGATTTTTACAGCTCTCATGTGTATCTCATATAAAGGCCTTGGAAGCTCTAACTTTACAAAGCCTGAAATCACAAATTTTTCCTGAGCTTGAAATCTCAACACCAAGTACTCAATCAAATCATTCAATACAAAAGGAAAGTTACATTTTAATCATTCCATATTCAATTTATTTTGTTTATTCACACTTCCTCCAAAATTCAAGTTTAACTTATTAGTCTTTATTATTCAAGTGCCACCAAATATATTAGGGGAAGTTACTACCTACAGCCTAAAATCTCTCAGAGCCTACGAGCTCTATTTCTAGAAGTCTGATGGCTCTCTATTTTCCCTAAGATTAACTACTCACACTAACCATAGAGCCTAGTAGCTCAATTTTCTTTCAAAGCCTGCTAGCTCAGCTCAGTTTACAATAGGGATAGAAGGCTTGCTTTTCTCTATTTAGAGAAATTAGGGATGTACCATTTTGTTGTGGAGGAGAATATCTCTTCATAGTTAATTCCTTCCTTATATACATAGCCTTTCGCTACAAGCCTGACTTTGTGCTTGTCAATTAAGCCACCTATTCTATGTTTGTTCTTGTACATCCACTTATAGCCGATTGGTTTGGTTCCAACTAGAGGGTCAGCCAGCTTCCAAGATCCATTCTTGAGTGCATCATACTCATTATGCATGGATTCTTTCCACTCATCACGATTAGTAGCCTCTTCAAAGGAAGTTGGTTCAAAGTTGGAAAATAAATTCAAGTCACAATCAAATGAGAGATACATGTCCTCACCTGAGTTATATGCATCTCCTCAATCTTCTTGTCTAGTTGAGCTTCTTGTTCCCATATTTCCTAGTTCATCCAGATGGACACTTTCAAGTGTCTTTGTAGCCCATTTAGAAACTTTCCTTGATGGTTCAGGTTTATCAAGTGGCAGTGCTTCATTTTCTTCAAGGTTTAGTCTTCCAATCCAATCAATCACATCATCCAGTTGAGCCTCCTGTTTAGGTGAAGTGTCAAGAACTTCTTCTTCATGTGTTTCTTCATGAGTGAGTGTTAGTGCTTCAAAAGGAAATTCTAGAGATTGATCCAACGTAGGGATACCCCCTTCAATATGTGGAGTTTCATTATGAACTTCATAATATGTCTTCAAAGGGGAAAATCTCTCCAGACGATCAAGTTGTCCTTCAATAGACTCATCATTTTTATTTTTTTCATGAAAATGATATCTATGTAAACATTAAACTTCTTGTTTACCTCATCATAAAGACGATACTCCTCGAAGGTGTTTGAATACCCCAAGAAAATGCATTTTGACTTCTAGCACCAAGCTTGTCTCTTTTATCCTTTGGTATCAAGACATAACAGGTGGAACTGAAAACTCTGAGATGCCTCACCAATGGCATGTGTCCATACCACATTTCATGTGGAGTCTTGTTTTCAAGAGCATGATATGGACTTCTATTTCTCAAATAGGTTATACACAACATTGCATCACCCCAAAACATAAGTTTTACATTCCCGAAAAACATCATTGAGTATACTATATTCATTATGGTTCTATTCATTGTTTTAGCCACACCCTTTTGTTGAGGTTTGTAAGGAACTAAATTTTGATGCGCAATCCCATGTTGATGAAGATAGTCTTCAAAAGCATTATAAATGTATTATTTTCCATTATGAGTATGAAGTGTGCCAATATGAGGTTGTGCTTGATTTTCTATCCATGCATGAAAATTTTTGAATGTTTGAAATGCTTTAGATTTTGTCTCAAACAAGTATACCAACACATTATGGTGTAGTCGTCAACAAAGGTCATGATATGTCTGTTACCATTGGAAGAAGCAATAGGCATGGCACCACAAAATTTAGAGTGAATTGGATCTAAATTTTTACATGCTCCCAATTTTGACTCGTGAAATGACTGCTTACTATGTTTTCCTAATAATCATGCATCACATCTATTCATTTTCTTAGGAATGGTGGGAAAACAAAAAACACCATTTTTTCTCAACAAGCAAAGACTGTTATAATAGGTACACAAAGTTTTGAACTCTTGCAAATAGCATTTCAGCTTCAACAGCTTTCCATCTTCATATTCGATCATGATGACCTGGTTTCCTTATCTCTATGATTCCGTCAAACATGTGGATGGATTGGCCTTGCTGTCAAAACTGCACCAATGACAACATCCGTCTCTACAACTCTAGAAGATAGAGAACATTCTTCAATAAAACATTATGGAATTTAGGCAATTTGAGCATGATGGAAACAATTCCCTTTGGTTCGAGGCTTGATTATTCTGTAAAATATACTATGCCATCTACATTGTCATTTAGTTCTTCAACACAGTCTTTTGTAAATGTCATGTGGGATTTTGAACCAGTATCAAGCAACCAACAATCTTTGTAAGATGAAAAATAAATGATTTCATTTATTACAATATTCTAATGTGCAACAATACAATGATCAGATTTAGGAATTTTACAATCTACTTCATGCCCACTCTTCCCATAATGCTTACATTATAAGTCTTAACTTGTGTTTGGATTGTTTCTACCCCTATACCTCTGAAGTTTCTTCTTAAGAGTCATATTTTGTTGTTCTCTCCCTTGGAAGATAATTTTGGTTGGTTTTGTGCAAGGAAAGGGGTCTTTACTACTCGAAGACTCAAAAGAATGCCACCTTATTTACAATAACTTTTTTAAGTATGCACTCAATTTTCAATGTATTTTCTTATGATATGCTCAAAAATTGCAGTTTTCAATAAAAAGGAAAATTATAAATAGTTCGCAAAGGAATTCCATACATAAAGGTCGTTCTTCCAATCTCTGAGATTTAATTATAGATATAGTAAACTAGAAAAAAATTAGCTTCAATGCTTCAAGGCACAAGTTTTTACCAGACCTTATCGCACCAAAGAATGAAGAACAAGAGACACCTCCATGTTATTACCATACCTTCTCTATGCAGCTTCAAAATAGTCCATGATAGTCACGATCTTGGAGAGAGTCTAGGGTTTTTTAATTTCGTCCAAAGATTGACGTCTCCACTTATGAATAAACTACAATAGTTCAAGAAAACTAAGGAGTGTCCAGGGTTCATGTATCTCCTCCATAAGATAGAGAGTGGGAGTCACACCACAATAGCGTTCAAACTTCAATGGAGTAGCACCTAGAGCTAAATTTTTCAATGAAATAACTAAACGGTTGTTACTCCATGCTCCAAATCACAACAATAGTTTACTTACTTCAATGCAGCGGCAGAGAATTAAAGAATGAGACCTAGATTCATTATTAGAGAGGGCCCACGCTCTAGTAGATAGAGTCCATGTATGCACCAACAGTAGAGATCAACTGTAGCAAGTAAGAGGAGGATGCTCAAAAAACACCTGGCACTAAACTCAAGAAGATATGCAGCATAAAAATTAGGGTTTCCAACAGAGAATCTCCATGCATTTTGGATTTTATCCAGTAGCCAAACCAATAGTCCATGTATGTCCACCCAACAATCATCATTACACTCCATGCAGTCAGAAACCAAGGTGATTCCACAATTCCTCTAGACTCCAAGTCATAGAGAGTCACGCATATACATAGCATAGCAGAGAGTGACACACTTGGACATAGTATTTATAATATTATTGGAGCGTGGCTCAATCCATCGATTAACACACATGTATCCATATATGAGAGTGTCTGAAGGCTTTGTGGAGATGTCACACGTGTAAAGAATGCATGAGAATAACGTTGGAAAATTTAGGGCTGCAGGTAGATGAACTCAATGGTCTTCACGTTATTTAGGATTTACATAGATACTGATCAAGAAAAACATAGAGATTGATCCAATGCATGGAGGAGAGTGATAGAGAGGCATATTGTTGGTTTTCATAAACGTTCACTAACAAATGACAGGCATCTTGTAGGATCAAGATAAAAAAACAGATGGCATATTCGTTGCAAAATTTTCAGGGAAGAATAATTGCAAGACTAAGCACTCAGACAAGTGAGCATAGAGTATATTGCCAGGGATGAGCAAGAGGACTTATGGTAGTCTTCACCACGCTATGATACCACTATCAGAGAAGATAACTCCCACATTAATTTTTCCTTGATAAAAAATATTTATTTATATATTGGGATTCTGTCTTGGCATTCAACTTCCATGAGATCCATGGGAGTCTAACGAGACTCTCCATCTTCTTCTTATTAAACTGAAAAGTATTTACAATATTTACAAAAGATATTGTGGACCATAATCCCATAGGATTAGGTTTCCAACATGTACACTTATCTCATCTTCTTCCAATCTAGGAAGATGACTCTTTTTAGTTTACCCAAAATTATAAATTTACTAAAACAATCACTTAACTTGTGGTCGGTTAACATGGATAGGTCACAATTTAATTGCAACGAAATTCTTAGTATCCATGCCTTAACTACCAGTTACCCCACACACACACATTACAATTGTTTGTTTCAAATTTGTAACAAGGATCACAAAATAAATTTGGATAGTTTACTTCTCTCATTTTCCGGCAATCTAGAAAAATCACACTTGCTAGTCCACCCCAAATTCTAAAATATAAACACCTATGTAAATTTAAATGCTACAAAATTTAATTAAGCATTTGAAAAACTTTTTAAAATAAATTGATTTATAGAAACTCTTTAACACATAAATCCTATTCCAACACTAGAGATGACGTGTTGTCTCTCCTTCAAGGTATTAACCCATTTAGGAAAAATGTAAGTCGCAAATGCCCTTGTATAAGAGACTCTTCCATCCCAGTTTAATGATTTGTTTCATTAAATGATAATTTCCAGAATAAGTGTACTAATCGCTGAGATGCAAGGCATACATATCTAATTGAGATGGTTAAATTGTGTTGAAGAGTGTAATCTCACCCGTAGTTAAGCTAGTGAGTTAGGTAACCCACGGTATTTACTCACCTATGGTATTAGCCCATAGTATTGTTGTTTTCCATTTCCTATTTAATCTGCTCTTAATAATGAGAAGGCAATCATCTGCTCGTAGTGCTTCTATTGCTTCATTCTATTCTTTCACATGGTATCAGAGCTTACGGCCTGATCCGTCCATTGTTGGGGTAAGCCTTTTCACAAAGTGGAAAACACTCTCGCTCAGAATCCATTTGGAAGCGGCTTGTCTACTAGGCTAGGGCACTATTTTTTTTTTCAGATGTGAATTTTATTTTCCAAAGCATAGTATTTTCCAGATCTGAATTTTATTTGGGAAAGCACATTATTTTTAGCTATTTTGTTTCAAGATCAGAATTTAGGTTTATGTTTTCCCTAACTTAAAAAAAAAAGAGGAGATAATTTCTTTGAGAGCTCAGCTACCTCCGGGCGCATGCATTTTAGGGTTCAGATTTTTCTAGCCAGCATAAGCAAAAAGTAGCAGATCTAATCGACCGCTTGAACACATGCTCACCAGATCTGCACTCTAATTTTTGGGTTATTTTCTAGATATAATTTGGGTTATTTTCGAGATCTAACCCAGTGCTCAGTTTGCCAGAGCTCGCAACTTCAATAAATAAAAAAACGTGGAGGAATTTTTTTCTGGAACCCATATTTTTTAAAGTGGAGATCTGCCGCTGGATTTGAGGGAAGCATTTACACCAAAGGAGAAGGGTCAAGATTGTTTGAAGGAAGGGAAGTTCAAATTCGATTTTCCGCCTCTTAGAGAAAAGTCGTGAATTCCGATATTGTATTTTTTTTTGCTGTGTTGTCAGATCTACATTTTTTACTCCCATGCTGGTAGCGATCTCTCACCAGGCACTGAAAATGAGCTTCTGTCTCAACAGCTCCGTGCAGCTCCCTATCAGGCTACACGAAATTATTTAAAAAAAAGAGCGTTACCTTTCTTGGGCACCGCTCCTTTCACATAGGAGAAAAGCAGTGCCACCACTCATATTGAAGAGGCAAGAAGTGGTACCACCGCTCTGCTTGTGTTTAGAGAAAGTGGTGAACTGCCGAGACTTGCACCATTTTCAGGCACCGTGCCCCCCCACCGCCCATTGTCTTTGCACCAGGAGCGGTGCTGTCCTTTTTTTAATAAAAAAAAGAGAGGCATATGAATATAATCCAATCTTATTGAAGGTTGTGATCTAGAAAAGAAGATCTATTCTTGAAGATGGTGCTACTAGAAGCAGTCCCAGAGGAATTTGAAGAGGTAAGAAATATCTTAACACCACAAGGTTTATGGTAGATTTTTAATGAAGATGAGTATGATGTATGGGCAATCAAAGTAATTAATGTGTTAAAATTAAAAGATTTGTGGCACTCCATAGTTGAAGAGGATCCCATTGATCCAGAAAATTTTAATGCTTTGACAGAATTCAAAAAAGAAAGAAGGCAAGTTGTTGCCTTATGTCTCATAGAAGACAATATAGAATTTTCCCTATTTCATTACATTGTAGAAGCTGGTACTCCAAAGAGAGCATGGGATACGCTCAAAGAAGTCTTCAGTGAGGAACCAACGGTAGAGGAATATGACTTTGTAAGTTAGGCAAAGCACCAGAAATCCCACACTAAAGTGGAAGACAGTCAAGATGACTGTGTCTATGAGGAAGCCACTAATGATGTGATCCCATTAAAGATTGTTGATCTTGTTGTGTTTGTTGATGACACTGAAAACAAACCTGCTAATGCAGCAGTACTCAATGATGTGAGTGATATTCTCTCTCGGCAAGAGATAGTTGATAGCAGCATAGAAGCTGCAATAGTTGCTAAGAATGAGCAACAACCAGCTAATAGCATCACAAAAGGAACAACATTATGCAGTCCACCCCAAAACTAGAAAACCAAAAGTTTGAGGGAGATCTATGAGCACGCTCATGTTACTAATGAGCATCTATAGTATGCTTTGTTTTCTTATGGTCTCACAATTTTTGAAGAAGCAGTGAAGGATGCATAGTGGGTTCAAGCAAATGAAGAAATCAATAATGAAGTAGTTGTCATTGATGAGAAACAACAAGATGTGAATGCTCTCCAAGAAAAGATGAAATATATTCATATTTTTTCTAACAAAAATTTTCAATGTGCAGGTAAAGATGACAACCAAAAGAATCATGTTGAAATAGAAGTTGAAACTGTTGCATCTGCAACAATTTCCCAAAATTCTGAAAATTTTGGGCCCCTCCTTTACATTGAATTAGTCAGTTCTTTTCTTGATTTCAGCCTATTGATTTTTGGCCTATGGATTTTTAAAGCGTCTTCCGGCACTTTGGGTTACTGTCAATCGATTGGTGCTTGCTCATTTCAGTGTTTTAACGAATCTCATCCTTAGTTGAATGCGTCATCGTCTTCCATGGCTCTCGAAGCCTTGTTCAATCAGGAGTTAGGTCTTGGTCCTGTTCGTCGTTGTGGGCAGATAGTTGATCCTACCCTCCGCCGTTGCGGAGCGTTTCCGGATGGGGACTGTTCTTTTCGATCCGACCGTTGCGCGTGTGTTTTCATTCTGGGACGTTCCGGGTGGGTTTGGATTCTTCGTCGGAGGGATTTGAAGTCTCCCGCGTCCGATGTTGCGAACAGGCCTCCTTTTTAGGCATCCGCTGTTGCGGACCGCTTCAGACTTTGAATTTCATCAGTGCTCCAATGTGTGTTTTGTTTTTGCCGGCTTTGTAGCGGAGCGCTTGGCCATCGTTTGCTCCTCCGTTGTGGACCGCATCGTGATCCGAGCATCCGCCGTTGCGGAGGGGTCCGGATTCTTGGTCATCCGATCAAGGTATCCGCCGACGCCCGACTGTCATTTTGTTTGCGTGTTATATTTAGCCGGGCAGGTGATTTAGTACCAGGGATTGCCCGCCGTTGCGGAGGGACTGAATTTCTAGTCACCCGATGCCGCTTTCTTTTCGCGCCGGATTTAAATGCTCGCACGTATGGCATTTTTTATATATACGGTGCGACAGTCAGGGGGTTTGTATTGTTTATTTTATTGTCGAGCACTGTCGCGGTGAGTTGAGCTGTAGTGCTTCGAAGGGAGAGAAGGTCTAGCTATCACTATACCAGCTTCCAGGT
>LPNX011207899.1:79843-117484 GCA_001517045.1 Pseudotsuga menziesii
CCCGGGCTATTTTTCCCGCGCGGTTAGGCGCAGTTCCATCGAAGAATTCATTGTTTTGCCAAGGGGAGGCACTGGGTTGTTGAAAGAGATTTTACAGTCGACAGTGTCGCTCCTTTGCTTCTTCAGTCGCAACCCGTGTCGATTGCGAAACTCATGGCCGCCCTTTTGGGTCCCGTCGCCTGAAAACCCTAGCCATTTAAGGAGAGGTATCGCCGTTTATAGTGCGTCAATTGAGAGCAGCACGGGTGGTTTTTCATGGGAGTATCCAGGGCAGAAAGTAAATGATTACCGAACGATGTATAGTCAGGTTAATGGAGCCTTTCCACCGTAAGCCACATAAGTCGTCATTAGTCACGCGTTTGCTGAGCTCTATGGCTAAAATGTTGACTATCGCGAACCTCCACTCCGGTTGTTAATGAAATAGATTAATGGTGGAATATTGCACATTGCACATAATATGTTAGTTTGTTTGTATCGTTACCGTGCGGAAAGCGGCATATTGCAGTTTAATGTAGATTTCATGCTAACACTAGTATGATTGATAAACTTGCTGCATGTAGAATAGATAATAAGATGTTTCATTCATAAGGCATTGTAAGTTTGAGTAATATATGTATTAGTTGCATGGGATAACAGCACGATGCACAATACTGCATGCTAGTTCGGTTACTCAGTATGAGAGACTTATATTTGATTTTATTGAATGATCATTGGAGGAAGGATAAATTGATGCACATTGTATGGAAAGTCGAATTACTTAATGTCAAAATGATTACATATGACAGGACGAACTCACAATGTCTAGAAGGCAGAAGAAGAAAGCCCCAGCAGTGGAAGAAGCATCAGTACCTGAAGCAGAAACAAAAACTGAGTACATCTATGAGGACACCCAATGTGTCACGGGGGTTGAACCTGAATATAAATGGGGAGAAATACACAGGATGATTTCCCGCAGGGAAGTCCCAGACATGGGTCTTGAGGAAGCACCCATTTACGCAAACATAGAAAAATCTTCCATTATGAAGGTCGCCACCAGGCCAGAGCTGTTTCCATGCTCTGAAGTGATGAAATGGATCCTGCCACACACCAACCATGACACAATGATTATGTGTAATGTTGAAGGTCAGGGCTATGCTGCATTTAGCCCTGGATACGTGGCCTTAGCTTACCACCTGCCTGAACCTCAAGTTTTCTTGTCCAATGAGTGGTTGGACAACCTGAGGATGGATTTAGTAGAAACCATGAGGAGAATGCTATTACCAGGGAAGCTCTATAGACATAGAGCAACTGAATATTATGACACAGCCAGCCTTAGAACCCCTTATAGATTCATAGCTATAATGCTAAACAGGATTTTCGGGAGGGCTAATGGCAGGTTATTCAAATTCGAGTGGATACCCCTGATTTTCTATGTGGCAACAGACGGAACGGTCTTCAATTGGGCCAGCCTAGTATCGAGTAGTCTCTCCTCTTGTGTAGCTGCAGCAAAAGGAGGAGAATCCCGGAAAAGATCTGAGTTTTATATGAGCTCGATTCTGATAGATTGCATACTCTGTAACCAGCCTTTCCCAGGCCTCCAGTGTGTATGGGAAAGGGACAGAATGCCTATTTACGCAGCTTACAAATCATTATGGGATCATCTGTACCACAGTCACTACCAAGAAGTATGTGAGCATTTTATTATGCCATTATACAAGCTCATCTTCTGGGGGGGATGTGATTGTATGTCTAAAGATGCCATGCAGGTGATTGAAGAGTATGGAGATTATTTCCTGACCGAAAATGGCATGTATATTAGAATGTATGGAAGATCAAAGGCACCCCTTCTACTGCCAAAGTATGCCACGGATTATATAATCCACAAAGAGGCAGTCAGACAAGTGTTTATTGACGATGTTGGTCACTTCTTGTTTTAAAAAAAGAAGGCTGTCTATCCACCTCTACCATTTAAGCTAGGCAGCTGCAGTTTCTCCAATGTGAAGCAGGCTGCAGAATTTGTAGAGGAACTAGGGAAGTTCCGCTTTGGCGAGATGACTTTCAGACGAAATGACACTCATAGAAAAGTAGCGGAACACTGCAGAAAACAGAAAGTATACTTCGAATACAGCCATCATTACGATAAAGACGAATCAGTCTATAGGAATTCCCCTAACATGGCAGCACTCAGAAAAAGATTCAAGCTGAAGAAACCCACCAAGGGTGGAAAAGGATCTGAACAAGATAAAGCCGAGCAAGCTAAGGCTGAAGAAGCAGCCAAAAGGATAAGAGAGGAGGCTCGGAGGATGGAAGATGAGGCTGCGGAATGGATGCGAAAGGGAGAAGAAGAAAAGAGGAAAGTTTCCCAGGAAGCAGCTGAATGAGCCAATGAAGTAGCCAGAGAAGCCGAACAAGCTGCTAGGCACGCAGCCGAAGAAGCCCAGAGAAAGCTAGACGAAGAACTGCGAGAGCAGGAAGCTGAACAAATGAAGTTGACACAACAGCAAGCTCCCGAAACATCATCAGGACTGAGTCAGGGAGAGGAAAACCCCGAGGTACAGATCCCTCAAGTGCCCACTACCATCGAAGCCGCTACCCCTATGATACAGCTGGTACCCTTCGTGCAGAAAAAAGGGGAAGAAGTCCCTGATTTCAGCACCGTATATTATGATAGGGCTACTAAAAGGATAATGAGGAGAACAGAAAGAAAGGTAGGCGCAAAAGAAATGGCCAGCAAAATGATAACAGACAAGGTCATGATGGTAGGAACAGATGTAGATCCAAGGTTTACTATAAGGGCCAGGACTACAGCAATACATGCTTCAGAGGATAACATAGACAGAATGATGATTGAAATAGAGTCATCCAAGAAGACCTCCTCTCAGCTTAAGGACACCCTGAGAAAAGAAAGGGAAGAAGGCAATAGACTTAAGAGAAAATATGAACATGTGCTGAGAGAAATGGAGGCCACAAAGAGTGAAATCTGTGCCATCGAGGTAGAAGCACAGGCCAAGGAAACAGCACATAAGGCTCTGGAAAGTGCACAACAGGAAATCCAAGACTTAAAGAATGAAAAGGAGCAGTTGAAGGAAAAGATAGAAGACCTAGAAGCGCAGCAGTCTATTATCTATGAGTCCAATGCCGCATATGTTAAAAAACTGAAAGAGCAGCTGAAAGCAGCAAAGGAACAGCAGGTTGATCTACAGCTAGTTAAAGAACACATCTTGGCCCAGAAAGCCAAAGTGCTACACCTGCAAACTGCTCTAGAAGAAGAAAGATGCCAGGTCCTCCAGATCGATAGCCGACTTGAAGAAATCTTGGAAACAACTTCTTATTTTGTTGACAGGTCCCAAGACATCCTCGAAGTACTAACTACAAGGATAGCAAGGGTGGAGAATGAAGAGGAAGTCCCAGCTGAGCTACCATCCAAGGATAAACAAGCCCTTAAATGGGACCATGATCTGATAGAATTCACTATCAATACTGCAGAAGACTTCCAGAAAACAGTCAAGAAGACCAAAGGAGTCTACACAGAATTCTTCAGGAGAGCCCTGGTTACCTACAACAGATGTCAGATAGAAGCCGACCAGAGGCTATATGAGTTCCCTGATCATGATGCATTTATAGAAATGTTGCAGAAAGGACAGCAAGATGAAGAAGCCAAAGTACAATGCATCAAAGCTATTGATGACCAAATCCTAAAAAATGAAATAGGCCATACAGCCGTCAGCGTGCAGCTCTTAGAAGAACAGGTGCGATTGAACACAGCCAGGGTAAAGGCCATTAGAAACCAGGCTGAAAAGTTCAAGCTAAACATTCAGTTTTTAGAGCCGAGCTTGTTTGAAGATCTCGCTGCTGAAACAGCAGCGTGGAAGAAATTCTTGGGAAACCAAGCGGAACCCTCCTCAAAACAGGACCAGTCAACCTTGTTGTAATTTAATATGTTTGTAAAAGGATTTTTTGAAAAAGATGAAACGCTGGGAAGACAAAAGGGTTGGGAAGCCCAAAGGTCACTTTGGGCAGCCCAACCAATCTTTGCTTTTGTATAAAATTAGGAAACGTAGAGAAGAGAAAGGGATTTTTTCCCAGTAAGGCTAGAGGACATATTGTAAGAAGAACTACTTCCTTTTGCAATAAAATATTTTAGTTTGCCTGTTGGAGAAAGAGCTGTGAAGTTTCCAAATGTTGTACCATGGATGGCAGAAAGATGAACTACTTTATTTTTCAGTTTGTGTCCGTGAATCGTGAGATCATTCTAACTTTGTGACCTATGTCTTGTTGAATGATTTCTGATTTAATTTGTGGAAAATTCACCTGGAGTAATGTATGTGGCTCATATAACAATTGGCTATCTGGTTGTTAGAATATTTTCTCGTTCAGATGTTGTAAACGTAAATATCAGGTATCTGTAATTTTGTTTATCATACATGGAGATAATACATTACTCACAAATAATTATTCTTTTGGCTCCCCGGGGATAGATAGTTAGCTGTTTAGATAGTTAGTTGTTTTACTTCATGGTTGCATATGTGGTTTAGATGTTTGTGAACCTAAGACGAGAGGTAAGAACCTGTGCAGCACATTGTGTAGTTCCGCACATCTTTATCACCCTGCATGATTAAGATAGGCATGTGCATTACATATATTAAGTCAAAAATACAAATTCCGGTGGACCGGGCTGCGACCGGTAAACCCTTGTGTTACTTTGACCTACAGTAGCCGGACCATAAACCGGACGGATTCCCTATACCAAACAATCAACGGGATAGTTGGGAACGTTGATTGGGGAGAATCCCTTACTGTTGCCGCCTGCGAATTTCCAGGCATCAACAGTTTTGGCGCTAGAAGGAGGGCCGCCAGTAAAGGCTGGCCGTGGAATTTGATTTCTTGAGAATATCCTACCAGCAGATGTTCTAAAGTTTAAACTAACTCAGGTTTGAAGTTTCCAGTGCTATCCTTAGAGGACTATTTTCCCCAGCATCCCTCTTGCTTACCTCTGCTCATGGCTGGTAATCAACCTAACCCTTTGCCGGCATGGAGAGCTAGGTCACCTCTGAACCTAAATCCTCCTTTGCATAACCTGCCTCAAGCCTTTGACAAGCTTTTGCCCAATTTTGACCCTGTAGACAACATTACTGTAGATGATCACCTTCAAAGCTTTTACCTAGTGTTAGAGGGGCTAAGGGCTGGAGAGCATGAAGATGTGGTGTGTAGACTTTTTCCTCATACTCTGAAAGGGGCAGCAGCATCCTAGTACTTTGGACTACCTGCAAACTCCATTCCTAATTGGGACATTTTTGAAAAGGTTTTCAGGAGTAAGTATACCGCTCAGAAGACACATGCCTCATTGATAAAAGGTCTTGTTTCGTTAAGAAAAGAAAAGAATGAAAAGGTACATAGTTTCACTCAAAGATTTTCATTGTACTTAAAAAAAAAATCTGCTATTGACAGATCTTCAGACAAAGTTCTAATTGAGTATTATACCTCAGCCCTAGGCCCTGAGTTGGCCATGTTTGCCAAGATGAAACTCAAGCCCACGCTGGCAGAAACCTACCAAGAGGCTGAGAGAGTAGAGGCTGAAAGTGAGAGTATAGAGGACTATCCTGGCTCATTTGAGGATAAGACCACTGTAGGAAAAATCTCACTGCTGTCTAAATCTAAAGAAGATCAACCACACGATTATCATGAAATGATAGAAGCGCTTCAGAAAATGTCCAACCGAATCATAGATCTAGAAAAGGAAAGGGACACTCAGAAAACCAGTAAGCCATACTATCCAAAGAAGGAAGATAACAACCAATGGCAAGTCCCACCTCCTAATTTGGCATCAATAAACATAACATAAATAGGAGGAGATAATTTCTGTACCTTTCATCAACAACCTCATTCTGAGAAGAAGTGTCCTCAATGGTTACATTCAATAACATTGGTGATGAATAAGTTGTTGGATCCTGAATTGATCAGGGACAGTGGTGAGGAAGAAAAGGAGAAACAGACCATAGTAAAACTAGACGATGATAATATGTTTTCATGGAATGGTATATCGCTGTTTAACACGGAAGAAGACGTCCTCGAGTCTCAATATACCCCTACAACCACAAAAGATGGAAACCTGGCCATTAAGAACAATGCAATAATATCAAAGGTTCCAGATTTGCAAGAGGAAGTAAAGGGGCAGGCTGATGTGAAGGCTAAAGATGAAATCCCTAAAGATATTCATGGAAAACAGGAAACAGAGCCACTCATTGAATTTGCCAAACCGGTGGAAGATGATGAGGAAAGCAACGCTGGCAAACTGGAAGAAGAGTTGCCTACGACAAATCAACCTATGGAAGAAAAGATTGAGTTGATCAAGACTAAGAAAACCAATGCCCCACCTTTCCTTCTGACTCTTGAAATTTTAAATCATAAGGTCCATAATTGTTTGGTAGACTCTGGATCATCCATGAATGTTATGCCTCTGGCAGTTTGCAAAAAACTTAATGGGCAGCTAAAACCTACTATTTGGGATGTCACTCAACTTGACGAAACCAGTGTCAAAGTAGTAGGGGAAATGGAGGATGTTCTGATCCGATTATCTGCAAATAAAAGGACATGTCATTACGTTGACAGCATAGTAGCAGACATCCCTGATGGATATGGAATGATCCTGAACCGAGATTGGACATCGCGACTAAATGGGTACTTTGCTTCAGACTGGTCTCACTTGTGGTTACCTCAAAAGAGTAGCCCAAACATGATTAAGATTTTGAGAGAGCCATATATGAAGCACAATGTCATTAAGATAGGAGAAGGAAATGAATCTACTGAGTATGTATTGGGAAACCGTCTGACTGAGTGTAAGCTGAGACGACACACTTCAAAAGAGGCCAGTCCTATGATGGACATCAGCCTGAGCTCCTTCAATTCCCTCAGGCTGAATGAAACGATTGCAGGGTTTTGGATATGAGTGCCATTTCTATAATAGCACAGTTGGATCATGGTTACATAATGTATGTCTAAAACCCAGCTCATTCCTCAGTTTTAGATTTATAATTTTTTAGGAATGGGCAAAAGTTTTGTTTTCTTTGTGTTCATTTGTACATAAATAAATTGCTTTGTCGCTTATGTTTTTTTCTTATTGTCGTGCTTTGATGCTTTCTTTCTTTTGATTTCTTGCTATGTTGCTGCTTGCTTATAGTTTTACTAGTTCTCTTTTGATTTTGAATAAGAGGCAAACTTTTGGTTGCGATGGGAACATCAGGGTTCTTTATTAACTAAAAGCTTGAGCAAAAGACTGTGCTTTAAAGTATAGAATGTCTTCTAGTAACTGTATTCCTAACCGACAGTGCATTCATTTGAAGTCTTGCTTAATCCTTGTAAATAAGTCAGAAGTGAAAAAAGGTCTGAAGTACTATTTAGAGGCTCCATCCATCTCACATCTTAAATACCCAAGGAAGCTGACAGCAAAAGACCCACGGAAAGGAAGCAGAGCGGGATAGTTTGTCACATATAAATGGTCCCATGCCATGGATTAAGAAAATTTAAAAGCTATGAGGAGTCAAAGCTCCTGAAAGAAACAAGACATATCAAAGCCTTGAATCTTAAAGCATAAAATACCAAATGGCCACAAGATCCTCTCCGTCCGTGAACTGAGCTACAAATTATATTGTTCACACAAAAGGACACTATGGGATAGAGGATCCTGAATTAAAATTCAGTAAGAAAGGCATACAGGAGGACTCATATCAAAAGGAACTAAAGTTCAAAAGGGCACAGAAGTGCAGATTGGCATGGGAATGAGGAACAAAAGGATAATACTATCACCCTCTGTCACAATCCTGTGGTGTTTAAGCTATAACTTCCAAAGGGCAGGTAAAATGAACCTCATTTATTCGGCCTCAAAAGAGTTATTTAGACCTGAAACACTGATGGTGTTACCTTTTCCCGAAAAGATAGACTTATTCTAAGTAATTTAATGCATAAGTTGGCTAACTTAGGGATACAGACCTCTAGAAGATTTCAATTTTATTCGGACAGTCTTAAGCTAGGAGAGAGAGTTAATTCAGAGATCTGGGGTTTACCAGGTAGTCGCCAATTGTTGCATCTGCAACAATTTCCCAAAATTCTGAAAATTTTGGGCCCCTCCTTTACTTTGAATTAGTCAATTCTTTTCTTGATTTCAGCCTATTGATTTTGGGCCTATGTATTTTTAAAGCGTCTTCCGGCACTTTGGGTTATTGTCAATCGATTGGCGCTTGCTCATTTCAGTGTTTTAACGAATCTCATCCTTAGTTGAATGCGTCATCGTCTTGCATGGCTCTCGAAGCCTTGTTCAATCGGGATTTAGGTCTTGGTCCTCTTCGCCGTTGCGGGCAGATAGTTGATCCTACCCTCCGCCGTTGCGGAGCATTTCCGGATGGGGACTGTTCTTTTCGATCCGACCGTTGTGCGTGGGTTTTCATTCTGGGACGTTCTGGGTGGGTTTGGATTCTTCGTCGGAGGGATTTGAAGTCTCCCGCGTCCGATGTTGCGAACAAACCTCCTTTTAAGGCATCCGTTGTTGCAGACCGCTTCAGACTTTGACTTTCATCGGTGCTCCGATGTGTGTTTTTTTTTTGCCGGCTTTGTAGCGGAGCGCTTGGCCATCATTTGCTCCTCCGTTGCGGACCGCATCGTGATCCGAGCATCCACCGTTGCGGAGGGGTCCGGATTCTTGGTCATCCGATCAAGGTATCCGCTGACGCCCGACTGTCGTTTTGTTCGCGCGTTATATTTAGCCGGGCGGGTGATTTAGTACCAGGGATTTCCCGCCGTTACGGAGGGACCGAATTTCTAGTCACCCGATGCCGCTTTCTTTCCGCGCCCGATTTAAATGCTCGCACGTATGGAAATTTTTATATATACGGTGTGATAGTCGGGGGGTTTGTATTGTTTATTTTATTGTCGAGCACTGTCGCGGTGAGTTGAGCTGTAGTGCTTCGAAGGGAGAGAAGGTCTAGCTGTCACTATACCAGCTTCCAGGTGGCGAAGGTAGAATTCCAACCGTCATCAGCTTGATCATTTCGCCGGTTTTCCAGGTAGGTGCATCTCGTTTTTTCCCATTACGATTTTGATTTTCTACCATTGTTTTGGGGTCCTGGCGTTTTTGCCCTCGTCCAGCTAGGATTTAGGCTTGCTCAAGTTGGTTATTATCTTAACCTAGGGTGTGGGGGGGGGGGGGGGTTTAACCTTTTAAGCCGATTACTTTCCGCCTGTTAGTCATTGCTTGCGCGCAAGGGTCAAAAGGTTTTAGGCGCAGATGGCCGTTACGCCGTCTGTGCCAGGCCTTGCTGCGCAGCCATGATAGACAAAGAGTGGTCGGGGTTTGAGTCTTGCTTTGGGGAGTCTAGTGGGCGTTTTGTTTCCCTAGTGCTTGCCAAGGATTTTGAACCCGGGCTATTTTTCCCGTGCGGTTAGGCGCAGTTCCGTCGAAGAATTCATTGTTTTGCCAAGGGGAGGCACTGGGTTGTTGAAAGAGATTTTACAGTCGACAGTGTCGCTCCTTTGCTTCTTCAGTCGCAACCCATGTCGATTGCAAAACCCCTGGCCTCCCTTTTGGGTCCCGTCGCCTGAAAGCCCTAGCCATTTAAGGAGAGGTATCGCTGTTTATAGTGCGTCAATTGAGAGCAGCACTGGTGGTTTTTCATGGGAGTATCCAGGGCAGAAAGTAAATGATTACCGAACGATGTATAGTCAGGTTAATGGAGCCTTTCCACCGTAAGCCGCATAAGTCGTCATTAGTCACGCGTTTGCTGAGCTCTATGGCTAAAATGTTGACTATCGCGAACCTCCACTCCGGTTGTTAATGAAATAGATTAATGGTGGAATATTGCACATTGCACATAATATGTTAGTTTGTTTGTATCGTTACCGTGCGGAAAGTGGCATATTGCAGTTTAATGTAGATTTCATGCTAACACTAGTATGATTGATAAACTTACTGCATGTAGAATAGATCATAAGATGTTTCATTCATAAGGCATTGTAAGGTTGAGTAATATATGTATTAGTTGCATGGGATAATAGCACGATGCACAATACTGCATGCTAGTTCGGTTACTCAGTATGAGAGACTTATATTTGATTTTATTCAATGATCACTGGAGGAAGGATAAATTGATGCACATTGTATGGAAAGTCGAATTACTTAATGTCAAAATGATTACATATGACAAGACGAACTCACAATGTCCAGAAGGCAGAAGAAGAAAGCCCCAGCAGTGGAAGAAGCATCAGTTCCCGAAGCAGAAACAAAAACTGAGTACATCTATGAGGACACCCAATGTGTCACGGGGGTTGAACCTGAATATAAATGGGGAGAAATACACAGGCTGATTTCCTGCAGGGAAGTCCCAGACATGGGTCTTGAGGAAGCACCCATTTACGCAAACATAGAAAAATCTGCCATTATGAAGGTCGCCACCAGGCTAGAGTTGTTTCCATGCTATGAAGTGATGAAATGGATCCTGCCACACACCAACCATGACACAATGCTTATGTGTAATGTTGAAGGTCAGGGCTATGCTGCATTTAGCCCTGGATACGTCGCCTTAGCTTACCACCTGCCTGAACCTCAAGTTTTCTTGTCCAATGAGTGGTTGGGCAACCTGAGGATGGATTTAGTAGAAACCATGAGGAGAATGCTATTACCAGGGAAGCTCTATAGACATAGAGCAACTGAAGATTATGACACATCCAGCCTTAGAGCCCCTTATAGATTCATAGCTCTAATGCTAAACAGGATTTTCGTGAGGGATAATGACAGGTTATTTAAATTCGAGTGGATACCCCTGATTTTCTATGTGGCAACAAAAGGATCGGTCTTCAATTGGGCCAGCCTGGTATCGAGTAGTCTCTCCTCTTGTGTAGCTGCAGCAAAAGGAGGAGAATCCTAGAAAAGATTTGAGTTTTATATGAGCTCGATTCTGAAAGATTGCATACTCTGTAACCAGCCTTTCCCAGGCCTCTAGTGTGTATGGGATAGGGACAGAATGCCTATTTACGCAGCTTACAAATCATTATGGGCTCATCTGTACCACAGTCACTACCAAGAAGTATGTGAGCATTTTATTATGCCATTATACAAGCTCATCTTCCGGGGGGGATGTGATTGTATGTCTGAAGATGCCATGCAGGTGATTGAAGAGTATGGAGATTATTTCCTGACCGAAAATGGCATGTATATTAGAATGTATGGAGGATCAAAGACACCCCTTCTACTGCCAAAGTATGCCACGGATTATATAATCCACAAAGAGGCAGTCAGACAGGTGTTTATTGATGCTGTTGGTCACTTCTTGTTTTAGAAAAAGAAGGCTGCCTATCCACCTCTACCATTTAAGCTAGGCAGCTGCAGTTTCGCCAATGTGAAGCAGGCTGCAGAATTTGTAGAGGAACTAGGGAAGTTCTGCTTTGGCAAGATGACTTTCAGACGAAATGACACTCATAGCAAAGTAGCGGAACACTGCAGAAAACATAAAGTATACTTCGAATACAGCCATCATTACGATAAAGACGAATTGGTCTATAGGAATGCCCCTAACATGGCAGCACTCAGAAAAAGATTTAAGCCGAAGAACCCCACCAAGGGTGGAAAAGGATCTGAACAAGATAAAGTCGAGCAAGCTAAGGCTGAAGAAGCAGCCAAAAGGATAAGAGAGGAGGCTCGGAGGCTGGAAGATGAGGCTGCGGAATGGATGCGAAAGGGAGAAGAAGAAAAGAGGAAAGCTGCCCAGGAAGCAGCTGAACGAGCCAATGAAGTAGCCAGAGAAGCCGAACGAGCTAATCAAGCAGCCGAAGAAGCATAGAGAAAGCTAGACAAAGAACTGCGAGATCAGGAAGCTGAACAGATGAAGTTGACGCAACAACAAGCTCCCGAAACATCATCAGGACTGAGTCAGGGAGAGGAAAACCCCGAGGTGCAGATCCCTCAAGTGCCCACTACCATCGAAGCCGCTACCCCTATGATACAGCTGGTACCCTTCGTGCAGAAAAAAGGGGAAGAAGTCCCTGATTTTAGCACCGTATATTATGATAGGGATACTAAAAGGATAATGAGGATAACATAAAGAAAGGTAGGGGCAGAAGAAATGGCCAGCAAAATGATAACAGACAAGGTCATGATGGTAGGAACAGATGTAGATCCAAGGTTTACTATAAGGGACGGGAGTGCAGCAATACATGCTTCAGAGGATAACATACACAGAATGATGATTTAAATAGAGTCATCCAAGAAGACCTCCTCCTAGCTTAAGGACACCCTGAGAAAAGAAAGGGAAGAAGGCAATAGACTTAAGAGAAAATATGAACATGTGCTGAGAGAAATGGAGGCCACAAAGAGTGACATCTGCACCGTCCAGGTAGAAGCACAGGCCAAGGAAACAACACATAAGGCTCTGGAAAGTGCACAACAGGAAATCCAAGACTTAAAGAATGAAAAGGAGCAGTTGAAGGCAAAGATAGAAGACCTAGAAGCGCAACAGTCTATTATCTATGAGTCCAATGTCACATACGTTAAAGAACTAAAAGAGCAGCTGGAAGCAGCAAAGGAACAACAGGTTGATCTACAGCCAGTTAAAGAACACATCTTGGCCCAGAAAGCCAAAGTGCTACACCTGCAAACTACTCTAGAAGAAGAAAGATGCCAGGTCCTCTAGATCGATAGCCGACTTGAATAAATCTTGGAAACAGCTTCTTATTTTGTTGACAGGTCCCAAGACATCCTCGAAATACTAACTACAAGGATAGCAAGGGTGGAGAATGAAGAGGAAGTCCCAGCTGAGCTACCATCCAAGGATAAACAAGCCCTTAAACGGGACCATGATCTGATAGAATTCGCTATCAATACTGCAGAAGACTTCCAAAAAACAGTCAAGAAGACCAAAGGAGTCTGCACAGAATTCTTCAGGAGAGCCCTGGTTACCTACAACAGATGTCAGATAGAAGCCGACCAGAGGCTATATGAGTTCCCTGATCATGATGCATTTATAGAAATGTTGCAGAAAGGACAACAAGATGAAGAAGCCAAACTACAATGCATCAAAGCTATTGATGACCAAATCCTAAAAAATGAAATAGGCCATATAGCCGTCAGCGTGCAGCTCTTAGAAGAACAGGTGCAATTGAACACAGCCAGGGTAGAGGCCATTAGAAACCAGGCTGAAAAGTTCGAGCTAAACATTCAGTTTTTAGAGCCGAGCTCGTTTGAAGATCTCGCCGCTGAAACAGCAGCGTGGAAGAAATTCTTGGGAAACCAAGCGGAACCCTCCTCAAAAGAGGACCAGTCAACCTTGTTGTAATTTAATACGTTTGTAAAAGGCTTTTTTGAAAAAGATGAAACGTTGGGAAGACAAAAGGGTTGGGAAGCCCAAAGGTCACTTTGGGCAGCCCAACCAATCTTTGCTTTTGTATAAAATTAGGAAACGTAGAGAAGAGAAAGGGCTTTTTTCCCAGTAAGACTGGAGGACATATTGTAAGAAGAACTACTTCCTTTTGCAATAAAAGATTTTAGTTTTCCTGTTGGAGAAAGAGCTGTGAAGTTTCCAAATGTTGTACCATGGATGGCAGAAAGATGAACTACTTATTTTTCAGTTTGTGTCCATGAATCGTGAGATCGTTCTAACTTTGTGACCTATGTCTTGTTGAATGATTTCTGATTTAATTTGTGGAAAATTCACCTGGAGTAATGTATGTGGCTCATATAACAATTGGCTATCTGGTTGTTAGAATATTTTCTCGTTCAGATGTTGTAAACGTAAATATCAGCTATCTGTAATTTGGTTTATCATACATGGATATAATACATTACTCACAAATAATTATTCTTTTGGATCCCCGGGGATAGATAGTTAGCTGTTTAGATAGTTAGTTGTTTTACTTCATGGTTGCATATGTGGTTTAGATGTTTGTGAACCTAAGACGAGAGGTAAGAACCTGCGCAACACATTGTGTAGTTTCGCGCATCTTTATCACCCTGCATGATTAAGATAGGCATGTGCATTTCATATATTAAGTCAAAAATACAAATTCCGGTGGACCGGGACGCGACCGGTAAACCCTTGTGTTACTTTGACCTACGGTAGCCGGACCGTAAACCGAACGGATTCCCTATACCAAACAATGAACGGGCTAGTTGGGAACGTTGATTGGGGAGAATCCCTTATTGTTGCCGCCTGCGAATTTCCAGGCATCAACAGAAACATAAGATGAAGGTTTGCAATATGTTCCAGAAGATGAAGAAGATCAACTACATAGCACCAAGATCCAGAAGACAAAGAAAAAGAATTCCAAGTACGCTTCAAGGAAGAAAGTCAAGCTGAAGTTTTTTGAATGAAATGTAAGCCTAGATGAGACATAGACCAGTAGGCATATTTTGGCATAGACAGTGCTAATGATGTACTACCAGTTGAGATTAAGGGGGTGTGTTGAAGAGTGTAATCTCACTCGTAGTTAAGCTAGTGAGTTAGGTAACCCACGGTATTTACTCACCTATGGTATTCACCCATAGTATTGTTGTTTTCCATTTCCTATTTAATCTGCTCTTAATAATGAGAAGGCAATCATCTGTCCGTAGTGCTTTTGTTGCTTCATTCTGTTCTTTCAAAAATTGTACTACAAGTGGATCATGGAGATAGGAATTCCGCCAAACTATCTAGGTGAGATGGGTCAATAATAGTCCAAGTGAATCATGTGTATACGTGGATCATAAAAAAATATAGTGGAAAAGAGGTGGTGAAAACATATTATGTCTTCTCGTACATAAAATCAAGTATCTCTCGAATAAGATGACCATTAATGTGGTTGTATAGCTCTACACAAAGAAATGTCCTATAGGAATAATGAAATTGATCCAATTTGACGGAGCCATAATTGTGGAAGGTAACGAGTCCTTTAGAAAGGGGGACAACTCAGCGAGATTTTGGAATAGGTGAAAATTGCAATGCTAGAAACACAAAGAGGATTCACTATATCAATCTGAGAACTTTATGCCATGTGGGTGAGGAGGTTAAAATCCATTACTCTTCGTACTGATGGATGATATTTTTTTCCTTCACCATAAAATGCCAACTATGAAGCATTGCATGCACTCCTCGATTAGAGAGTCATAAGAGAATCTCATGCATGAGGAAAGGAAAGTGACACATGACAGTATGGATCAAAATACCAATGTCCAAATCACTTGTCACTTATTTGGACATGCAAAAAAGAAAATTCAAGAACTTGGAGGTTCATGTTCATGTACTCGAATTTCATATGGATCATTCAGTCCTTGATGCTCAAGGAACCAATGAAACTGGAGGTTGAATATTGTCACTGAACTTAGTGGATCCTTCAAGGGAATATTTCCGCATCTCACATGGGTTTCGTGAAATCAAAGATGATCAGCATCACATATGGCAGTCGGTTCGTCAACATTCATTTTAGAAATTGGATCAACAATAGAGGACAGGAAACATTTTCTAAGAAAGTGTCATGTAGATATTCTTCATTAGATGCATTAATATGTGCATTGTAGGTATGGTTGGGAAACCATTTACTAAATAAATGAGAAAGGATATGTTGGTACTTTTTTTGAATCAAGTGTTGTGGGGATATTCTATATGGTTGTGGAGAATATAAACTCAATGGACAAGAAATTATTATGTATTAGTTCATTGGTTCTCTTTATTTGGTACATCAATAATTTTTTCATAGAGAACAATCTACACAATGGGAAGTAGAATTGTTATTGTAGAGGATTCGAGGATTTCAAGGTCGATATGCAATCTTCATCATAGTTGCAATATCATCTAGTTGACAATGAACAACATCCAAGTTCTCTTCATAACCTTTGCCCTCTAAAATTTCTGCTCCATTAAGTCCTGAAAGATAGAAAACTTGGTTGTCTAGTAAGGGTTGGTCATTGAATTAGCATGCTCTGTGTCATGTCACCATTTTGGTGACATATGGGTCATTCTATTAGACAATTATTCCCTCTGGTTTTAAGAGAAATTTCCATTAATTGCTTAGGATTAGATTTTGAAACAAGGCAATTAATTACTAGTAGCAGCTTTTATGTCCTAAAGTTGAAGATGCACTATTAGATAAATTATTTTCCATAAATAAATGTTATCTTCATTAAAATAATAAAGATAATGGGCCATGTGGGGCACATTAGGAGATAAAATTTGACTACAAGGAAGTTGAAAAAGATGAAATAAAGGAGAAAGCATCCAAAGAATAAAAGAAGAAGGAAACAAATTAAAACAAGAAAAGTTGGCACAAAGAAGAAAAATAGAAAAACAATATAAAGTAGAAAGCATTGTAAAGCAGACTAAAAATCATAAAAGCAGGATAAAGCATAATAAAGGAGGCCAAAAGAAAAAAAATAGAATAAAGCAAAAAAAACAGAATAAAGTAATAAAGTAGGATAAAACAATAAAGGAAAAAAGCGAAAAGAAAAGCTTGGAAAGCGAAGCAAGTTTCTATCTACTCATGAGGGCACATTGGTTGAGGAAAGTAGACTACATGAAGAGGAAATTCGATCTTGATGTCTATAAAAAAATGATAACTCATCTCTTCAATCTTTTGACACTTTGTGAATTGATCTGGTAGCATTGTGCTACTATAGACTTGGAAGATGTGCCTCATTCTTCTACTATGAGGATAAGGACATCTAGTCTTCATAATTGAGTTTATTACAGGTCCTATGATAATATCCAATGAAGTTAAAGCTAGTTGCAGTGATTGAAGAATCCTTCTAGTTCGAATCTTCATATTTTCCTAGTTTCTTCTCTTGGATAATTCTCTCTTCTTCTCTTCTATTCTTGAGATCACTTCTTGATGCAATTCAGCTTCTGAAAGGTTATCGTTAATGTTATATCATACTTCTGATATTTATTTTCCTACTGCAAATCAATAAAAGTCTGATTTATGTTCTATTGTGTGCACCTATTCTAGATTTCTATGTTGAATGTGGTTTTCATTGATGTCAAAGGAGTTCAATACTGACAAAAGAATAACAAAGGACATGATGGCAGGGAAAACTCGTTGAATGGCAAAAGAGTAAACAAATGAATAACAAAATATGTGATCTCGTGGTATGTATGATGATGTGGCATGTGTGATGAGGTTGCAAATTCATATGATGGTGTTCTAGTGCTCTCATGAAGTTATTGTTACAATTTGACACCATTATGTAAAAGTATGGCAATTTGTTGAAACTTTGGAAATTGATTAATTATTGGAAAACTAGTCTAAGTTGTTCTTGAAAAATGCTTGCGATATCTTTGGGATTAATGATAAAATTATCTAAAAGTGTCAGGCTATAGCTTGTTGACTTGTGCATGACCATGATCTCATTTTTCTTTAAAAGTGCTTTGAAGAAAAATTTGCAGGTCTTCCAAAATGAGGTTTCAGACTGTTTTGGGAAATATGTTGAAACTCTTGCTAAAACTTGAAAATTGACTATTGGAAAATTAGTATAAGTTGTCGTGAGAAAATGCCCACCATATTTCATAGGTTAATGACAAAATTTATCTGCGAATGTTAGGATTTATCTTTTCGACCTGTTCATCTAACCATGGTTTTAAGTTTCCTAAAATTTCTCAAAGAAAAAGTTACATGCATGCCAAAATGGGGTTTCAAATTGTTTTGGAAAATTTGTTGAAACTCTTGCTGAAACACTGAAAATTGACCAAGTATTGAAAAATTGGTCTAAGTTTCCCTAGTAAAATTCCCACCATATTTTGTAGGATACTGATAAAAATTATATGAGACCGTCACGATTTAGATTGTTGATATGTGCATTTGTCCACGGTCTCAGTTACCCTAAAAGGTTCTTGAAGACAAAGTTATAGTTCTTACAAAACAGGGTTGCAGGTTGTTTTGCACTAGTTCAGTAAAAATTCCTAAGAGGCCTCGGGGAAATGCACACCTGAATTTGTATTTGATGGATTAAATGATTCTAAGGGTATATTCATATAGAATTTTGATCTATGCATCTAACCATATGATCATCTTCTCCAAAAGTCTCTGTTGGTGAAGACATTAGTCTGCCATAAATTCCTTCTGGTTTGATTTGCATTGTTTCTGTAAAATGCACGCCTAGGTCAGATGACGATGAGTCTGAAGGTGAAACAAGTTGTGTTGTTTTCAGTTAGATGTCTTACATCATTTGGTACCATTGTTTTAGTGTTTTGGTGAAATAAAGAATTCACCTTAGAAATGACAGAATTGGCTAAGCATAAAATATGCTGGTAAATTTGCTTAAGTAGCATCAGACAAATGCATGCCATATTCTGTAATTGATGAATTAATTAATTATGAGGATATAGGAATCTATATTTTTGTCTTGTGTATCTAACCATATGATTGGTTTGTCCAAAAAGTATCTGAAGGTGAAGTTATTAGTCTGCCAAAAGTTCCTTCTGGCATGAATTGCATTGTTCTAGTTCTGGTAGAGTCTACCTAAGTGGCCTCAAAAAAATGCTCTCCATTTCCTGTATGTGATGGATTAATTTATTTTGAAGACATAGGGATCTATACTTTTTGGTTGTGCATATAACCATATCATTATTTTGTCCAAACAGTCTTTAAAGATGAAGTTATCAATCTTCCAAGTCAGTGAACAAATAATGTTTGCATAGTGAGTGCAACATAGGAAGTCTGAAACGGTCATATGAAAATGAACGTTGGATACTATCCTTGTGTCAATAAATTCATCCAATGGAACGAATATCTTCTTTGGTGAAATTTCCATCTATTCATGGTCTTAGTTCTCCACTTGGTGGTCACACGTGTGAAAAATGAGCTTGCCAAAGTAGAGGAAAATTATGTTTGCACAATGTAAAGAATGCTTGCAGATTTATAAAGGATGTATGCAGAAGTTCATATTGATTAAACTAAGAAGAAAAAAATACTTGTTATTAATAGATTTTTATCATTTCCATTATTCCTATAAGTGGAGCTTATTATTTATGTAGCAAAGTATACAACTGAAGCGTTATTTGTAAATAGAGTTATGATTAATCTACAAGAAAAAAATAAGGAAGTTAGCTACAGGAATAAACTAATAAAACATATATATAAATAGAGATTTAACAAAGGGGGAGACATAAATAGAAATGTAAACAAGATTAAGAATGATATAGCTGAGTATATTATTTATGAAACATAAAACAAAATTATGATTATTAAAAAAGAAGGGAGTGATTGTTTATTTAACAGAGTTATGACTGTTTATTAAAATAAACATAGCTATCAATAATAAACAGAAGAATATTATCCTATAGTAGAGCATATCATCCATGAAATGAAACAAATTATATTTACTAACTAATGATAAAACAAAGAAGTGACTCTTAGTGAAAGAGCGTGATTTTCATATTGAAGACACAAGTTTTGTGAAAAAGAATGATGATTAAAGGACGTGATGCTGAAGAGACATGATGTTTAGATGAATTTAGTTGCTAATACGATATAAAAGCATATGCCTAGATTGGAAGAATGATGTCTCAACAGTCCATATTGATGTAGCAATAAGAAAAATAAAGACCAAGAAGTGAAGAAAAACAAGTGAAATTTTTTGAATAAGAGTTGGATGTCTGATAAAATATAAACAGTGCAGTAGGCTCATGCTAAGGAAAGATACAATCTTGCAAGGGGTTGTAACCTTCTTCCAGGTGTAGCTGGTAAATAAGGGTTTCGAAGCATTCTTTCAATTGGAGCTGATAAACCAGGGGTTTGTAGCCTCCTTACGGTAGTAGCTGGTAAGTATGGTGTTGGTGCATCCTTTGAATTGTAGATGAAAAAATAGGGTGTCAGAGCATCCTGTCAGTTGAAACTGACAAAACAGGGTGTTGGAGAATCCTTCAGTTGTAGCTAAGAAAATTAGGGATTGGAGTCTCCAACAATTTGTTTTTTGCAAAAACAATTGTAAATATAATTTTCCAGTTATAGGAAGTGTTTGTGGTTTTCCCAATTGGTATTCCACGATAAAATCTATGTTCTTTGTATCTTGTTGATCATGTGTGTTAATGAATCATTTAAAAGTGGTTTTAGTTGTTAAAATTTATCAATATTGATTCACCCCCCCCAGTATTGTCCATGTTAGGATTAATTAATGCTCCTTTGTCCAAAATAGTCTATTTGGTCATTTTTCCTAACTTAGGGAGTTATTATTACTATACTAGAGTGTGGGGGACACACGTAGAGGTTATCTTCCACTTACTGCATGTGCATGCATGAGTTTATGTGCCTCTGGGAGCAATCCCTACATTATAGGATCCCACTCTGAGTTCCACCAACAACCTCTATTAGTTGGTTGTGGTAGGTAAGCAATTATGCTGAGTTAACCTCCAATTACAATAAGTTAGATCACTTTCAGTTAACCTAGCATCACTTTTCCATGCATGAAGGGAGAGTGATGCCATTTTCCCACCTACCTCATCAGTTCACTGATTGTAAAATGATTTAGACATCTAGAGTTAGACTAGTGAGATCTAATAGTGATTTAGACATACTGAGTTAGCTAATCAGTTAGTTAGAATCGATAGATTTGAATCCTATCTTTAGCATTCAAATTATATTTATTGTATAATCATTGTATTATTTATTAATGAATGAAGATTAATGTTGTGATTATCTGAGCAATTCTTGTCCAATTTATCTGGAATTTGTGGCATGAATTTCATGTTTAGTGTACATTCTCTTTGATTATTCCACTGCATAATCCCCTTACTACTTCTTTCATATTTGCTTGTAGATCAATGATTCACAAATTTTTAATTTCTTTTTTATTCCCAAAGAAAATATATGGAACTTGAACTTGCACTATGCTTTATCTTCCATGGAGAGATAATTGTTCAATGTAAAAAAATCCTAAGAGAATCACTATGTCAGATTTAACTATTGACATAGAAATAAGAGTAACTATTGATATCAAAAGTAATTGTTAACACAAATATTATATTCCACAATATTGTAAGTTGTCTTGTAGTAATCAATTTATGTCTATTTTTCAGGTGGAAAGTTGAGTTGTTCACAACCCTACATTGGAATCATGGTCACACTTTGACAAGGATTAAAAGTGGTTTCCTTATCATGGTGAAATACATATCATTTGGTTAAATGTAGGATCATAAACAAACTATGTCATTAAAAATACTATTTAAACCTCAAGTAATTTGGGCACTTATTGTTGTTTTTAGAGGTCACTTTTGATATTTTTATCTACATGGTTTGTAGAACCAACATATCTTTGTAATTTAGTCTTTTGAATATTGCCCAAAGGATGTCTATCTCATGTAAATGTTCAAAATTGAGTAAACATGGAACTCAAAAGACTCTTATGATTATTTTTCTAAGTTTTAAAAAGAACAATTCTTTGGAAACACAAAATTCTCATATAGTTTTAAGAGGAACACCATTGTTTAAAGTTTTACATCTTCAAATATAATTGAACAATTTTGAGTTACATGATGGCAATGCTTGTGCCAATAAAATTATAACTATATATAGAAATCAACCATTTTAACAAATTAATATAAAATTACTGTACTAAATTTTTTAAAATATAAAATATCTTTTATAAAAGAAAAGAAAATAAAAAGAAATATAACACCTTCTAACCTTTTGAATGTCGAAAAACCTCTTCTTTATTCACCCATAATTTATGACAAATATTGTGTTGTGATATCTTACATAATATTGGATTCAAATTTAGTATAAATTTAAATATACTTAATAACCAAAAATAAACTTGGAATATATATACATAGATTGAGTAAAACATAAAAAATTATTAAATATAAATTAATAATATAGAAAAGAGAGAAAATACAAAATGTAGTATTGAAAAAAGATTTTTATCTAAATAATATTACATGGTAAGCTATGTTTATTTTCTTCCAAAATTATATCATATTTTATAATATTTTCCATTATTATTATGTTTATGCTATGCCATGACAATACAAAAGAGTAGAGTGAACTTCATAGTTAGTTAAGGAATCGATATACACCGTATAATGGTTGTGTTTTGGGAGGTATTAACAAGTGTTGAGCTTTATCCCAAGTGATCATTACAATGACAACTCTTTTAAATCCAATCCCTCTTCCCAAACCTAATGCAATCGATGAAACTTTTTTATTTACACGATTCAACCATCCCTCTTTACTGATGCTATTATGTTTTTCTTTGTCTTTGCATGGATGTAATTGATTGCATGTGGTCTTTGATGATTGTAATTGATTACCTTCCTTGCATGATCGTAATGAATCACAACATAGACACTTATTTCTTTGAAATGAAGCCTCATTGAAAGTGTCTAACAATGTTCTTTTTGGGATTTTCTAGCATAGCTTGTTTGATGAAACATTCAAAACTGTCAATTTAGATAAGGCAACGAGTTCTCAAGGAAACTTTCCACTTAAATTATTTTTGGACAAGTCTAATTGCTCCAAAGTAGATATCTCACTAAGAGATGTAGATATTTCCATCCAGTATCGTGCTTGTTTCCAACAAATATGTGAAGAAATACTCGTGTAATTTTATGACAACCATAAGTTGGAAGGTGTGAAGACAAGAGAGACGAAGCACAGTAATTTGAAAGGTGTGAAGCCAAGAATGAAACAAAGAAGAAAAAGGAAACTGGGTTATAGTTGTGAAGAAAAAGGACAAAAGAACAATTGGTTTGTATTTGATATATGAATGGTGGCATTAGCAATTTAGTCCACGACCTGTTTGAATGTCTGAATCGGTTTCTCTTTTCCGTCCCTGCACTACCTTCCTTCGTGTCATAAGAATCTCTCACCTACTTGGAACCGTTTTTTCGCCAGGAGATGCAACTATTTTCTGCGCACTCTCACTTATCTATGTAAGTACTATCTCTGCACTTTCACTTGTCTCCATCCGAATCACGAACTTTTTCAACAATTTTGTGAGCACCTTATCCCATGCGTCTATAACTATAACTATAAATATAAAAATTTCTCTAGAACAAATTGAAAGGAAGGAATAGATGTAGAAAAAAAACCAATGGCGTATTGACCATAAAAAGAGTCTAGGAAATCACTAACTTTATTTGAAATATGGCCGTGTCAATTCCATGTGGTAAGAGTGGGTCCCTCGTGGTGGAAGATGGTCTCACAAAATTCAAAAAAAATATTTTGAATTTGGTCGGTACATGTTAGGTTCATGGTTATTGGTGTAAAATGTGACTATTTTAATTTTATTTCATTTTGTGAACTTTTAAAAGGACAATTAAAATTATCTAAAGGTCAAGTTTTTTTTTTCTTTTTTAAAAATAAGTAGGAATATCTAAAATTCAAAGCAAAAATAACAGAAAAAAGTTTTATGGCTTGTTTATTATGACATCAAAACTCCCTTAACCTAGATAAGATAAAGCTTTTTTAAAAGACAAAGTAAATAAAAATATATAAAAGACTCAAAGAAAAACAAGAGAAGGGAGAGCAATGACATATTTAATACAGTTCACTACATATTGGACCACACTTATAGTACAAAGATTGTTATTGTCTAAATATAATTAAGATATTGACTTCCTCTTCCTCCTAGTGCTTAGCGCTCATCCTCGAAGGTAGGTCCACCTCCCATGCAAGCAACCATCTTATAGTACAAAGATTGTTATTGTCTAAATATAATTAAGATATTGACTTCCTCATAAAGTTGAGAAAATTGAATAAATTTTTTTGGATTTTGCTTGGTATCTGTTGTGAATATTTCAATTTTAATTTATTAATTTTAAATAAAGTATTTGATAAGACATAATTAGTTGGAATTTTAATCAGGAAAGAATGATCAATGACATATTGGTTTGGACATAGTGGTGAAGACTCCTAATAACTTATTAATTTTATTTGGAACTTAGTGGAACCCATTGTTGGTTGTGGAGTCTGATCTTCCAGATTTAGAGATATTATTTTAGTCGTATTTGAATCCAAGCACCTAACGAGATGGTGTGGGGGGGATTCCCCACTCCCACAATAGTTGTCGAGAGGTCCAGGGGGAGCTATTTTGGGATCTTCCCTGGCAAGGGTTCGGAGATGACGTCCCTGTAGCGAAAATTTAGGAAAATTTCCTTGTAAAATGTTGTAATTTCGGAGTCAGGACTTGGTCAATAATGGGTAATTTACGAGCCCATGGTATTTGGGCAACCCATGGTATTTTCTCATGGTATTCCCTTTATAAAAGGAAGGCATTGTAATACAATTGAGTATTGTATTGTAGCATTGTAAAACAATCAATGTGATTGTATGACAAAGACTATGATAATGTGAAGAGGAAGTGCAACATGGTTGCTGCAAGTTGTATCCCTTCATTTTGATGGATGGTATAATAATAAAGGGCTGAAAATTTTGTGTGGGTGTAGCCCATCTTGGGTAAACCACGTTATATCTATGTCTTTCTTGTAATGTGTTTTAATATTTTCATCTTGTTTATTGTTTATTGTTATTTCTCCGTGATCTTGTTTTTCTAACATCCATTACACAATAAACCAAACTTGTTGGTATAAGGATTGATATTATTTGAATATGAGTTACATAGATTTATCTTAATTTTCAATTTTCAATTATACATTAAATTATTAAAATGACATAGTTTTTTTTTTGTAACTAGGGGAATCAACAACTGGAGCTGTGTTGGTACTCGCATGACACGAGGTCCAGGGATCCATTCCCATTGCCACTATACCCCTAGGTGCCCCACACCCGCCGCAAGACATGGGACACAGGTAAACCTTGGTGGGATTTGATCTTGTGACCTCCAATTTACACCAAGTGACTTCATAACAACTGAACTACCAATGAGCCACACCCGTGCGGGTTTATTAAAAGGACACAGTTTGTTGAAATGTCAAATGACTAATGGTGTATTGACTTTGAAATGAAGATAAAGAAAGTTGAGAAAATTCAATAGTTTAATTTTGATTATGGTTGGTAACTAGTATGCTTATTGTTAGGTGGACTATTATTGTATAAACATAACTAACATGCTCCATCTTAACCTGAAGCTATTAATATAACTAGCATACATACTAAGTTGAAATGTCTAAAGGCCAAAGAAAAGCAACGAAAGAAGGAACAACTTGGACATAGAAGTGAACAAAACCGAGGAAGTCATTAATTCTATTTGGAATTTGGGTATCAATTTACTTCAATCCAATCTATTAGACATTGGACTATAGGTATAAGGATTGTTATTGTTTTAGTATAATTAACATAAATTGTATCTTAATCCTCAATCTATTAATTTTAAATGTAATCATTAAAAGGACAAAGTAAGCTTAAATTTGAAAAGCGTAATGCTTATTTACATGGATATAAAGATGAAGAAAGTCTAGGAAATTCAATAATATTATTTGGACTTTGGTCGGTACCTATTGTGCTTCTTGATACAAAGACCATTATTTTTTAATATAACTAACAAAATTGATCTTAACCCAGTTCTATTAATTCTATATAAATTATTTGAAATGACACATTTAATTGAAATGTCTAAAATCCAAAGCAAAGACAATGAATGAAATAAAAATGGTACATTCACTGGGAGGTGGAAGTAAAGAAATATGATGAAACTAGTAATTCTATTTGGAATTTGGTGGGTACCAATACAGTGTAGTCTACTACACAATGGACCATATGTGTTGGTGTAAGGAGTGTCATTGTTTTGATATAATTAGCAAATATATTATTTTCTAAGGAAATCGTTGCTAGAAAAACAAAAGGATGTATCTCCATATTAATGGATGGCGCCCTTAATAAACATCCAACCCTTTGGTGCAATTCATAGTTCAGTCCAATTCATAAGAATTAACTTGACGTTTAAGATTTACCAATTAATCCAAATATGTTTAATATTTCAAGTTATCTTGGAATAAGATATTCATGCAAATTTGATCCATAATCGAGGGAATTATAACCCACTCAACTCACCAACATGGACCCTATGTACAAAATTACTCTTGATGGGTTGTTTTGAATCTTATATAGAGATATTGCTTCAAGATATACCTCCTATCCATTCTTATCACCAATTAGACAATGAAGACACCCCAACAAAGATGTCCACCACTCAACCAAAGAGGAAAACATTTCCAGACAACTAAAATTTTCCCGACAATGTTTAAAAAATGCCCGAACACTATTAAAATGTCTCTAGTTGTTGATAAATAACCCACCAGGCACTTCTAAATTCGTCCAGTAGTGATTAAATATGTCCTAGGCACTTCTACATTCGCCAGGAAACAATATAAACACCCAACAATGATAAACCCCACCCCCCCCCCCCCCCCCCCCCCCCNGTGATAAAAACGACCTAGGCGACAAGGAAAACATCCAACAATGTTTGAAGATTCCCACCAGGTTTGATTGAGAACGCCTAACAATGACTGAAAATTCCCTAGGAAGTAGGGAAAACGCCCAATGACTTCTAAAATTCTCCTAACCAGGATTAAAACACCCCCATACACATCTAAATTTTCCCAACAATTGTAAAAATTCCCAAGCACTTTATAATTCGCTTCAAGCAAGGAAATTTGCCCCAAACAATGAGAGTGACCCAAACACCAATAAATTTGACTGAGACAATATGATTTCTCCCCACAATGAGACAATAACTTAGTCAAAGAAAAAAATTCCCCAAACAATCAATAGTTGTTAAAAACTCAATTTGGAAACTCCTACACAGCTACAACAACTCTTTAATTTGGTCCCTTGGTATCCGAGATCGTTGTGCATCTGATGGATAAAATTTACTAGTTGTCAGAACTCTCTATCTCAATAAAACCAAGGAGAAATTTGCAACATTATTTTATTCTACTCATAGCTTTAGTTCATTTATTCTCTTCACTAGTTAGCAACCATTAGTGTTGCTATGATTTATTAATTAAGATAACATATAAAACAAATGCAATGATCAATCACAAATTCAAAAAAGATGCATAAAACACTTTATTTACCTTGGAAACCTAAATGGGAAAACCAAGTTTGAATGGGGCTCAATCATTTCATTTCGACCCACCAACAACAATTCCAACTCTATCTCGTAGCTCCTCCTAGTGAGAACAAGTGACCCTAGTAAGATTACTGATTTTAAATATATTTATTATCTTTATAGAGTGTCAACAAAAATTCTGTGTTTTTTCACATTCATAGTGTCAACAAAAATTCTCTGCTTGGGTACATCCACCTTTACATTCAATGATTTGATTGTAGTGAAATGATTCTATGTCAGTTCATTGAAAAAGAATTAATTTCTCATATATTGTTAGATTGCGTGATGTCAAGTTCTATACAATCAATGCATGCTCAGAATTCTCCTTCTAACTCACCCTGGCCAAGACCAAAATCCCTTGGAGAGTGAAAATGTAGGGAGCTATAGGAGAGCTAGGAAATGGGAACGCCAATAGACCTATCCCTTCCTTTCCCATTCCCACTCTCTCATGCTCTTATTATTTTATTAATTTGTTCTTTTGTTTCATTTCTCACATTCATTTTTTTTCATTTTCCTTTGTGTTTATTTCTTAAGGATTGCTATATTGCAATTAATACACTGTCGATTTACATTTTAAATATTGAGCCTTCAATCGTTCATTGGTTCAAATCAATTTCGGATCACACCTCCCCATTAAGAGGCTTTTTGGTATCCAAAAGCTCAAGGAAACCAAACTAGATCAATGTGCACTCTATTGACTTATCTGGAAAGTGGGATCTAACTATGGCTCTCGGATACAACTCTAACTCTAGATATGGCTCTGGCATGATGGATCTGGCTCAACTCATGGTTCTGGATTACTTATTCCTGTTGCAAGATTCTTCTCATTGATTCTCATCTCTGTGCAATCCTCTGATTTGAAATCTATACTCAACATCCATTCCCATCTCCCTCTCAAGCTTGGAGATAGTTCATCTCGATAGTTCAACAAAGAAAATTCAAATGTTGGTCTCTGTTTGTTCCTATAGTGCAAAGTTCCTCTCATTGAATCCACTTTGACCAATCTCTAGACCCAAAGTATTTAATCAGAATTCACTCCCATCATCAGCATGCAAGTCTCTTGCATTCTAGGGCTCTGAAAGTGGTCCATCTTGACAATCAATTAAGCCAAGTCAAATTATGGTATCCTTTGGTTCACTATTGAATGTATGCAACAAATATTCAATAGTGAGATCCCAATGAGAATATGCCATCACTAAATGAAGTGTGGGTTTCCCTCTTAAACTAGGATCAATTTCTCCCTTGCATGGGACAATTCTATGCTAGCTAATCATGCTTCAACTAGTCTTGAATGATTAAAACATCAACCTAGGAAATGATCTCTTCATTGCTAGAATCAATTGTTGCTAGTGATGGTAGTAACTCTCTGTTTTTGGGATGAATTAATTCTCATCATGCAAAAAAATCTCTATTGTTGGTAAGGTGTTAATAAACACTTTATGTCTACAATAACATTGAATGAAATACCTTCTAACTGGTGTGTAATAATAACACTTTCAACTATCCAATACAATGCCAACTCCTGCACATGCTTGGTTGCAAGTGATAATCATCAATAGGATGGAGTAGTGGCCTTACCAACATTCTCCACCATATCATAGTTGTGTTGTTGCTGCAACCACTACCCCAAAAAAATTCATGTTTTGGAGCCCCCCTTTTGATTTCCAGTATCTAATCCTTCCTAGACTGCCTTCGCTTTTTTTTCTTGACTTATTTTTCTTTTACAAATTAAAATATATATATATATATATATATATATATATATATATTAAGAGGAAACTCTTTTTCCATTTGCTATATTAGATGAACTCAATGANTTAAGTTTACCAATCCTTCACTTTTCTTTTGACTTCAAAAAAACTCATGCAAGTCTACCGATTCGTCAGTTAGACTCCAAACTTATGAGCTGATGTTATCAGAGAGGGTTTCTCGTTTCCTTTTGGATGGCCTGTTGACAGCCTTTACAATGAAGCGGATTTCCTTGTCGGGAGTGTTTTCGATGATCTCGAGAGAATTTTTTGTTCTTATCCACCCACCATTTCATAAACTTCCAATAGGTTTTCTGAGGGGCTACTTCGTGAGTCTTGGCCGATGTTTCCAGATGATCATTTCATTTACAACTGATGTCTTCCCACATTCCCTCCGATTCCATGCTAGTGGGCAAGTATAGTTTCTGGGAGAGAAAATATGTGTCTACCAGATGAGAGTCGGGTTGTTATTTGTTTCCTTCCTGACACTGTCAGATGAGCTTACCATTTCTTTAATCGATATGTTCCCAAAGGTTCATCCAAAGCTACGTGGATGAACATGGTTTTTAGCCACCGATAGTCTTACCGATGTGAGTCATGACATGCTCCTAGTAAAGGAAGTCTGAGCTCACTCAATGAACGTCGAATTCATCCCAAGATTTCACCCAAGGCCGTCGATGGAAATATTATGCTTTTTTTTATGCAACATTCTATTTGGTGCCAACGGTGTTTTCACCCATGGACCATTAATTAATTTTCCACTGCTATGCTTATTTAAGCCACCAGAGGGTTGGATCATGGTTGTTTGTTGTCCATTTGAGATTGTATTTTTTTTTCGCGAGGATCTGTCAACTGTTGTTTGGATCTAGTCAGCCGTGCGGATTTTGTGCTCGCTCCATCCTATCTGTGTTCACCAAGTAGGATCTTAAACTTAACCAGCAGTCAGTTTTGATGTTTTACAGGGGATTTTTCTAGCTTGGTGGGTAGGTTTTCTTGTCCTTGGAAAGTAATTATCCCCATGATCATAGATATTTATCTCTCTGTCTTAGGCTCTCCCAAGCAGCATTTCTAGTTTGCTTCGCCCCTGGCTTGCAAGGTCGTCAAGTTCCCCTACCCGCCTTGCACCATTTTTCACCTCTGCCCTCGCCAAGGGGGTTTCTTGGTAGTGCATTTCAATGGAAGGGTTGTGGGTAGACAAGCATTTCGTTGTCTACACCACTCCCTTTTATTTTCATCAGTGTGTGGGAGGAGGTGTTATCATTATTGGCCAGGGTGGAAGTTTCTAGGTCTAGAGTGGATCTTGGAGCTTGCCGCATTTGATTCGAACTATGGGAGGGGATTAATTTTTCTTTTAAACCAAGAAAACCCTAGTTATTCGGTTGAGAGTTTTGTAGGGTTTTCTTATAGTTTTCACGACTCCTTCTTGTCCAGCCGAGTGTGTTGGAAGTTGTCTTGCTTAGGGCTGTGTTTTGAGCTAGGGTTTACCTGATCTTGAGTTATGTAGGTAATTCTTATAAATAAGCCTTAGGAATGTTGCTCAGCTTCCGCTGTAACATCGCTTTATTTCCGGTTGAAATGTTTTATGATGACATCGTAAAGTTTTTTAGATGTGAATCCATGTTGTTTTTGGTTATCTGTAATCATAGAGGTATTAGTTATATTTATGTGCATTAAAATGAATCTAAGACATGGTTTTATGGTTTTGACAGCCCCAATTTTTATATAATACTATGCCTAGAAAAGGGAAAAATAAGGTCCAAGCTATGGAGGATGATCCAAAAGTTGAGGTAAAAAATAAGGTAGAGATCATATACAAAGATACCAATGCTTTCACTGGTGTTGAGCCCGAGTTTAGATGGGGTCAGATCTACCAAATGATCAAGGACCGGAATGTCCCAAATGGGGGATTAGAAGACTTCCAAATATATGAAAACATAAAGAAGCCATCTATCATGAAGGTATCCACATGTCCTAAACTCTTCCCATGTTCAGAAGTAATCAGATGGATTCTCCCAAGGGCAGATATAACTAAGATGGTCCCATCAAACTTTAGTGGATAAGGTTATGTCGCATGCAACCTGGAATATGTAGCTCAAGCATGCAAGCTACCTACATGTCATATTTATTTGATGGAAAAGTGGTTGAAGGAGATAGACTTGGATATTTTCGACTGTGTAAAGAAAATGATGGTTCCTGGGAAATAATTCCACACGAGGCCTACTGGTGAATATGAAACTGCACACTTACATACTCCATATCGGCTTCTAGATTTAATGTTAAACAGTATTTTCGGTGGAGAAAATGGAAAGTTTTATAATATAAGTTGGGTGCCAGTGATTTTCTTTGTGGCCACACAGGGTACCATCTTCAACTGGGTCGACAGAGTATCAAATAGTTTCTCTTCATGCATAAGCGCAACACTTGGAGGTCTGTCATAGAAGAAGTCAGAGTTCTATATGAGCTCCTTCTTGATTTATTGCATTTTGTGCACTCATCAGTTCCCAGCACTGAAGTGCCAGTGGGACAAGAAGAAGACCCCTGTATATTCCACATACCAGCTTTTCTAAGCACACAAAGACTATAGCCACTACAAGAGTATCTATGAAGACTTCATCATGCTTCTTTAAAAGTTAATCTTCCTCATAGAATGCAATTGCATGTCTGAGAAGACACTGGAGATAGTGGAAGATAATGGGCATTATTTCCTTTCGGAAGAAGGTCTGTACCTAAGGATGTTTGGGGGGACTAGGGCCCCTTCTTTGTTTCCTAAATACGCCACTGATTATGTTGTTCAGAAATAAGTGGTCAGGCAGATTTACATTGATGGGATTGGGAACTTCTTATTTGACAAGAAGAAGGTTGTGTACCCACCACTCCCATTCTACACAGGTTGTTATAAGTTCTCCAAGGTGAAGAGTGCGCCGGAATTTGTGAAAGAATTAGAGTACTTTCACTTTGGAGAAATTTTTTTTCATAGGAATGATTCAGAAAACAAGGTTGCATATTATTGTGCAACAGCAAGAGTACATTTTCAATACACAAACTATTGGGACAAAGATGAAGAAATATTTCACAACACTTGCAACATGGCAGCTTTAAGAAGAAGATTCAAGTAGAAGATAGCCACTATGGGAGGAAAGGGAAGCAATAGTAAGGTTGTGGAACAACAAAAGAAAGAAGAAGAAGCTGCAAAGAAGAGGGAAGAGGAATCCCACAAATTTTCGTAGGAAGCAGAGAAATTTTTAGAAGAAGAGGCATAGCGAAAGAAACAAGAAGAGGAAGAGTAAAAAACATGGGAGGAAATTCAAAGAAAAAATAGGAAGTGGCTGACCGAGCAAAGGAAGCAGAAGAAAAAGAAACTAAGGAAATTAAGAGGAAATAGGAGGAGCACTAAGACCATGAAAATATTCAACAGGATCAAGCTTGTGATAATCCTCTAGATTCATCTATCCCATCAAGCAGCATGGTAGTAGGGGATCCAGCTCCCTCAGTAGAGCGTGGATCAATACCTTTCATCCCGTCCTAGGAACAGGAAATACCCAATCTTAATATGATTTTCTATGATAAAAAAAAAGAAAAGGATTGTGATGAGGACCAAGAAAAAGATGGACACTGGAGGTCAACTTGCAGAAATTATGGTAACCAAGGAAACAGTTCTACATGGGACTAATACTGTTCCTAATATCCTTGCAATGGCAGGGGTAGCATCGGCTCTCTCCAATGTCGATAATGTTAGCCAAATGGTTGATGATATCGAATAGTATAAGGAGAAAATGTCCCAAGTAGAAGAAACCTTAAGAAAAGAAAGGCGATAAGGGCGAAGCCTAAAGAGGAAACATGATGACACTCTCACAAAATTGGAGAGACTAAAAGAAGCATATCAAATTTTACAATCAGACAAAAATGCCTCGGTCTTGTCAGCTAATATCACTGAAGGAGAGAAAAGGGACCTTAATGGAAAGGTTTTGGAGTTAGAACCACAAAAAGACACAACCGAAAAAATAATTAAAGAATGGGAAATCTAGAATAGTTTTCTAGCTGAGCAACTTAAGGTAGAAAATGAAAAACAACTTGATATATCTCCTTTTCTTAGTCAAGCATCTTTGTTGCAGAAGGAAATAAATCAGATTTTATTGATGTTGGAGGGAGAGATGTATAGAGTTAAGCAGATTGAGGATAGGTTGAAAGAGATGTCACTCGGCTCATCAGAGTTTATGGAGAAATTATCATATGTAACAGAACTTGTGAAGAACCAGCTAGCTTGGATAGGATCCAAGACGACCTTCCCTGCAAATATGACTCAAAAAACTATAGGAAGTCTAAAGATGGAAGTGGCCATATTAAATTTCGGCAACAAAGAAACAATGAGTTTAAACACATCCATTGATAAAACTATGGAGAAGTGCACCGAGTTTTACAAAGGATTGTGTTCCATTTACAATCAATGCTAGGTTTTAGCAGGTACTCAGGATCATGACTTCCCAGCCAGAGAGGAGTATTTAAAGAACCTACAAGAAAGGTTGCAGAAAGGAGATGAGGACATATCTAAGATTGAATGCGTCAATGAGGAGGCTATTGGAGTCTGGCTTGTACAAGTTTCAGTTCACAAATACATGTTGGGAGAATTACTAAGTCAGAACATACCCAAAGTAAAGGAGATCGAGTCCTAGTTATCAAAACATGAGGTAGCAGCATGTGTTCTAGAGCCAACTGAATATCGAATCATCAATGAAGAGGATCAAGCATGGGATGTTTTCATTAAGACACCAACCAGGCCCACTTAAACTTTGTCTTATTCACAAGTAGAGGAGTTGTGTAATATTTTTTGTATTAATTCATTTTTTCCTAGTGAGCATGCTAGAGGACGAATTTTTTGTAAACAAAGAGTTAGGGAAGCCCAAGGGGCTAGGGTAACTGAAAGGTCATTTGCAGTTTGTATAAGTAGGGGTAAAGGAGAATAGGAAAGGACTTTTTGCTAGCATAGATGTTGAAGCTTGTTGTAAGAAGAACTACTTTATTTTATAATAAAGAGGGATAAATTTTGTTAGAGAGAGGATTGCATGAGTCTCAAAGCATGTTATGTAGATCGTTGAATAAAGAATTATTTCTGTTTAAGCATATTGTACAATCTATGAGATCATTCTTAACCCCTTGAACTATTTATGCGTTATGGATGATTTTCTGTCATGTTATGAATCTTATGCAATGATGAATCATGAATTCTTTTACTTCACTGAGTTATCTCTGTGTTAATTTTCTGCTGTATTTATGCCTTCTGAATTTATCAGCTATCTGTAGAATTCTATTTTCATACAATACAGTACATTATTCATATTTAGTATTAATATTTCTCCCTGGGGATAGTTTTAGAATAGATTTAGAATAGAGACTATTTATCTTTACGTGCATTTAATCTAGGCACTTGCATATCATCCATTTAAAAGTAAAATACATAAACAGTGAGCCAGTCCACGACCAGTAAAAGAGATTTAAACTTTACTTTAACTCTACGGTATCCAGATTGTAAATCAGATGGATTCCCCATAACAAACGATAAGTGATCTATTTGGGAACGGTTATTGGGGATAATCTCTACTATCGGTACCTAGGATTTTTCTAGGCATCAACAGTTTTTGGTGCTAGAAGGAGGGCCACCGATGCATGGCTGGTTGAGGAAATCCGTTTTCTTGAGATCATTCAACCGGTGATAGTTCTGAAACTAGTTTTCCCGAGGACCCCATTTTTGAAGGAAGAGTTAACCCTGAGTTAGAAGTTCCAGAGCACCCTTATCTTGTTTCTTTTGGAATAGTTAGTAATTTAAGAAGAATCACAAGGTCGTATACTAAAAATCTCAGAGGATTACTGAATATTCCTGAATTAACAAGAAGACAAGGTCATATAAGGGTTCCTATTTACACAAAGGATTCAGTTTTGGTAGGAGGTTTGGAAGAGTTGGTGAACTTATATCTACAGGAAATTGACCAACCGCTTAATCATTTAGGACCAGAATATCCATATTGTTCACCACCTAGGTCTCCTTTTCCATCTCCTTTTCACTCTCCACCTCAATCTCCTCCATGAATCATGGCCAGAAATGTACCTCCAAATCCGAATGCTAATCAGCCTCCTCCACCACTAGCTTGGAGGGCCATAACTCCCCTTAACCTGGTTGCTTTGTTGCATGCTTTACCTGCCCATCCTGAAAATCCATTACCTAAGTTTGACCCAATAGAAGGCATTGATGTGGACGATCATTTACAGATTTTTTTCTTGGCCCTAGAGGTTTTAGCAGCGCAAGAGCATGAGGATGTAGTATGTAGACTGTTTATGCATACTCTTAAGGGAAAAGCAGCATCATGGTATTTCATCTTACAGGAGAATTCAGTCACAAACTGGAATACTTTTGAAAGGTTGTTTAAAACCAAGTCTCGACACCAAAGAACAATGACCACTCTAATGAAAGAATTACTTGCCCTAAAGATGGAGAAAAAAGAGAAAGTGCAGGATTTCAATCAGAGTTTTGAAACCCATTTGAATCATTTTAGTTCTGCCATAATGCATGTTGAAGAAACATTAATGGAGTATTATTCTTCGGCTCTTTCACTAGATATAGAATTTTTTGTAAAACTGTCAGTAAATCCTTCGTTGTTAGAAACTTATGAAGAAGCCAAGAAGGCAGAAGAGGAACTTGAAAGTATAAACAAACAGACTACAGATTCAGATACAAGAAATTTTAATAAGAATCCTTTGTTGCTGACTAATCCCAAACAGGAACGTTCAAATAAATTAGAAAATGTGGTTAAAATGGTACAAAAAATATTAAATAAGATTGTTGATTTAGAAAAGGATAAAGAAGCAAGTTCATCTAGAAATCCATTTAAGCCATTCTTTAAGAAAAGAGGTGAAAGTATTCCACCCCAACCACCCACACACAACTCTTCCGTGTTTAATCTCACTGATGTTGGCATGGAGAATTTTTGTAGTTTTCATCAACAACCGCATTTCGAGAGGAGTTGTCCTCAGTGGATCAATTCGATGAAACTAGTTGTGAACCAGATTTTAGGCGTTCAATTAACAGAACCTGAAACTAAGGAAGAAAAGAAATTAAAAGAGAAGAAAATCTGAAAGAAACTACCATGGTTCCATGGGATTGTATGTCTACATTAGGATTGGAAGAAGAAGAATTCACCGAAGAAATACAAATTTCAGCAGTAAATGTCACAACAAGAATTGAGGGACTAGTAATAGATGAAAGTTCATTATTTCCCAAGATTAAGAAATTTCAAGAAAGTATGAAGAGATATATCAAGAATGCTCAAACCCCACCAACACTTGATTTATTCATAACAAAGCAGAAAGCTCTAGCAGTAAGCAAATTAGTAAAGATTGTGGAAAATAAATCAAATAATAATAAGAAAAATTCAATAGAACCAGACATGGGATATGACATAATAGAAGATATTAAGAAAACTAAGGCAAATGTTTCATTGTTTGATATCTGCAATTTACTGCAACAAAGAAGAAAACTCTTGGAAGCCTTGGATCCTCAACCTAGTCAAACTCAAGACAATGTCCCACTAGATAAAGAGATAAATGAAGCCAGCATTGGAGGAAAGTCAAAATCTCGGACTAAGCCATTTTTACTGACATTTGAGATTTTTAATTTAAAGGTACATAATTGTATGGTCAATTCTGGAGCATCATCTAATGTCATGCCTTTGTCGGTTTGTAAAATGATAAATGGGAAACCTACTTCGTCTTCGATTAAAACCATCTAGTTAGATAGAACAATAGTCAACGTGGCAGGCGAGATGAAAAAATGTACTGATTCGATTATCAGCCGATGAAAGGGTTTGTCAGTATATAGACATCATGGTTTTAGGCATCCTAGAATCATATGGCTTGATACTAAGTAGGGACTGGTCTGAAAATCTCAATGGTTATTTTGCAATAACTGGTCACACTTGTGGTTTCCCTATAAGGACCGTCAGAATCAGATAAAAGTGCTAAGGGAACCACATATGAAGTATAATGTGACACAACTGGAAGGGAAAAATGAGCCAGTAAATATTTCGCAGTCAGTTTTGGGAAACTATTTTTTAGATCTTGAACTGGGAAATTATCAAGCAGAAGAGGCCAATAGTGAATCAGATGAACAATCCGATCTCCTTCAATTTTTACGGACTGACAATATCGATTGTAACATGGTTAATTTAGTCTCTATTTCAGAAAGTATAACTAGTGTTGTAGAAGTAGAAGATCAATTTTGGGTGTTATATTTTAATGGTTCAAAAACCCAAGAAGGGACAGGGGTTGGTTGTGTCTTGATTGACCCAAAAAAAGATAAACATTTTTTATCTTGTAGATTATAATTTGAATGTACTAACAATACAGTCGAGTATGAAGCATTGATCCAAGGATTGAAAAAGGCAATTGAGTTTAAAGTAACAAAACTAAAAGTTTTTGGAGACTCTGAAATAATTGTAAAGCAGGTTCGCAATACAATTCATTGTCTATCTCCTCATTTAAAAGGTTACCAAAATGAAGTTTGGGGGCTCATAACGAATTTTGATGTTTTTAATATTAATTCTATTCCTAGATTGAAAAATGTAGTAGCTGATTTATTAGCCACTTTAGTTGCAAGATTGGTACCTACAAATAACAAGCGCTCAATTGAATTGATTTTCAGGCCATCTGTACCTAATAATGTCACCAACTTGAGAGTATTCGATGATGACCAGCAGATTTTGGAATTCTTAACAAATGAAGATACTTTCAAAGACATAGTTATTGATGATGAAGTGTTAAATTTGAGCATATAGATCTATAGACAAACACACAACTCACAAAGAAGATCTCACAATTTACTCAGCCATTGAAGAATGAAACAGTGCAAAAGGC
>LPNX011207899.1:117558-137740 GCA_001517045.1 Pseudotsuga menziesii
AGAACACCAAGCAAATATTTAGAATGGTAATTTCATACCGAAAGGGGTTACAACATCGAGGGAATGTTTGAATTGAATAACAAATCTAGGAGGCCGGCCAATGTCAAAATGCAAAGTTCATCGATGCAGTATGAGTTGGTCAATGTGGGGACAGAAGCTGAACCTAAGTATGTAAACTTGGGAAAATGTTGCTCACCAGGTGAATGAAGCAAGTTCATCAGTTTATTTCAGCAATATAAACATGTCTTTGCCTGAAATTATTATGATCTAAAGGCGTATGACACCTTCATCATCCAACATGTGATTCCTATTAAAACAGGTGTGAAACCTTTCCAACAGCAACGTCGGAAGATGCATCCTAAGCTGGAACCCTCAATTCAAAGTGAAGTGAAAAAATTACTTGATGCGAAGATTATTTTCAGATTCAGACTCTCAGAATGGGTGGCGAATTTGGTACCAGTGAGGAAAAAGTATGGGGTGTTATACCGAAATATTTTCACCCTCATGTTATGAGATAGGTATCCCCTTAACTGCACCAATCCCTCAGAGTTTCCCTAGAGAAATGAAGGAATAAATTAACCCCTTGCAATTTTTCCCTCTTTTGAGCTAGTAACGATGTTTCCCCAATGACCAAAAGCATTACCCAATAAGCAAAGAGAGGTACCACCACTCTTTCCATTACTTCCAAAAGTGGTGCCCCCTTATCACTGTCTGTTTGCTTCTTTGGAAAAGCGGTGCTCAAGTTTTGAAGGAAAAAAGAGAAGCTTCGAGAGGATTCTCAAAGCTTGCCTATGTGGAGCCTCATCCCTATGGTTTAGGACCAACTGGAGCTCGAGATCCCCCCTTTTAGGATCTAATATCCACCTCACACATGAGATCCTCAACCATACCTATCCTCCCATGCCTTTAAATACTAGCTCATCCCCCATGGGACAAAGGAGAAAGAATTGTGTTTCATACCCAAACTTTGTCAAAATCATTCTTGAGTCTTTGGAGGCAAGGTGAAGTTAGAGGCAAGGAGCCATTGGAAGGAACTCTCAACACCAATTCATGAAGGTTGTAGTCTCTCTAATCATTTATTAATAAAGAATGTCTTTTCTTTCCCATATTTACTATTTCATGTGTTTATATTGCTTGATTCCTTGGTCACAAGCATAGGTCTAGTTGATTATATTGTATGCTATCATGTTTTCTTTGTTGTCTTCCATCTTTTACTGGTTCTTCTGTGAGGATAGCGAGGAAAACCTTTGAGAGAACCATCATGGAATTCCATTCAAGTGATTAACCAGATCTAGGGAGAGTCTAGCATTCCGTGTTTGTGTTTTGTTCTAGATCTGAACCATTCAGACTACAGAACCAGCTCTTGTCCATAGGAGGTGTGTATTTCTAGCTAACAAAAGTGGCGAATATGTTGGGGATCTACTTCGAATTCTAGACCATTGGTAATTTAGAACCTCTATGTTCATTTTCAATTTATAGATCTGCTTTTCCATGCATAGATCTGTAGATGTGCTTTGAATTTGATTGTTTTTCCTCTGTCTACCTTTGGATCTTCATATTTTTGGTTCACTGGGATTTTTGGTGATTAAGTTGGGTTCACTTTTCAGTTTGTAACTTCCTTTTCTGTTGCCTTTTTTTATTTTTCAAATCTCCATCTTGGGCACTGCTCTTGAGCTGTGTTATAAGTGCGGTTCTGGAGCTGTCACTGCTCTTCCTTTATGTTAAAGAAGCGGTGCCACCGCACTTTCTCTATGTATAAGAAGCGGTGTTGGACCTGGTAACACCTTGGTGTGAACCTTATGTAAGTAGTGCCATCACTCTGTTCCTGTGTTCAAGGAGCAGTGCTCATGCTGGTAACTCCCTGTCAACACCTGTAGAAGTAGTGCCAGGTATTCTTCTTAGCCTTATTTGGTATTTGATTCTTAAATGCTTCTTCTGGTATCTAAGATGCATGCTTCATATTGTTACAGTTGTTTTTTGAACTCTGCAATTCATTTTTGAATAGAAAACTCAATCAAAAATTAAAAAATTAAAAAAAAACGAGCCAATTTTTTTTCTCGGGGGCTCATGCCCCCAAACCTCCAAAGACCCCTCATGCCGAGAGGGGTCCCGAACCCCCATTGAGTGTGTATGAATCCATAGTTATTCTCAAGAATTTTGATTGATGTTGGGATTTTCAAGCTTCATAGTTGGATTTGAATAGAACTTGGTTTTGTTAGATCTCTGATTTCTGTCTTCTTTGATAGAACAAGAAAAGATTCATTTTAGTTTTTCTTCATTTGTTATACATGATTTTGTATGTTTTTTCCTTTTTCCATAAAGTTGTGGAAAAGTGCATATGAAAGTTATTTATGATTTTGTGATTAATTCATTCTCACTTTAGTTGAACAATATGAACATTTTGTATAAAGTTGTAACAATCTTTTCTTGCTTTTCATTAGAGGTCTCACTTCTTTTTCAGTTCAAAAGAGAAGATTTTGTTTGTTTAAGTTAGGAAAGGACCATATAAACAAGTGTCTTTTATTTTTGTATGGGATTTATTCTATGTTCAAATAAATTTAACCTCTCTCTCCCTCTCTTAGGTAGAATTTCATTGAAGAGGAAAACTTGCATTATCATATAGATCAATGTGCATCTTCTTTAATTTCAAGTTTTCACTCCATGGTTCCACCTAAACGCACAAGATAAAATTAAGCGCTAGCTTAGGTTTAAAATTTTTAGCAATTTGTGTGATAGGTTAGAGACGTGTTTTGGCATCATTAAACGTAGGAGCTATCGTTATTTGTTTGCACTACAACCAGAGACTCGCGTGGTTCTTCCATGTACTGTTAGTACATCGAATGGCCTTTCACGTACCCTTGAGGTATATAGAAAGGTACTTCACATACTCGATTGTATATAGGAAGTCCCCTTGTGAATGGTTGTGCATTAGATGGCACTACTACCAATTTGAGCTCCCAAGTACCTTGCATATATCGGGAGACCCCATTAGGATACCCTATCCAAATCGAGTCAACCTTCTGACCGTCTTAGCTGTACGAGCGAAACTTGTAAAGTCTTGATAATCCTGGTGAGAAAAATGACCTTTAATCCACTCCTCTCACATATTTTTCTTGCTTGTTTAGTTTGAGTAGCGCTTGTTGTCTATATAGTTAGGATTTTTTAGAAGAGAGAGATAATTATTTTACATAGTTATGGCTTCACCTTCCAGGACTACCAGCTAAGAAACAAGAAACGTATTGTGATGAGGACTGAGAAAAATATGGACACCGGAGGTCAACTTGCATAAATTATGGTAACCGAGAAAATAGTTCTGCATGGGACTAATACAGATCCTAAGCTCCTTGCAATGGTAGGAGTAGCATCAAATCTCGCCAATGTCGATAATGTTAGCCAAATGGTTGATGATATCAAACAGTATAAGGAGAAAATGTCCCAAGTAGAAGAAACCTTAAGACAAGAAAGGGGAGAAGGGTGAAGCCTAAAGTGGAAGCATTATGACACTCTCACAGAATTGGAGAGAATAAAAGAAGCATATCAAATTCTACAATCAGACAAAGATGTCTTGGTCTTGTGAGCTAATATCACTGAAGGAGAGAAAAGGGACCTTGGGGGAAGGGTTTTGGAGTTAGAAACACAAAAGGTCACAACCAACAAAAGAATTAAAGAATTGGAAATCCAGAATAGTTTTCTATCTGAGCAAGTTAAGGTAGCGAATGAAAAACAACTTGATATAGCTCCTTTTCGCAATCAAGCATCTTTGTTGCAGAAGGAAATAAATCATATTTTATTGAATTTGGAGGGAGAGATGTATAGAGTTAAGAATATTGAGGCTAGGTTGAAAGAGATAGCACTCGACTCATCAGAGTTTAAGAAGAAATTATTAGACGTAACAAAACTTGTGAAGAACCAACTCATTTGGATAGGATCCAAACCGACCTTCCCTACAAATATGCCTCAAAAAACTGTAGGAATTATAAAGATGGAAGTGGCCATATTAAATTTCGACAACAAAGCAACAATGAGGTTGAAAACAACCACTGATAAAACTGTGGAGAAGTGCACCGAGTTTTACAAAGGAATGTGTTCCATTTATCAATGCTAGGTTTTAGCAGGTACTGAATATCAAGACTTCCCAGCCAAAGAGGAGCATTTAAAGAACCTACAGGAAAGGCTACAGAAAGGAGAAGAGGACATATCTAATAGTGAATGCATCAATGAGGAGGCTATTGGAGTCTAGATTGTACAAGTTTCAGTTCACAAATACCTGTTGGGAGAATTACTAAGTCAGAACGTACCCAAAGTAAAGGAGATCGAGTCCCAGTTGTCAAAACATGAGGTAGCAGCACGTGTGCTGGAGCTAGTTGAATATCAAATCATTAATGAAGAGGCTTAGGCATGGGATGTTTTCATTTAGACACCAACATGGCCCACTTAAACTTTGTCTTATTCACAAGTGGAGGAGTTATGTAAGGTTTTTTGTATGTATTCCTTTTTTCCTAGTGAGCAAACTAGAGGACAATTTTTTTGTAAACAAAGAGTTAGGGAAGCCCAAGGGGACATGGTAACTGAAAGGTAATTTTTAGTTTGTATAAGTAGGGGTGAAGGAGAATAGGAAAGGACTTTTCTCTAGCATAGATGTTGAAGCTTGTTGTAAGAAGAACTACTTATTTTTATAATAAAGAGGAATGAATTTTGTTGGAGAGAGCATTGCATGAGCCTCAGAGCATGTTGTGTAGATCCCTAAATAAATCATTATTTATGTTTTAAGCATATTATACAATCTGTGAGACTGTTCTTAACCCCTTGAACTATTTCTATGTTATGGATGATTTTATGTCATGTTATGAATCTTATGCAATGATGAATGATGAATTATTTTACTTCACTAAGTTATCCTTGTGTTAATTTTCTGTTGTATTTGTGCCTTTTGAATTTATCAGCTATCTATAGAATTCTATTTGCATACAATACAATACATCATTCCTATTTAGTATTAATCTTTCTCCCTGGGGATAGTTTTAGAATAGATTTAGATTAGTGGCTATTTATCTTTATGTGCATTTAATATAGGCACTTGCATATCATCCCTTTAAAAGTAAAATACATAAACGGTGGGCCGGGCTACAACCATTAAAAGAGATTTAAATTTTACTTTAACTCTATGGTATCCAGACTGTAAACTAGATGGATTCCCCATACCAAACGATAAGCGATCTATTTGGGAACGGTTATCGGGGAGAATCCCTACCATCGGTACCTGGGATTTTTCCAGGCATTAACAAGTTGCTACTACATGCACTCTCAAAAATTAAATCAACTATTCATTTAACCACAAAACATACTCAACCATGGATGCTTTGTCTACAATCATGGAGTTCCAAAGAACCCTAAATCCATTTAACTCCATGCACCAATATTTAGTCCATATTCCAAAGTGGATTCTTCTAGTTCAAGTTTAACAACCACCATTGGAATGTGGTTTCTCTTGGCATCAATTTATTGTCTTTTTTTATAGTTTCACTGTCCTCCTGAATGGTTGTCTCTCCTTGGATAGTTTCTACTCCTTGGGTTGTAGATGTAGGAAACTCTTCATCACTTCTCATCTTCACACTCCATTCTCTACTCTTAGTTTCATCATGGGTGGGGTGAGGATATGGATGGATCCTCCAACACTTTTATTCCCAATGTCCACTCATCTTGCAATGGTGGAAAATATTCTTGAACTTTGTTGACCTGTTTGGATTGCTTGTATTTTCCATTGACCCATGAGTTTGTTGCTAGTTAGGGGAAGTCTTCTTTTCATTTATCCTTTGAAAAAAATAAATCTTGTGGTAGGTAGCTTTCTTATCCTAGAAAAAGGCCTCACCATTGTTGGCAGGGTTTTTGGGGTAGTTGAGTTGCGCAGCACCACGGAGGCTGCGCAATCTCACGCGACACTGCGCAAGGCAAAGACAACCTGATGGATGAAAATAAAACCGTTTTTGAATATTTTATGCATCTTTTTGTTTCGGTTGACCACATTTTGTGGATATAGTTCATTAGCAGTTAAATTAGTTAGGAGTTAGTTAGAAGTGAACCTTGAAAGTAAAGGTGCAAGCCTATATGTAGAGTTAGAATTGAAAATTTGAGATATCTTTGATCAGTGAATCTATGAATTTGTGATTGAATCTTGTGTTATCTTATGGGTTGATCATTCTCTTGCTGTGGAGAAGTATTGTATGTTTTGGATCTATTGCACAGAAGTAATATGACATGACGGATGTTGCTCTGAATTACTATTGTTTTTCATATATCTTTTCCATCCTTATGTGTCACGATATCAATGATGGATGTTTTATGAATATGATTTATGAATGAATAATATGATACTGCTACGATGAATAAGTAAATGATGCAGTCTATTTAGATCTATGGTTATACTGATAGATCTGTGATGAATGATGAGATACCTGATGAGTGGCTCTGTTAGATCTGATAATTATGTTGATAAATCGTTGATGCACTGATCCTCCTCCTTACTGCCAGAAACTTGGTTCGGATAGCTCTCGCTCGAACATCTTGGGTGAGACTTCATCCACTCTGTGGCTGTTGTCAGGAAGGGTAAAACCTGTCTGGGATGGTGCTCAGGTAGATCGTGTTGGTTGGGCATCGACAAAGCGAGAAACCCTGTCGACAAGGATTTGTTGGTGGGTTTTGGACAACAAATGGTTCTGTTGCCGAGACCTCATTGCGACTGAGAGGAGGATATGTTGTGGCATCTGACAAAGCCTGAGATTAAAGATTGGTTTGACCTAAGACTGCGAGAGTTCATTGAAGCCGAGAAGCAGAACCCAAAGTTGACAACAAACACATGGTTGGTGAGGCACATTCATGACAGTCCTCACAAATGGTTTTTCTGTGATTTTCCCATCATACTCTATGAGTGGTTGGCACGATTCACCTACAAGAAGCACAACTTCCAAGGGGGAGAGTTGATGACTTGGACCCCCGAGCTAATTCAGGGACTACAAGAGACTGACAACAAGGCATCACGGGATGTCAAAGTTTGGGTGGATAGTATTCTAGAAGCATACATCACTAAGTTCACGGTTGATATTAACAAGTCCTACAATGAAGCAGAATGGGAATTCTTTAGCTGACCATGAGGTAGGTTCTTACTATCTCTACAATTATCAATCAAGATGCTTGTTTGTGAAAAGGGCATACTAAAGATGCACCTCGAGCAGTAAAACTCTGGTGTGTGGAGTATGTGAACACCGTGATAAAAGGGGAGCAACGAATGGAAAGATAAGGGGTAGATGGGTGTGAGTTTCAATGAGACTATGAGAGAAGTCGAGGAAGATATTGGTTGTACAAGGGGAGGAGCAAGGTTTCAAGTAGAGAAGAGGTAGAGGACAGGGGAAGGTCCTATTGTGATCAAAACGCAAGACCACAAAGGGAAACCACATGGGATGAAGCGACCCTACAGTGATGGAGAGGACGAGCAAAACCAGACTATGTGCGTGCTATGCGTAGGGTAGAAGCAAGGTCAAACCTCGGTATCAACATGTCCACACCTTCGTGCACTACTCCACTATCAAAAAAATATTCACAATCTACATTGACGTGCCAAGCAACATCTAGTAGTAAATCAGCATATGCAGGAAGAAGGTCTAGGATGGTGGGAGACAATATGAAGCTACCTATGTTCCATGGAAATGAGACTGATGACCTAGAATAATATTGATTCTTATGTGAGGCGGTCTGGACTGCCAGACAAACTACAGACAATGATATAAAGAAAGGCCAACTAGCAACCACCCTTTGGGGTCGTGTGCTTGATTGGTAAATGAGATTCATACAGGTCTCACAAGGGACGATGGCGAAGACTTTGGATGAGATTCAGAAGAGACTAATTGAAGACTTACAGAAACCAAAATCTGAAGCACAGTACATTATGGAGATAAAGGAAATCAAACAATTCCCTAATGAGATGGTTTGGGACTTTGATCATAGGTTTAAGACAATGATGGGACCGGCCAGCTTCGATATGAGTGATGTCTAACAAAAATAATGGTTCATTGTGGCACTAGTACCTCATATTCGATATCCATTGATGCAGAAAAAGAACGTGACACAGAGCGAGGCTCTGGAAATTGAAATGAATTTGGAGGCTTCCCCTATAGGAGAAATTGTTATTGGCATGAACCAAATCCAGGTGCAGCTGGTGAGCCTGATACTTCAATTGCAGGATATCAAGAAGGTGAAAGATGAACATGACGACTTGTGGTGCACCCAGTGTCATGTGGATGGACACACCAAAGATACTTGTCCTACTTTCTGGAATTATCTACTCTCAGGAGTGCTAAACCCGTTGAGTTACGGTGGTGTGGCGTGGTGTCACATATGTCAAGTATATGGGCATAGACATGAAGACTATACCTACATGCAAAAAATGGTTACGAAGACAACAAGTTTATATTGCACCTTTTGTTGCTTAGTGGACCAAGAGGATAAGGACTGTTGAGCTTATGATCTGCTTCAAGAGTGGACATACGATTTGTATTTTGTGAAAGGTGAAGATCCTCTCATGGTGTAGTAGCCATAGCCATAGGTGATACAACAACCACCTCAAGTCCAGTATACACCGCCACCAAAGATGCAGTTTATTGTGTCACAGCCACAGATACAAGTCTCACCACAATCGTAGTTTGCACTGCAACTGTAGTACACCCAGATACCAATGGCTCTACCACAGCCGCAGTATGTCTGAGCAGTGCATTATGTTCAACAATAGTTGAATCCTCCGCAAAATCAAATGGACAAACCCCAATATCAACAACAAGTAACTCAACCACAATGTCAGCAGCAAGGAGTATTCCGTGGAGGATTCAGGGGAAGGGGAGGTTTTGGCCAAGGAGGAGGACGAGGCCGTGCATCAATCTAGTGTTACAACTATGGGACATTTGGACACTATCAAAGGGATTTTCCACATCTGCAGTGTGTATACTATGTGGTAAGCAATCATACTGTTGATAATTTCCCTCAGTTAATTGTGAAATGGAAGGCCGAAATGTTCCTCTGTTGCAGAACCAGAACCAGTTCCAGGCCCAGAATCAGATACAGAACTAGCAACAGCTACAGAATCAGGGTTAGCCAGAAATTCCAGTACAAAATCATAATATAAATCAGCCTATGAATCCACTGGTGAACCAGAATCCACCTCTGAATTAGCCTCCGCCATAGAACCAAAATCAAGGGTCGACGGTTATGACCACTCTATAAGAGTCGTGAATAGAGTATGTTGATGTTGGGATTGTCACTCAAGGTGGCACGATGACTAGAGATGACGGACCATGACTGCAAGCTTGAATGGATGGAAAGAAGAAAGCATAGTTCGATATCACAACTAAGAGAGATACCTTTTTCAAGGCTCGCTAGGCGCGCTTGGAAGAAATCCTGGTAAGACACATATTTTTGGCATGCCTTCTACTTTTGATTCTTCATTAGAAGTTGGACCATCGCAATAGTATGGAACCTTACAACAGTTCTTCGAGATTTATTTATCCCCGGCAAGAGATCCCAATGCTCTAGTTGAGATTGAGAATTTGTTGCACCATCCAGATAGAAAATTGTAGGACTTTGTGGTAAATTATTTACAGAAGAAAAAGACAGGAAAGGAAATGCGAATGAACATCCAGATTGGGAACTATGAAGTTGATTCAGTTATTCTAGATCTTGGGTCAGATGTGAATATCCTGACAAAATAGAAGTGGCAGAATATGGGGGAGCCAAAATTTGGCTCGTCCCTAGTGCAGCTGAGATTGGCTAATCAACAAAGTCCAATCAATCGGTTGTGTGTTGAACTTGGTCATGGATGTTGAGGGTATGAGGACTCATTCTGATTTTGATGTAATTGAAGTCATCGATGGAGGGGGATCCTATCCCACACTACTAGGGATTGGATGGGCCAATGACAACATGGTTCTGATAAATTTTAAGAAGTGGTTGATGACATTTGAGAACAACCAAGATATCTGAGTCGTCACACCTATGGATCCTAATGAAGGAAGGCGATATATTGAACCTGTAAAAGATGAAGTTGGAAGAGGATGGGATCATGTTTACAATATTTCTGAATATTATATCCATCCTACTGCCGATGTAGAACTGGGTTGGCACAACGCTAGCTCAACATCCTCTGATTCTGATGATGTGCTAGAAAATTGAAAAAACTGGATGCATGAAGTCTTGCTCAAAAAATGTGGGCTGATCACATAGTCACTACACCATGTCGCGACTGAGATCATTGAGTTTCCAATCTATGAAGGACTATCAGAACTATCTGGGTTCCTCGAGGAGTTTGAAGCGAAGGTATCTGAGCCTCAGCACTTGTTGGCATTAGGAGAAGCATTTAAGGCCACTCCAGCACGTTGGTGGGCAGTTCATAAGGATACCATTCATGTATGGGCACAGTGTCGATGGTTGATGACTGTGCGCTTAGAAGATATGGAGGTATATCACACTAGGAGATATGATGGACAGAATAGCCCTCATAGTCATATGTAGGAATTCCAGACTCTGTGGGAATCGCTACCCAAGGATTAGTGGGTCCATGATTTTATTCACACATTGGATGAAATGCCAAGGTCTTGGTACATATCAGCAGAACTGCACAAAGAAATAACTACTTGGGAGGAGTTGACTATTTTCTTTGTGCATACCTTTGGCTTTATAGACGCTAATGCATAGGTCAACAATGCACTACAGATCATTCTGGATGTAGTCTTGAAAGTCTTCCCAGTCGCATATCCTGTAGACCCACATGCACATTGCCACATGAAATTGATGATTGAATGCTACAACATCTATGGTGAGTCGAATGAGGATGATGAGTTGCACAATATTAATACTCCATAGATTGAAGGAAGCCGGGATGTTGCAGCACCGGATGTGCCGGCGGATACCATGACTCAACCACTGAAGATTAAGAAATTTAACATTGGGATGGAAGAGAATCCAAAATTTGCAAATATTGGGGACTACTCGGACGAGGAGACCATGGAAAAGATAACCGATCTATTGCATGAGTTTCAAGATCTGTTCCCAACAAAATTCTCAGAAATGAAGGGGATATTGGGTGACTAGGGGAAATGAAAATCCCATTAAAACCAAATACAAAACCGGTGTGATAGAGACCATATCGCTTGAATCTACAATATAAAGAATAGGTTAAGGCTGAACTTGACCAGATGCTAGATGCAGGGATTATTGAGCTTGTTTAAGAATCAGAATTAATAAGCCCTATGGTAGTACAAGACAAGAAAACTGGCAAAATACAAATATGGGTCGATCTAAGAAAGTTGAATGATTCTTGCATGCATGATCCCTTTCCGACACCATTCATGGATGAGGTTTTTGAGGGAGTAGGCATTCAAGAAATGTATTCTTTTACAAATGGATTTTTTGGTTATCACCAGATCAGAATTGTGAAGGAGGACCACCATAAGACCACATTTGTCACCGAATGGGGTTTCTTTCAATACACATAAATCAACATTCAATGATGATGATGAAGATGATGATGGTGGTGGTGGTGGCAATGAACATGATGAACATGATGAAGATGATGATGAGGGTGATGATGAAAATGATGATGATGACAATGATGATGATGACGACGACGACGACGACGACGATGATGATGATGACGACGACGATGACGACGATGATGATGCTAATGATGACGACGACGACGACGACGACGATGATGATGACGATGATGATGAGGATGATGATGGCGAAAATGATGATGATGATGAAGATGATGATGATGACGATCATGATGATGATGATGAGAATGAGGATGAGGATGAGGATGAGCATGATGATGATGATGACGACGATTATGAAGATGTTGATGATGATGATGATGATGATGAAGATTATGATGATGGTGGTGGTGGTGGTGAATATGATGATGAGGGCAATGATGAAAATGATGATGACGATGATGATGAAGATGTTGATTAGGAGGAGGGAGATGACGACGACGACGACGACGATGATGATGATGACGATGACGACGACGATGATGATGACGACAATGATGATGATGATGAAAATGATGATAATGATAACAATCATGATGATGATGATGAGGATGAGGATGAGCATGATGAGGCTGACGATGAGGATGATGATGAATATTTTGATGATGATGATGATGATGATGATGACAATGATGATGATGGTGTTGGGGGTGATGAAGATGATGAACATGATGAAGATCCTGATAAGGGCGATGATGAAAATGATGATGATGACGATGATGAAGATGTTGATTAGGAAGAGGGAGATGACGATGATAATGATGATGCTGATGAAGATGACGATGATGAAGATGATGACAATGATCAATGAAGGTGGTGGAGATGACGATGACACCAATGATGATGATGATGATGATGATGATGAGGGTGAGGATGAGGATGATGATGACAAGGATGAGGATGATGAGGATGATGATAATGACTAGGATGAGGATGATGAAGATGATGATCATGATTATCATGATTATCATGATGATGATTAGGATGAGGATGATGATGATGATGATGATTAAGATGAAGATGATGATGATGGTGATGGTGATGATGATGAATATGATGATGAATATGCTGATGATGATGATGATCATGATGAAGATGTGATGACAAGATATTTACCTTGGTATTCACTAAATTGTTCTAAGCTTCGCCAACATTATAATAAAATGGTTATGAGTGATTATTCACTCCTATAAATAATGCACTTTATGGAACTACCAAACTACTCAGTTTGGATCTTCCTCTTTTAAGACACCAAACTAGGTCCATAAGTCTTGATTCATCATGTGCACAAATCTAAGAATAGGAGGCTTCATAGGGCCCAAAAAGTTGTATTTTGTTTTACTAATTCCTCGGATAATATTGAATTTTCATATTCGTCCTTGGAATGGGTGTTAGGAGCAATCCTTAATTTTTCACTCAACTGGTTGCTCCCCCTATCATGTAGACGTCTTCATTCACTGAGATCCCCCTAAAATTGGGATGATGAAGATGATGATGATGATGATGATGATGACGAATATGATGATGATTATGAAGATGATGATGATGATAATGAAAATGATGATGATGATGATGAAGATGATGATCATGATAATGGAGATGCTGATGAATTGGATGACGATGATGTTGATAATGAATATGATGATGAAGATGAAGATGTTGATGATGATGATGATGAATATGATGGTGATGATCAAGATGATGATGGTGATAATGAAGACGTTGATGATGAAGATGATGATTATGATGATGATGATAAGGAAGATGACGACGATGATGATGACGACGACAATGATGATGATTATGAAGTTATGATGATGATATTGATGAAGATGACGAATACGATAGTGATGACGATGACAACGATGATGATGATGATCATCGTCATTGTTGTCATCATCACCATCATCTTCGACGTCTTCATCATCATCATGATCATCGTCATCATCATTGTGTTCGTCCTTGAAGGGACTTATGTATAGGATCTCACTATAAGCAATGCAACCAATACAAATTATGACAAAATCCTAGTGTTATCTCTAAGGTTGTTTGATTTTTTACCTTAGGGTTTTTTATTATAATGAGTTTTTATTTTTAATTTTTGCCTTGTTTTACGCTTTATTCTTTCATTGAATGCTATTATTTTTTTTGCATTTTTTTTAATATTTTGAAGCCTAAAAATCTTCACTCATTTAAAGCTGTGAACCTATGTATGTGCAAGAGGTTTTATATTATGGATTGGATGGTTAAAACTGGCAACATTTCTTAAACTAGCAGCATTTTATAAACTGGCAGCATTTCACAAACTAGCAACATTTCTTCAAAGAGTATTTTATTAAAATTTGTTATTCATAAGTACCATGGTATATAAAAAATGAGACAATGGACTATGGTTATATAGCATATTCATGTTCTATAGATTCGGTACTTGATATGAATACTCCTTAAAAAGCAGTCCTTGTTATAGTTGATTTCACCACTCCAGGTGAATCACACTTTGTATGGCCTTCCCCTATCCCGCTGCAGACTCCTTAGACCCTATGGACAATTTTGTGTCCTTTGATGTTTCCTTGATCATCCCTAAAAAAATGTGAAAAATGATACATGTGACGTTTAAACCTATAAGCGCGTACATACGTGGGTTTGACCACTAAAACAGTGTACATCGGGATGTGTGCATAATCCAAATCCTTTTAGAGTTTTCCTTGACATGGATCCGACTCATTTGACTCCTAGCCTTCCCTATGCCTTGAGATCGCTTGGATTCGACCTTTCACTACCCATTTGGAAGCTATATAAGGAACCCATTGGTACATTGAAGGGGGAAGAAGAGAGAATTGAGAGCAAAGAAACTATAGTCCATTGTTGTCGGAACTTATGCTTGAGTCTACATCCCTTTGTCCCTTGGAGCACTAGTGTGTTCTTCCCAAGCTTGCATTTTGCTTGTGAGCTTGCTATCAAGAGATGGAGGATTGAGGTGGTGGAGGCCCAAGTGGGGGATTCAGTTTCTTTGGTTTCCAGACGTGCCGTCAGAGGTTTTATCTTGTAATCTCTAATTTATATTAATAGAAATATCTTTTCCTGTCCAATAATGTGTGTTTGAATGAATATTTTATCCATGGGATCATGTCAAATGCTTATACATTATTGATTATATATTCTAGAATAGATCTAACACCATGATATATAGAATGCTTGTATTGTTTACTTTTTGTTGAGGAAGTAATCTATCAATTCAAGCTGAAGATTGGAAAGCTCAACGGGGATTTACTTCAACCGTCTAGAATAAGGTACGAGGTCTGATCCTTTAGTGTTAGACATTTAATTTCTATTGCATATTGGAAAGGATTGATTTCTGGAGTCAAGCTATCTGTTGTGGTACCCCAAGCCATAGGAATTTCTCTCCATAACAGTCCTATTCATGAAATAATGAGTTTCATTGTGTCATTCATGGGCTTGTACAATTGTTTTGTATATGGAATCAAAGCACTTCATGCAATGAGTGTTGGTACTAATAATGACGGGGTCGACAGATGGAATATAGTAATTCACTTTCCCTAAAATCTGTCTTGTTATGTTGCCTGAATGCTCTTTTGAACTGGGTGAAGGACATTTAGAGAGTTGTTTTTTGTACTGTCAACATTTATTGTTCAGGATCCCTAAATCTATATGATTAAAACAGTGAATACAGGGTTTGAAACAACAAACACAGGGTTTGAAACATCAAGGGTTTGTTTTAATTCTGAATGTTCGTTCTTGAAAAGGGCAAGGTTATATTGTATAAGTCTTTCTGCATTTGAATGTGAGCTACTACAGCATAAATTCTTTTTTTTTTAAAGTGTATAGTATGAAGGGGTTGCAGAAATGTCAAAGACAACAGAAGAAGAAGATCCAGAAATCATGGTAAGTAGAAAACCAGGAGGCTTAATTTGCAGGTTGGAGCCAAATAACACAGAATGGATAATGAAATTTCCAAGATCAGCCCAATTGATGAAGAATGCCGGATGGTTTTCCTTCTGTGAGAAATTACAAGGTTATCATTCACAGGTAACTATGTCTTTTATTAAAAACTATAAAGATGAAATGGTTCGGCTTAAAAGCTTAACAGTCAGGGTAAATGAAGATTCTATTGCTAAAGCAATAGATGTTCTGGCACAGGGAGAGAGATGGTTTAAACAATAGGATTTCCAAGGAGATTATAGTGAGTTTTTGATTCCAGGTTTTGAGAAATTAGATTGGAAAAATGGTATCCATGTGAGAAAAATAAAGCCAAGTTGGAAAATTCCTTTAGAGATGATACAAAACTATATTACATGTGATGGCCGGTATGACAGGGTGCTTAAATGCCATGTAAGGTTGCTGATGCACCTTAGTGGAAGCTCATAGCTCAATTTCCCATTCTACTTATTGAAAATCCTTCAAAAGATGATTTCATGGGTTCAAGGCCATCTTGAGCATACTGCCCGTTCACTCTATCATCAAGGTTTAATCAAACTTTTGATTTTATCACAATTGCACAGGGAGGGACGAACCTAGGAAACTCTATTGATAGAGATAGGGTTTGAAGAAAATGTTAAAGAGAAAGGAAAAGGGATTATGGAAGATTTGAACCAGCAAACAATAAGTCACAAAAAACAAATTAAAGCTGCTATAGAGGAAGGTAAGGGTTTTACAGAGAAACCAATTCAGGAAGGTTTGTGTCCTGAAACTTAAGTTACAGATGAAAACCCTGAAAAATTAAGTGTTATGCTAAAAAATATAACCTCAAAAAATGAAACTCATAAACAGGTGTTGAAGTCAGAAAACAGGGATATAAGGCCGAGAACTAGGTTAGGAAAGAAGCTGCAGATAGAGAAGAAATCAGCACATGAAGATGGCATGGAAATCGTGATGATAGATGATGCTCTCAGTGAAGAAACTGTACATACATCTAAAGATCAGTATTGTTCAGATATTGAGAAGTTTATTGATGTTCAAGGAGTTGCAGGGTCTATACCAGAAGCATTTTGCATAAACAAACAAGTTGATTCAGAGGATTTCTCAGCATCGAGGACTCTACAAGAAGAAGAAGTCCATATGAAAGAAGAAGACCTGGAAATATCTCTAGAACTAAACCAAGCCAAGAAGTCTTTGCAGACATACAAGGAGCATACTAGGTATTTACAAAACATTAATAACAAGTTGATGATAGCCAATAAAAGACTTCGAGAAGATCTGGAGGATAAGGAGGTAGATTATCAAAAATTGCTATTAATATCTAAAGATATTCTAAGGGAAAAAAGAACCATCCAGAAGCAGCTCAAACTCATCAAGGCTTAGAGTAAGGAGGACAACAAAGATGTTGAATTTGCCAGATTGCAAAAGTGGTCCCAGGTTTTAAGTGATTTAACTATATTAGCGGAGGCTTCCAAAAGTCTTTAGATTTAGAGTTGTAGTTTGCTTTGGATAGTAATTTTGTTTATTGACAAATGTCTCTTTTTTATATTACACTTGTACTTAAAAACTGTTTAAAGGGGATTGACTCCTCTATTTTGGAGAAGGCTCGATCCATAGAAGTAGGATCTTATAGTTAGCTTAAACAAATAGATATTTTGTATTTAAGGAGAGTCTCTATATGAGACAAAGGGGTGGCAATTGGAGTTATGAAGATCCAGTTTTGATAACTTTCTGTATGACATGAAATACTCTACATCTTCAATACAGGTTCTACCTTGATATGAGTATGATTATGATTTGTCTGTGTATCTTATGAATTATGTTTCTTATGATTTATCTTGTATATGGTCAATTGAATCCCATTGAAATGATTCTTATGATGAAATACAATTATCTTTTAAATTTTTAAAAAACAGAGACAGTCTCATTTCATAACTTTATGATCGTAGTTCCTTTGATATTGAATTTTGTATCTTGTTTTATGTTATACAGTTCTTTAATGATTGTGTGATTTTCCTATAGCTTTGATGACATACCATCCCAGTTTTATTTTGACTTCATTGAATTATATTTTTGAAAAAGATTTCTTTAAGCTTGAACCCCTGTAGTCTAGGTTCAACTTTAGGGATAACACCTAGTTAAATTAAATTAAATTAAATTAAACTACACTAAATTAAAAACATAGAGTTGCTTAACTATAATTAATTTAAAATGCAACAAAATATAAAATGTGCAAATAAAAAAAACCAAAATAAACTAAACAAAAGATAAATAAAAAAATAAAAATACAAAACAAAACACAAAATATAAAATATGCAAATAAACAAACAAAAAAACCTAGAATTCAAAAACACCTGCGAACTAGCTCATTAGCAAAACAACAACGAACAAGTTCACTCCAGTGCACTAGTTCATTAGCAGCATCTAGAGCACTAGTAATTTGATGAGCAGAGTATTGGTAAATCAAGGAGCAGGGGATACTCTGGACTTCCCAGTGGTGGAAATCCGACCATAGTTTAGAGGATAACAAAACAATCCGGCTGTAGTCCAGAGGATATTGATGTTCCCAGTGGAGGTAATCCGGCCACAGTCTAGAGGATAACAAAGGGACCAATGAATTTTGTAATCCCATTAACCCTAGCAGCATAGGAATTTAGGAAAAATACGTCAAATTTCTGAACCAATACAGATTCGGTACAGTCATACTGAAATTATATTTTTTTTGCTTTGCTACCATCGTTTCTATTATCAGTGGATCTAGTAAGGGTTTTCTATTATTGGAGCATCGGAAGCTCCTCCTTAAATTTGGGGAAAAGACATATGGGTTAAGCACTGCAAGACAGTCGTGCTCTTGTATAATTTTATGAATCATGGCACAATTTGCAAGATTTTGTAATTTTATTCTGTTTAATGGTCTGGAACAGTGTGCAAAGTCCTGTAGGAGCTATAATCTGAACTGGTTCAACCCATTCTGTTGAAACTTTGAACCTGAGATGTGCTTCTTCTAAGAATTTAATTTTTCTTTGATAATTAGTTTTACCTCGATTATGGAACAAATTAAAAGCTTTTGTTATTTTATTCTATTATATGTCTGAAACATTATATAGAGTGAAAGTTTGTGTAATCTTATTCTATTTAATGGTCTAGAACAGAGTCCTCTATGGGCTATAATTTGAACTAATTCTGTCGAAACTTGAATGGGAGAGACCTCTTTCTCCTTTAAAGACGCATTTAATTTTTCTTTGATGGTCAGTTTTACATGGATTATGGTACACTTTTCAAGCTTTTGTGATTTTTTTCTATTATGGGTCTAAATTTTTTTGTAGAGTGCCATAGGAACTGCAATTATAATGATTGGGTACAATTCAACCTAAGACCTATTTCTCCTTTAAAGAAGAATTTTATTTTATTTTTATACTCACTTTTACCTGAATTACAACACACTTTGCAAGCTTTTCCCATTTACTGGTTTGGATTTTGGAACAATGTATAGTTCCCTAGGACTCGTGGGCTATAATTTGAATTGACTCAGTAAATTGACCCTCATACCTCTTTCTTCTTTAAAGACACATTTGATACAAGTATTATTTCTCAACGACACTTATGTCTTTTTGCCTCTGTTTCGAATATACCATGGTAGTTAGTGTGGTCACCTCTGTTTTCCTATCTCAAAGAGTCTGAAGGTTATCGAGAATATTGTAGCCTATGCATGTCTTCATTAAACCCAATGTAAGCATTTCTTCCTTAAATATATGCTGTGTAATTTCGATCACATCGTATCATCCAAAATACTATCCTTAAATCCTTCTCAACATATGCAGAATTCCCTTTATAAATTTATGTTTATTAATTTCTTGTAGCTTACTCTTTTATTTCACCAAGACTGTACAGGCATACTTTTATAACTTTTAGCAGAATTATATTTTTTACATCTTGACTATCTTTAAACAAACTGAGGGTATGGATGGGTATCCACCTAACTAGGAACAAGACGATGCCACCTTAAAACCTTACTGACAAACACACAGTCTCTGGTAGTCAATTTAAAATGATCTTTCAAACTGCTCAATTCAACACTTAGTCAATTTTGTCAGACACTAGTCATTACTATGCCAGGAGGCATTTTGGCAAACTCATATCTCACATGTGTGAACACCCAAAGGGAAACTGAGATCATGAGTGGGTGCCCATATCATCAAAGAATGGACCCATAACATCTGATGAATTTATCACTTAAAGAGCTGACTCTAGCTTGCATTTCCAAGTGGGATCTCAACCTCCCATTTTTAACACTCAGTCAATTTTTCATATTTTTGGATGTGCAAGCTAATGTTTTTACCTCTTTTGGCACGCTGATATTTTTCTCATGTGATCACCATAAGAAAAACTAAGAACATGGATGGATAGCCATTTCATTAAAGAACATGCCTATACCTTTTGATGAATTTATCATCACTCAGATAGGATTTGGAGGGCATTTCCAAATGCCTCTTCAACCTTGTGATTTGACACTTGGTCAATTTCTTTAAACCCTAGGTCTCAAAGGTGATTTCAACTTGTTACGGAGAGAAATTCCTATGGCTTGGGGTACCACAACAGACAGCTAGACTCCAGAAATCAATCTTCTCCAATATGCAATAGAAATAAACAAT
>LPNX011207938.1:0-52628 GCA_001517045.1 Pseudotsuga menziesii
TGGATCTCTTTCTGGATGGTTCATCATCCTCTGCAGCATGAGCATGATGTCTTCTTTGGCCTCGTCTCCCTCTAAAACTGGAACCTCTGTACTCATGTAGGTGTCCAATCCAGAGAGATAAAATACCTCTATGCTTGGAAGTTGTCAACTTCACCAAGCTTATCATCAAGCTGATGTGATATATCACTTTGAAATGAGAACCTCAAATGGAAATAGCAAAGGATTAGATCTTACCGATTTGAGGTGTCCGTCCTTGTCCCGGAGTTCGCTGATCTAGGGTTTGTCACAGAAACCCTAATTTTCAAAACATGGAATATTTCAAATCTGATTGGATGAACAGATATATCTCTTCAAATGGAGCTATCCAATGTACTCCTTTTCTGAAAACAGTGGAGGGAAGCTCTCGGAACAGGAAGCCCTAATTTTTCAATTTCTTCTACAGAAATTCCTGTTGCTATTTCTGTGATATCTCTGAAATTAATGCTCCTATGTGTTTGAAATTTTGCATTGAGGTAACCTCGCATGTCCCTGATCCAACACCTCAAGTTTCATCAGAATTTGTTTCACCATTTTGGATTTTGGATCCTTTTCCCAAGGTGACCTGTTACAGGACTGTTCAGAACATCGAAGTTGTACGGCATGCCACGTGTCACTGGTTCATCTTCTGAGTCTGATATTCAGAACACCAAAATTAAAGTCCGTGCCCTTTATGTAAAATCTTCAGTAATTCCATTTGGACCTCTGTAGCTCAATATATTGAAGATCTCCCCAGATGTCCTGTTCATGGATGAATACTGGAAGAGGCTGGAACCCTAACTTGGAGAGATCATATCTCCTGGAGTACAGAGAATATGAGTCTTATTTTTGGACACATGCTTCATCAGGATTTTATATTCGTCCCCTGAAATTTTCAACTTCTAAGACTTTTCCAATATTGGAATATAGCGACTGTACCAAAACTTAGCAGTTTTAGTATTTAGGGTTTCTCCTAGCTTAGGGTCAAACTAGGGTTTGACTTTCCTGGAGTTTCACCCAACCAAATTTCTTGATCCAGGTCTCTAAACTTTGGTTTTGATGAGGAGCATAACCCTATGCTAGTCTCACTCAAAAATTCCTCTTCTGTAGAAAGCCCTAATTTTTGCATCGAAGACTGAAAATGCTCGGAATCAAATTCTGCCTCGACATAAAGATGCGCCCTAAGGAGGAGAGTTGTTCCACCTTACTTTTGCTGAAAATCTATGGAGTAAGGTCCACAAACTAGGAATCCCTAGTTTCTGCAGCTGCACAATGTCTTCTCCTCAGGTTAGCTCTGATCCCATGTTAGTTTTTCATCACATTAAGCTAGCATTATGATCTTAGGATCTTTTCACTAAGAGAATAACAAGCACAGCAATAAAACACAAGCACATCATAAGAGACAAGAGACACAAAGATTTTTCCTCGTGGAAACCATAAAGGAGAAAACCCCGCAACTTCCTCTAATATAGAATCAACACCAAAACAGTAAGAGATCTCCCAAAACAGCAGTAGTTTTCTGTCTTCTGTCTAGGCCCAAAATTTCCTTCTTAAGAAGTGCACCACACTTGAGAGAGCAAGTGATATGTTTACAAGTGATAAATAGAGAGTCTCTCACTCTCTATTTATATTCTTCCATTGACTTGAAGTGCACTCAATCATGTCGGCCCAACTAACAATTACTTACTCGAGCCTACACCTTAATTAGTGTATAATAACTCAAGTGCCCCGAACCTGTGGGGACTTACCTAATGACTTGATATGACTTGATTACATTATTAATCCTCCCGATCGGAACATTGGGGCATGACCACATGACTCAAATACATAATAGAAACATCCCAAAATAAACATCGGGTTACAATACATAAGATACATAGAAGAATACATTCCAAAGTTACATATACATCAACACAACGTGACAGCAAACTTCCTTGAAATTCATTTTTTCTGGGCGGGAAAGGGAACTTGTTGTATTCCATTCCAAGGAACCTATGGACCATTAGTATCAACTATAAGTGTTACACCTGGTAATGATAAAGGATACTGTGTTTTATTAAATAAAAATGTTCTTGACAGAACATTTTTCTACGGCATACTGCACCAGGTTCAAAATATTGCAGTAAAATGATTCTTATATTGACTGTCATATATATTTTTTTATCATGAAATTGAAAATGCATTGTCAGTTTCAGCTTGCGTTGTCATATGATTTTTCAATATGTGTAGAATTCAATCCCACTATTGGTGGCATGATGTCTAAGAAAAGTAAGACAGGAATAGTGATTGGAATCACAACTGGAATTGCTGCAGCTTTGACATGCATAATTTTGGTTTTCCTCCTTTGGAGGAGGAGAGTTCATAAGCCCACAGCATCAGATTTCAAGGAAGACGAAGGTACCCAGAAAATATTTTAGCACATTAGCAGAGGATAAGATTTTAGCAATTTAGCAAAGGATAATTCTCCTAAAATTCTTTCTCCTGACATTTCTAGTTTAATTTAGTTACAAGAAACAAGGATGGGCATGTATTTCCATCTTTAATGATTACTACTTTTTGTCAGCCATAAAGGGTATCAGTTCAAAACTGAAAATTTTTAGCTATGTGGATATGAAAACTGCAATAAAGTCAATATTAAAGCATATTATTTCATGAAATGATGATTTTGTCTAAATAAAGAAAAAGGAAGGGGTTTAAATAAAAAAGACATTTTCTTGTGTGGACATTGCAGTAGATGAGTGAGTGAAGGCATCCAAAATAATGTCACATGTGAGCAAAAAAAAAATGCAATAAGGTGCAAATAGTGTGTGATATGTGGAAAGTTGGTTTAGTGAAAGAGTCACAAGATTGTAGGCTATGTTTAATTATCACTTAGTTAGTTTGTAGTTATAAAGGAAAATAAGTGTAAAAGGTGCAACAAGTGAGTGATATGTTCAAAGTTGGTTTAGTGAAAGAGTCACAAAATGTAGGTATGTTTAATTATGAGTTAGGTAGCTTGAATTTATAAATAAAAAAAAAAGTGTAAAATGCCTAAAAGAGCTTATGGTTTTCCACGGATATGTAACTGGGCCTTCCAAAAGCACAATTGATGGTGACAATGGAGTCCACATACCAATTGACTAGTGAAGGTAACAAAGAGGCAGTTCTACTGGTGATGGGGCAAATGTTCCAATCTAGAAGACTTGGCAACACCTCCCAATGACAATAGCTGACTTCAGGAGTCAATTGCACCCACAAGTGCTCCTTTGTGATTTCCTAAGTTTGGCCACTAAGATACCTTGCGTCAAGTGTGGATCAGTGGTTCGGCCTGTACAGTATAGTGTCATCTCCCTACAACGAGTTGGGTGACTCGTAGGGGAGAGTAGGGAAACTATACCTCAGCTTTAACCTCCTTGGGCACGTCGCACTTATGATCTGGGTTTTCTTTTAACACTTGCTTCTAGCAGGATTTATAAAGCACCCTATAAGTCAACAATGCTATGTTTCAAAATATACCTAATGAAAGTAGATTGGAGGGCATTAATGGATGCCTAGCCCAATCAATCCTACCTAACTAATTTATGTTTTGTGACCTCATGTGGAGGATTTTATATCAAATTAAGTTTCTTGGTTTACTTAAAGACCTGCGAACAAATAAATAAATAAATTGAACCCATATAAATGATAGACTATAAATCATCATATTTTTATGTCATTAACCAAGCAGTTCTTTTATCATTACATTTTGTTAACTCATTAAACAACATACAACTTGGTGGAAAAAAACACTCTTTCGATAGAATAACTTAACTTTAACATTCAATAATTCACCAATTGAATAATTGGGAAGCCTATTCATTTAACATTTGAAAAAAAAAAATTAAAAAGAAATTGCTTTCAAGAGAATAACCTACATTCTGAAATGGCCAGTCGGCAACCATGGCGTTTAGTACTAGCCAATGCCCAGGGTAACCTTTGCATGCTATAAAACTGATTATAAGTACATCGTAAAATGCAACTTAATAAATATGAAAACCGAATAAAGCTTTCTTTTCTTTCTAGTGCAACAAAAGCCTCTGCACGGAATAATATCTGCATGCTATAAAACCGATTACAAAATACATGTAAAATGCAACATGATAAATATGAAAATGGGATAAATTCTCCCTTTGATAGACCAATCATAGGCATTTTTTGGTTGTATAAAACCCTCCAGATCTAATGACAACAGCTAGGAGCCAAAACAAATACCACATAAAGCCCCCAAAGCCCTTGTAACCCTTTTCTCAAATAGAGAAGAGAACAATATTTACTAGAATCTTATTAACATCAAATCACTTCTATCAAGAATAGAGTTAAAATTGAACAATACTCGAATACCAGAAAAAAAAACCCCAAAGTCACTGTAACCAGGTTCCTATTTTCAAATTGAGAAGAATACATCGCTGTCACTTCTATCAAGAACACAAGTAAATTGAACAATGCTTCTTGCCAAAAATCCCAAAGCCACTGTAACCGGGATCCTATTTTCAAATTGAGAAGAATACAACTAAATTGAACAATGCTTCTTACCGGCCGAAAATACTCCAATATTCTAAATCTTGAGAAAACTACAATATTCCATTTTCTGATAAAGACAATAAAAGCATATAAATGTATCAGGTAACAGCAAGACTGAAATATTCCAGTGTTGAAACCGCACATGATACACTAAGCTCAATATATTTTCCACCAAAACAAGTAGTGCGGTTATATGTTCCAATAATATATTTATGCTATGACTTTGGAAGCTTTGCAAAAATGAAAAAACCCTATAAAAAATAACACAGCGCCATCAATATAATGCTAAATTGATCTTCGTAATTACCTCTGTGTGTCCCGTCGAGAACTGGAGAGACTAAGGCATCTAGCATAGATATTGCTGGAAAAGAGGCATATGTTGTAGAATGCCGAGCATATATAATATCTCGATGTCCAACCAGCACAGCGAAACCGTTAGATACAGGAAGCAGCAGAGGAGGAGGTATATGATTTTCGCGGCCTGCCAAATGCACAATAGCTTGTGCCTGCAAATAAAAAGCTACTCGCTGATTGTGATAAATATATACCCAATCCAGACTGTTAAAGAACAAAATCTAAATTTCAAAACCTTATCGATCAGAACTAGAGATGGTAGGTGAAAACATTAATGCATTTCTTTACGTTCTCCAACGGCGGGCTGCGGTGGTAGTAGGACGGCGGTGGCAGGACGGAGGCGGACAGGGCTGCCGGGAGCGGCCGAGTTTTGAAACTTTTTGTCAACTGAGGACATAGGGACCCACGCCAAGTGTCTTATCCAGCATGAACGTACATGCTGGATAATCTTAGCCCTGAGGTAATGCATGTTGATGGAGTTGGTCATTGGTGAATTCTCCATTCGAATTCAAATGTTGTATGCCTTAACATTGCAACTGAGATAAACCCACCATGAAACTCTACCAGCATTACCAGGATTCATCAATTTCTAGAAGAAAGAGTCAAATCAACCATAGAAGAAAGAGTCCAATCCATATTATTTAATGCTTCTTCCATGTGAACAAAGATCGAGGAACCCTTACTGAGGCTAGCATGAAGAAATCTTAATCGTCGATGAAAATACAAAATTGTTTTGGTTCTTACTTTGTAGAACTTGAATGAAATTCAGTTGTAGTCCATTGAATTAGGGTAATCAATATTAACTAAAATTATATATTAGTTCATTTTCCTTCTACATCTTTACTGTCAATATATGATTTTTTATCATGTATTATGAAGTCTATGTGTAAATTAGTGAATTGCTAGAGAAATGGGGTGCTCTGCAACCTTAGTGGCGGAGTGGAGATATGCACTTTAAAAAAACAAAGATATATCGTTCAAAATTGAATTTTTAAAATCGTGGTATTACAATAATGTTTGATTATCTCTGACTTAGTCACAAGATCAATGCACTTGAATTCAACTCAGCTTTAAGTTCACTGTAACCCATTGAATCAACATCCACAATCACCATAATTAGCATTGAGAAAATTCAAATAGTAATTAATGTAGTGACAATTTTACTATCAATATCTCAATTATGATTAATATGTATTAGTGAATGTGGAGAGAAATGTGGTGCTCTATAACCCTAGTGGGAGTGGAGAAAACATAGATATCTAATTCAATTTTATTTTTCACATCATAGTATTAATATTAATACTCATGATTTCCAAAGTCGCAAATAAAAGAGCCCAAGATAACCTAAACAAATAATAAACTATTTAACGATTTAATGAATGTAGAAAGTGGATAAATAAAAATATTGCAAAATTTTCCATTGTTAGCTAGGTTTGCTACAGAAACACTCATTAATAGTGCAATCGGGCATTCTTATAACCAACGGAAGTTTCACTGTTATTATTACTACTCTTTTATTCGTGGATTCAACGTCAAATGATCAAGGGAATTCGGGGCCACCTTCCTTGGTATTCCAGTTGTTGTAGGAAGGGCATACTTGCTTCTTTCCAGTAGTCCCAGGAGGAACACATAAACACTTTGCACAACACTTTTGACACAAGAACATGCATGGCTTCTTGTGAGAAGTGGCCGAACACCGATATGAACACCTTCCCCGCATTCTGCATTATTTTTCAATCACAATACATTTTTTGTTGTAATCAAAGTGTAGGGGTATTAATAATTTCATCTAGTAGAAGTTCAACATAAAAGAAGAATCCAAACAGATCGAACCTGACAAACAAAGACTACCTTCACCATAGTGGCCATGAAAGCAATGGACTACTAGTTAGATAGATTATTGAAAATAATATACAACATCTAACCATAAAGTAGGAATATGCAGGTACGATTACTTTTTGATTAATTTGAATCGATGTTAAAAAATATGCATAAGAAAACAAGAGTATAAAAATGTATGATCAGCTTACTAGCTTCTGCTCCATGAAATGATCCATGTTATTGTGTGTTAGTGTTGGATCTGAGATCCACAGAGAAAATAATACACCGAATATTAATAACAGACATTCATCAATGAACACAAGAGTTTACTGTGGTAAAACCCTGAGGGGGAAACATCCACGGAGCAATAGTATCGTTCTTCCTTATTATTCAATGAATGAAAATTACAATAGCTTACAACTCTCTGACTCTTCTCTACGAGAATACAAGAAAAATATACATTTCTTTCACGATTACTCTTAACTAAACAAACTAAATTAATTTGGTAAGCTCATTATGTAGCCACCGAGAGAACGGTTGTCACCCATTTCCAACAATCTCCACCTTGACAACAATTTACCTGATACCTTGCTCATTGCTCTATTCATCACCTTTCCTGCAAGCCTAGAGAAGCTAGGCACCATCGTAGCTTCTCTAAAGAAACCGGCTTCGTGAACATGTCTGCACTATTCTCTTTAGTGAGAACCTTTTCAAGAAACACTCCACCTTCATCAACAACATGTCTAACAAAATGGTATTTTACAGGAATATGCTTTGTCTTACTATGATAAGCTGGATTTTTAGCCAAATGAATAGCACTTTGACTATCACAAAAAACTTTTATAGCGTTCTGAACTTTTCCTAACTCACCCAGCAAACCTTTTAACCAGAATGCCTCTTTGCAAGCATGTGAAGCAGCTATATATTCTGCTTTTGTAGTGGATAAAGCAACAATATTCTGAAGCTTTGACATCTAACTAATAGCTCCACCTACAAGAGTGAAGACATAACCTGAAGTGGACCTCCTCTTGTCCAAATCACCTACAAAATCAGAATCAACATAACCACAGAGTTCATCACTACAACCATCAAAGTGATACAATAGTTTTTTGTGCCTCTTAGATACTGAAGCACCCATTTCACTATTACCCAATGCTCTTTTCCTAAATTTTCCATGTATCTACTGACAACACCAACTGCATGTGAAATATTCGGTCTTGTACTTATCATCACATACATTATACTTCCTACTGCATTAGCATATGGTATATGAGACATATACTGGTTTTCTTCATCATTTTTAGGACTCAAACCTGAAGAAAGCTTGAAATGAGAAGCTAAAGGGATATTAATAGGTTTCAACTTATTCATACCGAAACTCTAAAGTATTTTCTCCACATACTTATTTTGTGATAACCACAGCTTGCCATTTTTCCTATCTCTATGTATTTGCATGCCCAATATCTGATTTGTTGCTCCTAGATCCTTCATATCAAATGTCCTAGCCAACTGAGCCTTTAACCTGCTGATTTCAAACATGCTCTTGCTTGCAACAAGCATATCATCAACATATAACACCAAAATAATGAACATGTCATTTTCCAACTTTTTAAAGTACACACAATGATCATACTCACTCCTGGTAAAATTCTGACTCACCATGAAAGAATCAAAATTCTTGTACCATTTCCTGGGATACTGCCTCAGGCCATACAATGAATTTTTGAGCTTGCAAACAAACCTCTTGTTGTGATTCTGAACGAACCCTTCTGGTTGTTCCATGAAAATTTCCTCTTCTAAATCCCCGTGTAAGAAATTTGTTTTGACATCTAGTTGCTCTAACTCCAAATCATACAATGCAATTAGTGCTAAAAAAATTCTGATAGAAACAAGTTTTACAACTGGTGAAAATATCTCATGAAAGTCAATACCTGCTTTCTGAGAAAATCCTTGTGCAACCAGTCTCGCTTTGTATTTTGGTATAGTGTCATCAGCTCCTTTCTTCAGTTTGTACACCCATTTATAGCCAACCACTTTTCTACTTTCTGGAAGTTCCACAAGATCCCATGTCTTGTTCTTTGCCAAAGAATCCATTTCTTCTTTCATTGCAAGTTTCCATTTGTCACTATCAGACACTTTCAATGCTTCCTGATAACGGGTTCTCCTTCATTAGAAATTAAAGCAACAGATGTGACAAAATCATCATACCTCTTTGGAAAAGTTTTGTCTCGTGTAGATCTCCATAGAGATTGATGTGGTATCTCCTCTATTTCTGTCTGCTCATCCTCTTCCTGAGGATTTTCCTCATGAATATCCTCTTCCTGGACATCCTCATGATTCCCCTTTGTAGATGACTGAGTATCAAACTGAACTTGCTGAAACTATGGTACATTAGCCTGTTTCAAATCATTACTTACATCTAAATTTGATAGACAAATTTCATTAAATGTTACATCTCTGTTTATGATGACTTTGTGGACAGTAGGATTGCACAATCTATATCCCTTAACACCATCACCATATCCAACAAAGATCAATTTTCTTGATTTAGGATCTAGTTTGGAACGCTGATTTTTGGGAATAAGAGCATATGCTTCACAACCAAATACTCTAAGATTATAATAATCACATTGTTGACATGTCCATACCTCTTCTGGAATTTTGCATTCAATGGTCCTTGATGGTGATCAATTTACTAGGTAACAAGCTATAAGCAATGCCTCTCCCCTCAATTCCTACTGCAAGTTTTCATTACTGAGCATACTCCTTGCTCTTTCAAGAAGAGTCCTGTTCATGCGTTCAACAATGCCATTCTATTGCGGAGTGTAAACAGTGGTCTTATGCCTCTCGATCCCATCCTTCTTACAATAATTATCAAATTCCTTAGAAGTAAACTCAGTTCCATTATCTATTCTAAGACATTTAATGAATGTGCTAGTGCTCTTTTCAACCAAAGCTCTAAACTGCTTAAATATATCAAAAACATCAGCTTTACTTTTTAACAAATAGATCCATACTTTCCTCGAGTAATCATCTATAAAACTGACGAAATATGATGATCCCCCATAAGAAATTTTTGGATATGGTCCCCATAGATCAGAATTAATATAGTCTATGACACATTTACTAGTGTGTTTTCCATATTTAAATTTTTGTCTAGCTTGTTTACCATAAACACAATGCTCACAAAACTTCAAATCTACACATTTTAAACTAGGAAGCAAATTTCGATCAGCAAGTACCTTCATTCCGCTTTTGCTGATGCCATAGACGAGTGAAATCTGCTGCACCAACTGATGCTACTGTTGCTTGATCGATTTCCATTCTCCCTTCAAGTTTATACAGGTTCCGGACTCTGTTTTCCTTCATAACAACCAAGATACCTTTCGATATCTTCATAACTCCACCTTAAACCACAAATTTGTAACCAACACTATCAAGAAATCCCATTGATATCAAGTTCTTCCTTAGTTCAAGTACATATCTCACATCTATTAGAGTCCTAACAATCCCATCATACATTTAATTCTGATACTCTCTATCCCAACAGTTTTACATGTAACATTATTTCCCATATAAACTATCTCGTCATCTACAGATTGGTATGTGTGAAACCAACTTCTATGAAGACACATGTGATGAGATGCTCCAGAATCAACTAACCAACCATAATGATATTCTAAGACATTAGAATTAGTTAATACCTCATCAATCATACCTGAATCATTTTCTGCTATTTTTGCCTCATTTGTAGAGTTCTCCTCCCTAGAACCTTTCTTGCATTTCCAGCAGTCTTTCTTAAGATGTCATGCTTTATTGCAAAACCAACACTTCAATTTACTCATTTTTCCCTTTGACTTTGATATTGATGTACCCCTTGAATGTTTTCCTCTTTCACTGGCTCTTCCCCTGGCTATCATTACTTCTGATGTCGAGTTTTCAAGACTAGATTTGTTTCGAGTTTCCTCGGAAATTAAGGCTCCCACAAAATCATCAAAGGTAATAGACTCAACAGAACTAAAACTGATAGAGGTTACAAAATGTGCCCATGACTCAAGCAGAGAGCACAACATTAAAACCACCTTGTCTTCAAAACTAATAATATCTTCCATACTAGAAAATTGACAAACAAGAGTATTGAACGCATTCAAGTGATCAGAATTTTTTGTACTTTTTTTCATACGCAAGGTAAATAGCTGCCGCTTCAAGAGGATTTTATTTGTCAGGGATTTGGTCATATACAAACTTTCTAGTTTCAATCAGAGACATGCTGCTGTAGTTTTAGACACAATGTTAAATAAAACATCATTAGCCAAGCATAATCGAATAGCACTCAGAGATTTTTCATCTATCTCGTTCCAATCTTCAATGGAGATATCATATGGTTTCTTGGTTTTCCCTACCAGTGCCTTCGCCACTCCTTGATGAATCAGGATATCCCTCATCTTGACCTTCCATAACTCGAAATTATTGGTCCCATTGAATTTTTCAATTTCAAATTTAAAACTCTGTTTTTTTTCCATTTTCTCAATAAATTTTCAATGAACCAATTTCATCCTTCCAATATATTCTAGAAAAAAACTTTTCTCAAAAATTTATTCTAAACTTCCAAATAAATTTCCAATAAAACTTCCACCGTTTTTATTCCAAACTTTCAATAAACCTTACGGGATTTTTGTTTTTATATATGTTGGAAATAAATATATTTATATCCCAACTTCAAATTAACTCATTCCATAAGACAAGTATTTATTTAAATAACCACCGTTAATTTCCAGCAAAAATACAAAGTCTTTTTTCTTTTGACCTTTTTCTTACTAACTCCAAAACGGGACTTGGACTTTCTAGATTTCCAAAGAACTTCCCAAAAAATTTAACACTGCTCCTTTTTTTTAAAATTGGTTTCGTTCTATTAAAAATTAAAATGTTACCGCTCTCCATAAAATGCAGCAGCAAACAGCAATCTGCAGACTTCTCCTTCTCCACGCTGGCTGACAGCGATTATCAATCCACGAGTAGGATTCTTCACACCAACAAACAGACCTCCACTTGGTTAGCATTTGTCTCTTCCACCTCCAGGCTCAGCACTCAACGGGTTTGAGGCAAAGCTCCACGCTCATAGCAGGCAGCAGGGATTCTACTAGACAGACAATTCTTGCATAGCAGCAATGATGATTCTACTACACAGTCTCTTTTTCAGCACTCAGGATCTGATACCACTTGTTGGATCTGAGATCCACAGAAAAAATAATACACCGAATATTAATAACAAACATTCATCAATGAACACAAGAGTTTACTGTGGTAAAACTCACAAGAGGGAAACATCCACTGTCAAACCCCAAAAATTTCAAAAAATTTAAAACTTTTTAAAAATAGAATATAATCGCATTAAATGCAGTCATTAACTCTTTGATTAGTTTACGTTACTAGTATTGAACCCGAATGATCTTCTGATTATACTTCACTTTAAAGAGCAGTTCTTTTCAGTTACTGATTGTTTTCTTGTTTGCGACACAAGGTGGGTTTGTCGTGAAGGTCTGGGCTTACTTAGCTTTCGAGCTAACATAGCAGTTTCCTTCTATTACAGGTATACAGGTAAGAATTATGGTTTGATGATAACAAGTCTCAGAAGTTTACAATACGAAATGCTGCATACAAATTGCTTAGTAAAAGTATATACATGCTAGTCAGAATTACCATGCTTCTCGAGGTACCATTTTTACTAAATTTTTCTTTGAGACTTTATACTATAGGATTGAATTCTACACTTAGAGAAGGTAGTGACTACACTATATAAAACATAGAGTTTACCAAGTCTACAAAGTACGAAAACCATTAAAAGTCCATACTGAAGACAAGTACAAGAACGTAATATTTATTTATTTACTTAATCAGCTGGCATGGTAGAAAGATCACATCGTCACAGATTTACTTCCATTATTCAAAGTTACAGTAATATTTCATGTTTAAATTGCATCTTATTCAGATTTCCAATTGATAAAAATATTACTGATATTGATCCATATGTTTCTTACTTAAGCAATTACAAGGTTTACTGTTTGATACATGTCTTCTCTTAACATTTTAAGGGTTTGCATTGCTTGGAAACTACTTCTATTTCCAAGAATTGACAAATGAATAAAATCTATAAGCACCATTATAATTAGTCCTAGATTATCATGATTAAACTCATTTATGATTTTCCAGACTATACTACCAACAAGAATGGTTATAATAATTTACAGAAACTACCTAACATACACTCACCTTCACAATCCTGGTAAATCTTTTGAGCATGAAGGATAATAAAAGTCTACTTGTTATCACAAGGAATCTAAGACCATTGTTATTATATTAGCAATGACAAGTGCAAGCGAACTGGAGTAATCTCAATCCAAATTAGTGGATTATAAAACTTGGTTTCTACAAGTTAAAGTCATAAATGACTAGTCTTTTATCATCTATGCAAGGCTATAGCAATAGTCATTATAGTTGTAGCAATGTAACAACTATACTTAACTTACTCTATTAATTTATAGACTTAAAGAAATGATATATCTATTGTATTCACTTCAGACTAGGGTAAATGGTAATATAATGGTAAGTTTTATGAATAACTATAACTTAACATTATACCCATATCCTTATAACCTTTATATTTAATATCAAGTTCCCTATGTCTAAATACCTCAAGACTTAATCTTGAACCATAAATATAATGTGAGGTTTTAATATTTACTATGCAAAGGTTAATATTGTAATAGCATAGTTTTATTGTTTATAAAGCATAGTTTAATATTTGTAATGCATAGTATTAATATGCATTGTCCTATCATTGTGGTTGTGAATTATAATGCAGGTTATACCATAGGATAGCGACCAAATGGAATATCCATGCGATGATTTGTTTGGAAAACAAACGATTGGCAAACTTCATCGTAGAACATTAGACTTCGACCCACCTGCATGCAAAAGTATTAAAGTACTACATGGTCGCATAGTAGCCATGCATTGGCGCTATATAATTGTTGACTTAACCCTAATTCACCACTTCTCCTTTGCCCTCGTGCCTTTGCCCACTCTGCAAACCCTTCTGGACCATTTTACTGTTGTGTTGTCCGCCATTGGTCCTCCTGCTGGTCCAGCTCTTCGTGAGCTCCGCTACTGCCTTGTGAGGGTGATTGGAGTGTTCATAAGCTTGTTGTTTTCCTTTGCAATAATGTCGTTGTTTGGCTTGGCTTAGGTCGATGACAGTCCTACCTTTCTCTTTTCCCACGAGAGTGATTACTCCTTCAACATAGCGCGGCTTGTGCTACCTGCTGGCTGTGTGATAAATGGTAGAAGGAATGTTACAGCCGTGGGGATTTTACCCTCTTCATCGATTCGCTGGGGTTTCTTTTTGCTGTTAGAGGTTGATAGAGATTTAACACCATTCCTTCGCCATCGGTTGACAGGTTCCTTGTTCCAGCTAGCCGCGGCATCGTTGAATGGGGGTTATTAACGGATAAGGTAACCAATACCTCGTTTTCTTTAATGTTACAGCAAGATATAAAAGTTAATATATTTCTTTTGTACTTAAACAATCGCTAATAGTCGGCTATGTACTGGTTTCTGCAGGTGATTCTGCTACACTTCTCTGCTAACAAAAGAACAAGGGTTATGGCACTGTGGCCATGGTAAGCCCTGGTCTCTCCATGGCTTGTTCACCTTGTGTGAGTCTTTAAAAGAATGCAATGGTTTGGTCGTTACGACCCTGTTTTACCTTCAAGGTTTTTAGTGGTTTGTTTTTAATGTTATGCAACAGGGTTTATACCCTAGCTCTAACGCAGAGCTCTCCGGCTTCGACCGTGAGTGTAAAAATCTTTTCTGTAATTATTATGATGTTTATAAAGCCGAATTGGCTGTACGTCCTTCGTTTTTACTGTCTTTCTAAGATGGACCAGGCTATAATCCTTTGTATAGTTCTGTTGTGGGTATAACTTCGTTACCGACTTTAATTGACAGTTAATACCATTGTGTATTTTGTATAGATTGGGTATTTACCTTCGGTTATTATACCTGTAACTGGTTCTGGAATCTTTTCCTGCATTCCATACTTGTTTAAATTATAGTAGTTAAAATGTTTATTATGTTTAATTTTTTTAATCTTATAAATGTGACTGTGAGTAAAAATACTATTAATTTACCATTAATTGATTTTCTTGTAAAGTAAAATAGAATTTACAGGGTTTAACCCTAATTTTACAGTTGGAGAGCAATGTTGTTTCTTAATTTCATAATAAGTATAATAATACTACTTCTGTTGTATCTGTGGGTAAAATAAAGATTATTACCCTATTGATTAAGCTCGATGTTCGAGCAATTTACTATTATGTTAATTCTTTTGCTTTAAAGTAATAACTGGGTTATGTAACTATTGATAACCTCTTTTATTAATGTTACTGTTTATGTACCTTGGTTTATTGGTTATGTATTAACTTCTTAGATTATATACAGGGGTTACGCCCTTATACCAATATCATAGCTGTTTGATGCTGCTTTCCTGCATTATTCTTAATCATGTTATAATACTGAAATTTTATCTTGTTATAAGAAATTCTGTGGTTAAAGAACTTTTCGACTTATTGCTCAACACATTTGATGTTAAGGTTTTCAGTACTAGCTTATTATCCTGACTTCTATATATCAGAAACTGTAATGCAAGTGCATATATTTTAAATTATATAAGTCTGCTGTACTATTATCTTCGAGTATTATTTAATTATTTTGTAAAATACAGAGTATAAACCATTTATTTGTTCATAAACCTTGTTTATCTATAGATAGTATATAATCATTCTAAGTTGCAATGATAATAATATAACATTAATTTAGTATTACATTAGTAATGCTTTTATATTATTTGCAATATAATTATATTGTTATTAATATAATAACGAGATTACTACATTTATGAATACAATTGTTTCTAAGGTTATTATTGTCATTCAATGTCTATTTTAATCTATCTATTTAATTATAATGACTATGTATATTTACATAATGATCAAATAATATATGAGTTCTAACTCATATATATACATATATAAATTCCTGTAGATATAATAACATTCATTTACTACATAAGAAAGTAGAATGACAGTTTTGAATTCTGTTTAAGCTTTAGCTGTAAATACAGGAAAGTTCAGTAATTATCTGACTGCATTCTTAACCTAAATGCAGACTAACACTACTAGTTTTTTTACTGTAAATCAATCCAATAAGTATTTTACATCCTACTGTCAGTATTATTTTTCTTTTCACATTAAAAGGTTAGATTCTTCCAAACTAGAAGATAACAATTATAAGCTTTAAATAGCAGAATTACTTAGTCTATCTTTTCTTTATTACAACTAACATTTACTAGAACAAGGATACAGTGCTAGGAAATAGTTTTGAAGACTGTAAGCAAAACAACTTAGGAATTTGAGAAACACTTGTAGTCATGGAAAGTAATTAAATAGGAAACTCGGTTCAGAAGGATACTACTTCACAATACCGAGATACTGTGCTGGAGTACGGTCTGGTGATCCCAGATGTGGAAAAACATAGTAACTTTTAACAGATTTAACTACTGATATTCTGAGATACTAACTTTACTAAACTTACTAACTCTTAAGACATATAAAATAAACATAACATGCGTCTATTCATACTCAGTAAACGTAAAGAAATAAATGGAAGAACCTATTTAAGCTGTGGACAACAACAGCAATGGGAGGCCATTCCTCCCTACCAACTCCTAGAGAGCGCTCAGACAGGAACTTCTCAAGACCCCCGAGCTTGCTCTGGTCTCCTTGGCTAGAACTAGGTGCAGCAAAGTCAGATACCAGTCTTCAACTTAGTATTAACTCAGAACTATCAGTCAGTTCTCTCAGCCCAAAAGCTGTAAATAAAATCAAGTTACTGCAGCAATCCCCCTAAACCAACTTCCTTACTGTATTTCCCTCTTCCTCAATGGATTTCCTGAATACCATTCACCTGAATGAATTCTCTCTGGAAAATAACTGAGCAGCCTGAGCTCTCTTCATTGAGTACTTTTAAAAGATTGCCTAGGTCTTTTTTCGGCTAACTGTCATTTAATGAGCCACCTGCTCTGATTCCACTTTCTTGGGGAATCATGACCCCAAATATAGGGAAGTTGCCACCTGCAACTTAAGAAGTGTTTGAGGATGCTGCCACTTGTCTTTTGCCTTTCCACCTAGTTCCATCCACCAGTTTGACCAGTAACCTCTTTTTAACAGCTCTCCCATGCTGTTGTCTCCATAATTTATTTATTAATAATAAAATATTCTGAATTACACTCCATTACTGTTGACTCTGCTGAGTCACCAATCCCTACTTAGGATTGAGTCTAACATAATGTCTCAGAAATATAATAAAACAATTTACATAATTTTACAAAATTGGGGTATGTGACATACACACCCCCTTAAAATGTAACATCATCCTCGATGTTACTTATTCGTCTTCCTCAAGAACCTCCTGGAACAAATTCGGGTATGCTTCCCGCATCTTACTTTCCAGTTCCCAAGTAGCTTCTTCAGGACTAAGGTGCTTCCATTGCACCTTCAGCTGTCCAATTGTGCGGTTCCGCAGAGTAATTTCCCTCCTCCTGAGGATACAGTCCAGTTCCACCAGAACTTCCCCTTCTGGTTCTACCTGTACAACGTTCCAATCAATCACATGAGTAGCATCATGAACATACTTTTTCATAACAGAAATATGAAAAACATTGTGCACTTTTAAATTAGGGGGTAACGCTAGCTGATATGCAACTTGACCAATTTTAGATAAAATTTCAAACGGACCACAGTAACGTGGTGCTAATTTTGCACAACTCCCTAATCTTAGGGAGCTCTTCTTTGGTCTTACCTTTATAAACACGTGCTTACCCACCTGGAACTCTTTAGGAGTTCTCTTCAAATATGCTTGGCTCTTTTGCCGATCCTGGGAAACCTTCAAGTTCTCCTGCACTTGTTTTACAATCTGTTCCATTTCTTTTAATAATTCGGGTCCCAACACCAATCTATCTACTGGATTATTCCAGGAGATAGGAGTGTTACATTTACGCCCATACAGAATTTCAAAAGGATTGAACTTAGCTGATGATTGATAGTTGTTATTGTATACAAATTCTACTAAATACAAGTAATCCTCCCACTTACCTGGTTGATCCTTAACGTACATTCTTAATAGATCTTCCAACACTTGATTAACTCTTTCATTCTATCTGTCCATCTGAGGATGGAAAGAAGTGCTGAAATTCAGTGTTGTGTTTAATCTCTGTCTGAAATAATAACCTTCGGTACACCATGTAGCCGAAAAATTTTCTTTAGAAAGATGTCAGCTATGTTTGCAGCCTTGTAAGTGGTCTTAACATGAATAAAATGTGCTGCTTTACTTAATTTATCTACTACCACCATAATTGAATCATTCTGATTTTGATTTTTGGGTAAACCAGTAATGAAATCTAAGCTGATTATTTCCCATTTCCAACTAGGAATAGGCAAAGGTTGCAGTAACCCAGCTGGATGTTGATGTTCTGTTTTCACTTGTTGACAGTCCAAACATCTAGCTATATACTCAGCTACTTCAGATTTCATATTAGGCCAGAAATAATCTTTTCTCAACATGGTGACAGCCTTTTGGTAGCCTGGATGCCCTGAGTAAGGGGTTTTATGAACTTCATCCAGAATCAGCAATTTAACCTTAGACACATTAGGCACATACAGTCTGTCTTTAAACAATAAAAATCCATCTTTATTTAGACTATAACCCTTTATTAAACTTTCTATAGGTTCTTCTTTAGCTGTAGCTTGTAATTTTTGATAAATTTCATCCAATTTTATCCCTTCAGTCAGCTGTTCATTTAAATCAAAAACATAAGTACTGATTGCTGTTGTAAAATTCAGCTTTGCATTTCTGCTCAAAGCATCAGCTACTTTATTTTCTTTTCCTTTTATGTGCTGAATTTTGAAATCGTATTCGCTTAAGAAGGATAACCATCTTGCTTGCTTGCATTTAAGTTAGGTTGATCTAAAAGGTATTTTAGACCCTTGTTATCAGTCATTAAAGTAAACTTTCTTCCTATTAAGTGGTGTCGCCACATTTTTAAGGCATGGATAACAGCAGCTAGTTCTAAATCATAAGTGGCATAATTCTTTTCATGGATCCTTAGCTTTCTGGACTCATAGGAAACGACATGCCCATCCTGAGTCAGCACTCCGCCTAGACCATCATTACAAGCATCGGTGCATACCACAAATCCTTATTAGGATCTGCTATTCTTAGAATAGGCACAGTTGTTAACAAAGTTTTTAATTTCTTAAAGCTTTCTTCGCATTTTTGGTTCCAATCGAATTTCTTGCCTTTCTTTTGCAAGGAAGTGATTGGGTTAGCTATTTTTGAAAAACCTTCGATAAATCTCCGTTAGTAACCAGTAATTCCCATGAAGGACCTAACATCTGTTACGTCTTTTGGTACTGTCCAATCTTCGATTGCCCGGATCTTTTCAGGATCAACTGAAATCCCTTCCTTAGTCACCACGTGACCTAAGTACTGGATTTCATCCTTGAAGAAATCACACTTACTGAACTTCGTAAAGAGTTGTTTCTCTCGCAGTTCTTGTAAGACTATCAGTAAATGTTCCTTATGTTCCTCTTCATTTTTAGAATAGATTAAGATGTCAATGATGAATACGACAACAAATTTATCCAAGTATTTATGCATTATGTTATTCATTAGACACATAAAGACGGCTGGGGCATTAGTAAGCCCAAATTGCATTACGACAAATTCGTAATGTCCATACCTTGTTCTGAAAGTTGTCTTGAATATGTCCTCTTCTTTAATTCTCACCTGATGATAGCCTGATCTCAGGTCTATCTTAGAGAACACCGTATCTCCACGTAGCTGATCAAATAGATCATCTATGCGGGGCAACGGATATCTATTTTTAATTGTCATTTTATTTAGTTGACGGTAATCTATGCAAAGTCGCATAGTTTCGTCCTTCTTTTTAACAAAGATTACTGGTGCTCCCTAAGGGGACACACTAGGTCAAATCTATTTCTTATCTATTAATTCCTTTAACTGTGATTTTAATTCATTAAGCTCCAGAATATTCATACGATATGGAGCCTTCGACTGGGTACAGCACCTGGTACCAGCTCTATTGTGAAATCCAATTCCCTCCGAGGAGGTAATCCTGGAATTTCCTCCGGAAAAACATTAGTAAACTCGTTTAACACAGGAATATCCTCTATTTTTATTTTATCTTTTTCATATTTATTCGCCTCATCTGTAATAGTTACAACATAGGATTTACACCCTTTCCTGACTTCTCTTTTGAGTTGTAAGGCAGAAATCTGCCTAATTACAGTTTTCCTAGGAATACCTTTAACTATTATAGGCTGTTCATTATTATTCATACACATAAAGGTTTTATCAAAACAGTTTAAAACTACCCTGTGTTGTTCTAACCAGTCCATACCAATAAGTATGTCATACGAGCCGAGTGGCAAAACATTTAATTTAACAGTAGTTTTAAAATCATTCATATCTAAAACACATTCCTTAACATAACAAATTACCTTCCTTTTTGCCCCAGTGGCTAGTTGAACTAACCAAAAGTTATCAAACCTTTCAACAGTCAGATTACACTTTTCTACGATCTGTGGCGAAATATAACTAAGGCTAGCACCTGGATCTATTAAAATAGTTACAAGGATTTTGTTAACCATACTTTCTACTTCCACCATGGAAGTTTGATAATCAGCTTGCCGGTTCCCCAACGCTGCATTGATTCAGGGCATAGTCCTTGCAAAGTCTCCAACAATCATTTCATCTTGTATGGTATGAATATTACTATTTGGCTTCTTCCGATTTGGGCAAACTGAAGCATAGTGTGGGCCATTGCACTCCCAGCACTTAACAGGCTCCTTCCATTCGAAATTCTTAGTGAAATTTTCATGATTGTTAGAAGCCTCCTTGCTTCCCTTGAAGTTATTGGAATTATTAGAAGCACCATTTTTGCTTCCCTGGAAGTTCTTACCATTAGAATGGTTTCTGTTCTTGTTATTCCTGAAATTTTTCTGAGGTACAAACTCCTTTTTCTTGAATTCAGGCTGATTACCGTTCTTTTTAGCCTTCCAGTTGGCTATTTCTTCCTTCTTTTTGTTCTGTTCAAAACAGAAATTTGCCTTCCGCATGGCTTCTTCCAGAGTTTTGGGGTTATCATATTCGATTTTGTCCTTTATATGGTATGGCAGACAGCTGAGAAACCGCTATACTTTAGGTTTTTCATCAACTAAATACGGCACATACCTTAACAGACTTAAGAACTTACTGTTTATGTCCTTCATTGTCATGGAACCTAGCTTTAACTCATAAAATTCCTTGGCCCTTTCCTCATAGTATTGTTCGGACAGAAATTTCTTTTTGAAGTACCTTTTAAAGGTACTCCAATTGACCTCTTTTTCTTTGATCCCCTTGACCCTTTTCAAATCTTGCCACCATATATCTTCCTTTCCAGAAAGGTTATAGATGGCCATTCCTTCTTTCAGCCAATTTGAATAGTTGTATATCTGAAAATATTTTCTCATTCCAGATAACCAAGATTCTGCCTCTTCTCCTTTTTCAGTTTCTCCATTGAAAGTTGGGGGTTTTATTTTCTTGAACTCCCCAGAAATCTTTTCATATGGCCTGTACTTTTTCTTGCTCTTATACAGTTCTGCCTCACTACTGTCACTAGTAGAGTAGTAGCTTTGTTGTTCCCTAAATCTTTCAGATGAAGAACTGCTATCAGCTTTAGCAAATTTCATCTTTTTAGATCCTTTCCGATGGCTAGCTTCTTCAGATTCAGATCTTTTACTTCTCCCTTCAGTCTGAAATTTTTCCATCAAAATTTGATTTAACTCCTCGTGAGTTTTCAGAATCCGTTCATTGTCCTTCTTGACTGATTCCATTTCAGTCTTTAACTCCCTTATAGTCTGCATCAGCTCTGGGGAGTGAGCATTTACCTCCTCTATCACAGGTTCTCTAGAGATCTGTCTTGTCTCAGTGTTTGGAGACTCCTCAGCATATTCTCCCAGCTTCTCCATACCTGCCTGTTAGATTCGGAAAAAGAATTTTTTCTTCTTTTCAATAAAACAAATTACAAATTAGTACATAAATTTTTATTTGTTGTTCTGCGGAAACTAGTTGGGCCACGTTAAGGCCTAGTATTTGAACCATGCTCTGATACCACATGTCAAACCCCAAAAATTTCAAAAAATTTAAAACTTTTTAAAAATAGAATATAATCGCATTAAATGCAGTCATTAACTCTTTGATTAGTTTACGTTACTAGTATTGTACCTGAATGATCTTTTGATTATACTTCACTTTAAAGAGCATTTCTTTTCAGTTACTGATTGTTTTTCTGTTTGCGACACAAGGTGGGTTTGTCGTGAAGGTCTGGGCTTACTTAGCTTTCGAGCTAATGCAGCAGTTTCCTTCTATTACAGGTATACATGTAAGAAGTATGGTTCGATGCTAACAAGTCTCAGAAGTTTACAATACAAAATGCTACATACAAATTGCTTAGTAAAAGTATATACATGCTAGTCAGAATTACCATGCTTCTCGAGGTACCATATTTACTAAATTTTTCTTTGAGACTTTATACTAGAGGATTGAATTCTACACTTAGAGAAGGTAGTGACTACTCTATATAAAACATAGATTTTACCAAGTCTACAAAGTACGAAAACCATTAAAAGTCCATACTGAAGATAAGTACAAGAACGTAATATTTATTTCTTTACTTAATCAGCTGGCATGGTAGAAAGATCACAGCGTCACAGATTTACTTCCATTATTCAAAGTTACAGTAATATTTCATGTTTAAATTGCATCTTATTCATATTTTCAACTGATAAAAATATTACTGATATTGATCCATACGTTTCTTACTTAAGCAATTACAAGGTTTACTGTTTGATACATGTCTTCTCTTAACATTTTAAGGGTTTGCATTGCTTGGAAACTACTTCTATTTCCAAGAATTGACAAATGAATAAAATCTATAAGCATCGTTATAATTAGTCCTAGATTAACATGATTAAACTCATTTATGAGTTTCCAGACTATACTACCAACAAGAATGGTTATAATAATTTACAGAAACTATCTAACATACACTCACCTTCACAATCCTGGTAAATCTTTTGAGCATGAAGGATAATAAAAGTCTACTTGTTATCACAAGGAATCTAAGACCATTGTTATTATATTAGCAATGACAAGTGCAAGCGAACTAGAGTAATCTCAATCCAAATTAGTGGATTATAAAGCTTGGTTTCTACAAGTTAAAGTCATAAATGACTAGTCTTTTATCATCTATGCAAGGCTATAGCAATAGTCATTATAGTTGTAGCAATGTAACAACTATACTTAACTTACTCTACTCATTTATAGACTTAAAGAAATGATATATCTATTGTCTTCACTTCAGACTAGGGTAAATGGTAATATAATGGTCAGTTTTATGAATAACTATAACTTAACATTATACCCATATCCTTATAAACTTTATATTTAATATCAAGTTCCCTATGTCTAAATACCTCAAGAATTAATCTTGAACCATAAATATAATGTGAGGTTTTAATATTTACTATGCAAAGGTTAATATTGTAATAGCATAGTTTTATTGTTTATAAAGCATAGTTTAATATTTGTAATGCATAGTATTAAAATGCATTGTGCTATCATTGTGGTTGTGAATTATAATGCAGGTTATACCATAGGATAGCGACCAAATGGAATATCCATGCGATGATTTGTTTGGAAAACAAACGATTGGCAGACTTCATCATAGAACATTAGACTTAGACCCACCTGCATGCAAAAGTATTAAAGTACTACGTGGTTGCATAGTAGCCATGCATTGGCGCTATATAATTGTTGACTTAACCCTAATTTGCCACTTCTCCTTTGCCCTTGGGCCTTTGGCCGCTCTGCAAACCCTTCTGGACCATTTTACTATTGTGTTGTCCGCCATTGGTCCTCCTGCTGCTCCAGCTCTTCGTGAGCTCCGCTACTGCCTTGTGAGGGTGATTGGAGTGTTCATAAGCTTGATGTTTGCCTCTGCAATACCGTCGTTGTTTGTCTTGGCTTGGGTCGATGACAGTCCTACCTTTCTCTGTTCCCGCAAGAGTGATTACTCCTTCAACATAGCGCAACTTGTGCTACCTGCTGGCTGTGTGATAAATGGTAGAAGGAATGTTACAGCCATGGGGTTTTTACCCTCTTCATCGATTCACTGGGGTTTCTTTTTGCTGTTAGAGGTTGATAGAGAGTTAACACCATTCCTTCGCCATCGATTGACAGGTTCCTTGTTCCAGCTAGCCGCGGCATCGTTGAATGGGGGTTATTGACGGATAAGGTAACCAATACCTCGTTTTCTTTAATGTTACAACAAGATATAAAAGTTAATATATTTCTTTTGTACTTAAACAATCGCTAACAGTCGCCTGTGTACTGGTTTTTGCAGGTGATTCTGCTACACTTCTCTGCTAACAAAAGAACGAGGGTTACAGCACTACGGCCATGGTAAGCCCTGGTCTCTCCACGGCTTGTTCACCTTGTGTGAGTCTTTAAAAGAATGCAATGGTTTGGTCGTTACGACCCTGTTTGACCTTCAAGGTTTTTAGTGGTTTGTTTTTAATGTTATGCAACAGGGTTTATACCCTAGCTCTCACGCAGAGCTCTCCGGCTTCAACCGTGAGTGTAAAATCTTGTCTATAATTATTATGATGTTTATAAAGCCGAACTGGCTATACGTCCTTCGTTTTTACTATCTTTGTAAGATGGAACTGGCTATAAGCCTTTGTATAGTTCTGCTGTGGGTATAACTTCGTTACCGACTTTAATTGACAGTTAATACCATTGTGTATTTTGTATAGATTGGGTATTTACCTTCGGTTATTATACCTGTAAATGGTTCTGGAATCTTTTCCTGCATTCCATACTTGTTTAAATTATAGTAGTTAAAATGTTTATTATGTTTAATTTTTTTAATCTTATAAATGTGACTGTGAGTAAAAATACTGTTAATTTACCATTAATTGATTTGCTTGTAAACTAAAATAGAATTTACAGGGTTTAACCCTAATTTTACAGTTGGAGAGAAATACTGTTTCTTAATTTCATAATAAGTATAATAATACTACTTCTGTTGTATCTCTGGGTAAAATAAATATTATTACCCTATTGATTAAGCTCGTTGTTCGAGCAATTTACTATCCTGTTAATTCTTTTGCTTTAAAGTGATAACTGGGTTATGTAACTATTGATAACCTCTTTTATTAATGTTACTGTTTATGTACCTTGGTTTATTGGTTATGTATTAACTTCTTAGATTATATACAGGGGTTATTCCCTTATACCAATATCATAGCTATTTGATGCTGCTTTCCTGCATTATTCTTAATCATGTTATAATACTAAAATTTTATCTTGTTATAAGAAATTCTGTGGTTAAAGAACTTTTCGACTTATTGCTCAACACATTTGATGTTAAGGTTTTCAGTACTAACTTATTATCCTGACTTCTATATATCAGAATCTGTAATGCAAGTGCATATATTTTAAATTATATAAGTCTGTTGTACTATTATCTTCGAGTATTATTTAATTATTTTGTAAAATACAGAGTATAAACCATTTATTTGTTCATAAACCTTGTTTATCTATAGATAGTATATAATCATTCTAAGTTGCAATGATAATAATATAACATTAATTTAGTATTACATTAGTAATGCTTTTATATTATTTGCAATATAAGTATATTGTTATTAATATAATAACAAGATTACTACATTTATGAATACAATTGTTTCTAAGGTTATTATTGCATTCAATGTCTATTTTAATCTATCTATTTAATTATAATGACTATGTATATTTACATAATGCTCAAATAATATCTGAGTTCTAACTCATATATATACATATATAAATTCCTGTAGATATAATAACAGGGTGAATCCGCGGACCTGTGTAACACTTTTTGGCAAGCGCATTTCTGCAAAAACAGAAAAACGCACCTCGGTCGAGGGCTTGTTAAGCCCTCGACCGAGATCTTAATACCTCGACCGAGGTTTTATCAAGCCCTCGACTGAGGTATCTAAATACCTCGGTCAAGGTATTTAAATACCTCGACCGAGGTATTTAGGGCTTTACAAAACCTCGGTTGAGGTCTTGTTAATACCTCAACAGAGGTATTTAAATACCTCGGTCGAGGTTTATACCTCGGCCGAGGGCTTAAAAAAATAGACTTAGCCCTCATTCAAACAAATGAAAAATTTCCTGTGCCTTGCAGAGGTGTAAACCCTGCCATTCCTAGCACATAACTGAGCGGAGTTGATACCCATAAATTCAACAACGAATCTTCTATCCATTGAGGTATCATACACGCATTTTGGCATTCATTTGCAATTTATTTTTTAATTACTTCTAAAACTTATACTTAGAAAACCACAGTGCAACTTCGAAGCAGCTCAAAGAAAAATCCACAGAGTTAAAAATACACAGCCAAAAAATTATTAAAAACGCACACATCACATATAGACGTGTCCTCTTCAAAAGGGTATCTTTGGTTTTTCAATTTTTTGAAAAAATAGAAAAAATTCCTTTCCGTGGACAAATATGTGTTTAAAATGATGCTGAAATCGAATGTGGTCACTTTCGAAAAATAATAAATAATTGTATAATGCGAAAATAATTAACAAAAAAATATGCACATCACACTGCATTTTATGTAGATCATGTTCATATTTTTTTTTTAAATTATTAATGCAAGATTGAATTACTCTACGTGCACACGAGCCACTTATTAGCTTTTTCAAATTTTTAAGGTCACATAGTTCATTAAATGCAAAAATTCACACATTAAATGACATCGGAATATTTTTTTAAAAATATCACTATGAAGCCAACATAATATTCTACAATTTAGTTTTTTACTGCAAGTCAAAATTCACATGGCATATATGCGTTTTGAGGGCTTCTATCTAGCACATGAGTAAAAAAACAGGTTTTCATCGCCAAATTTCGCCAAAAAGTGTTACCCATCTTCATGGAATCACCCAACATTCATTTACTACATAAGAAAGTAGAATGACAGTTTTGAATTCTGTTTAAGCTTTAGCTGTAAATACAGGAAGGTTCAGTAATTATCTGACTGCATTCTTAACCTAAATGCAGACTAACACTATTAGTTTTTTTACTGTAAATCAATCCAATAAGTATTTTACATCCTACTGTCAATATTATTTTTCTTTTCACATTAAAAGGTTAGATTCTTGCAAACTAGAAGATAACAGTTATAAGCTTTAAACAGCAGAATTACTTAGTCTATCTTTTCTTTATTACAGCTAACATTTACTGGAACAAGGATACAGTGCTAGGAAATAGTTTTGAAGACTGTAAGCAAAACAACTTAGGAATTTGAGAAACACTTGTAGTCATGGAAAGTAATTAAATAGGAAACTCGGTTCAGAAGGATACTACTTCACAATACCGATATACTGTGCTGGAGTACGGTCTGGTGATCCTAGATGTGGAAAAACACAGTAACTTTTAACAGATTTAACTACTGATATTCTGAGATACTAACTTTACTAAACTGACTAACTCTACAGACATATAAAATAAACATAACATGTGTCTATTCATACTCAATAAACGTAAAGAAATAAATGACAGAACCTGTTTAAGCTGTGGACAACAACAGCAATGGGAGGTCGTTCCTCCCTACCAACTCCTGGAGAGTGCTCAGACAGCGACTTCTCAGGACCCCCCAGCTTGATCTGGTCTCCTTGGCTGGAACTAGGTGCAGCAAAGTCAGATACCAGTCTTCAACTCAGTATTAACTCAGAACTATCAGTCAGTTCTCTCAGCCCAAAAGCTGTAAATAAAATCAAGTTACTGCAGTAATCCTCCTAAAACAACTTCCTTACTGTATTTCCCTCTTCCTCAATGGATTTCCTGAATAACATTCACCTGAATGAATTCTCTCTGGAAAATAACTGAGCAGCTTGAGCTCTCTTCATTGAGTACTTTTAAAAGATTGCCTAGGTCTTTTTTGGGCTAACTGTCATTTAATGAGCCACTTGCTCTGATTCCACTTTCTTGGGGAATCATGACCCCAAATATAGGGAAGTTGCCACCTACAGCTTAGGAAGTGTTTGAGGATGCTGCCACTTGTCTTTTGCCTTTGCACCTAGTTCCATCCACCAGTTTGACCAGTAACCTCTTTTTAACAGCTCTCCCATGCTGTTGTCTCCATAATTTATTTATTAATAATAAAATATTCTAAATTACACTCCATTACTATTGACTCTGCTGAGTCACCAATCCCTACTTAGGATTAAGTTTAACATAATGTCTCAGAAATATAATAAAACAATTTACATAATTTTACAAAATTGGGGTATGTGACATACACACCCCCTTAAAATGTAACATCGTCCTCGATGTTACTTATTCTTCTTACTCAGGAACCTCCTAGAACAGATTCAGGTATGCTTCCCACATCTTACTTTCCAGTTCCCAAGTAGCTTCTTTAGGACTAAGGTGCTTCCATTGCACCTTCAGCTGTCCAATCGTGCCGTTCCGTAGAGTAATTTCGCTCCTCCCGAGCATACAGTCCGGTTCCACCAGAACTTCCCCTTTTGGTTCTACCTGTACAACGTTCCAATCAATCACATGAGTAGCATCATGAACATACTTTTTTAGAATAGAAATATGAAAAGCATTGTGCACTTTTAAATTAGGGGGTAACGCTAGCTGATATGCAACTTGACCAATTCTAGATAAAATTTCAAACAGACCACACTAACGTGGTGCTAATTTTGCACAACTCCCTAATCTTAGGGATATCATCTTTGGTCTTACCTTTATAAACACGTGCTCACCCACCTGGAACTCTTTAGGAGTTCTCTTCAAATCTGCTTGGCTCTTTTGCCAATCCTGGGAAACCTTCAAGCTCTCCTGCACTTGTTTTACAATCTGTTCCATTTCTTTTAATAATTCGGGTCCCAACACCAATCTATCTACTGGATTATTCCAAAAGATAGGAGTGTTACATTTACGCCCATACAGAATTTCAAAAGGATTGAACTTAGCTGATGATTGATAGTTGTTATTGTATGCAAATTCTGCTAAATGCAAGTAATCCTCCCACTTACCTGGTTGATCCTTAACGTACATTCTTAATAGATCTTCCAACACCTGATTAACTCTTTTAGTCTATCCATCCATCTGAGAATGGAAAGAAGTGCTGAAATTCAGTGTTGTGTTTAATCCCTTAAACAAGGATTTCCAGAAATTCCCTGTGAATTTAGGATCCCTGTCTGAAATAATAACCTTCGGTACACCATGTAGCCGAAAAATTTGCTTTAGAAATATGTTAGCTATGTTTGCAGCCTTGTAAGTGGTCTTAACAGGAATAAAATGTGCTGCTTTACTTAATTTATCTACTACCACCATAATTGAATCATTCTGATTTTGATTTTTGGGTAAACCAGTAATGAAATCTAAGCTGATTATTTCCCATTTCCAACTAGGAATAGGCAAAGGTTGCAGTAACCTAGCTAGATGTTGATGTTCTGTTTTCACTTGTTGACAGTCCAAACATCTAGCTATATACTCAGCTACTTCAGATTTCATATTAGGCCAGAAATAATATTTTCTCAACATGGTGACAGTCTTTTGGTAGCCTGGATGCCCTGAGTAAGGGTTTTTATAAAATTCATCCAGAATCAGCAATTTAACCTTAGACACATTAGGCACATATAGTCTGTCTTTAAACAATAAAAATCCATCTTTATTTAGACTATAACTCGTTATTAAACTTTCTGTAGGTTCTTCTTTAGCTGTAGCTTGTAATTTTTGATAAATTTCATCCAATTTTATCCCTTCAGTTAGCTGTTCATTTAAATCAGAAACATAAGTACTGATTGCTATTGTAAAATTCAACTTTCCATCTCTACTCAAAGCATCAGCTACTTTATTTTCTTTTCCTTTTATGTGCTGAATTTCGAAATCGTATTCGCTTAAGAAGGCTAACCATCTTGCTTGCCTTGCATTTAAGTTAGGTTGATCTAAAAGGTATTTTAGACCCTTGTTATCAATCATTAAAGTAAACTTTCTGCCTATTAAGTGGTGTCGCCCCATTTTTAAGGCATGAATAATAGCAGCTAGTTCTAAATCATAAGTGGCATAATTCTTTTCATGGATCTTTAGCTTTCTGGACTCATAGGCAATGACATGCCCATCCTGAGTTAGCCCTCCGCCTAGACCATCATTACAAGCATCGATGCATACCACGAAATCCTTATTATGATCTTCTATTCTTAGAATAGGCGCAGTTGTTAACAAAGTTTTTAATTTCTTAAAGCTTTCTTCGCATTTTTGGTTCCAATTGAATTTCTTGCCTTTCTTTTGCAAGGAAGTGATTGGGTTAGCTATTTTTGAAAAACCTTCGATAAATCTCCGGTAGTAACCGGTAATTCCCATGAAGGACCTAACATCTATTATGTATTTTGGTACTGGCCAATCTTCGATTGCCCGGATCTTTTTAGGATCAACTGAAATCCCTTCCTTAGTCACCACGTGACCTAAGTACTGGATTTCATCCTTGAAGAAATCACACTTACTGAACTTTGCAAAGAGTTGTTGCTCTCGCCGTTCTTGTAAGACTATCAGTAAATGTTCCTTATGTTCCTCTTCATTTTTAGAATAGATTAAGATATCATCGATGAATACGACAACAAATTTATCCAAGTATTTATGCATTATGTTATTCATTAGACACATAAAGACGGCTGGGGCATTAGTAAGCCCAAATGGCATTATGACAAATTTGTAATGTCCATACCTTGTTCTAAAAGCTGTCTTGAATATGTCCTCTTCTTTAATTCTCACATGATGATAGCCTGATCTCAGGTCTATCTTAGAGAACAACGTAGCTCCACATAGCTGATCAAATAGATCATCTATGAGAGGCAACGGATATCTATTTTTAATTGTCATTTTATTTAATTGATGGTAATCTATGCAAAGTCTCATAGTTCCATCCTTCTTTTTAACAAAGATTACTGGTGCTCCCTAAGGGGACACACTAGGTTGAATGTCCTTATTATCTATTAATTCCTTTAACTGTGATTTTAATTCATTAAGCTCCAGAATATTCATACGATACGGAGCCTTCAAGCTGGGTATAGCACCTGGTACCAGCTTTATTGTGAAATCCAGTTCCCTCTGGGGAGGTAATCCTGGAATTTCCTCCGGAAAAACATCAGTAAACTCGTTTAACACAGGAATATCCTCTATTTTTATTTTATCTTTTTCATATTTACTCACCTCATCTGTAATAGTTACAACATAGGCTTTACACCCTTTCCTGACTGCTATTTTGAGTTGTAAGGTAGAAATCTGCCTAATTACAGTTTTCCTAGGAATACCTTTAACTATTACAGGCTGTTCATTATTATTCATACACGTAAAGGTTTTATCAAAACAGTTTAAAACTACCCTGTGTTGTTCTAACCAGTCCATACCAATAAGTATGTCATACGAGCTGAGTGGCAAAACATTTAATTTAACAGTAGTTTTAAAATCATTCATATCTAAAGCACATTCCTTAACATAACAAATTACCTTCCTTTTTGCCCCAGTGGCTAGTTGAAATAACCAAGAGTTATCAAACCTTTCAACAGTCAGATTACACTTTTCTACGATCTGTGGTGAAATATAACTAAGGCTAGCACATGGATCTATTAAAATAGTTACAGGGATTTTGTTAACCATACCTTCTACTTCCACCATGGAAGTTTGATAATCAGCTTGGCGGTTCTCCAACGCTGCATTGATTCGGGGCATAGTCCTTGCAAAGTATCCAATAGTTATTTCATCTTGTATGGTATGAATATTGGTGTTTGGCTTCTTCTGATTTGGGCAAACTGAAGCATCGTGTGGGCCATTACACTCCCAGCACTTAACAGGCTCCTTCCGTTCAAAATTCTTAGTGAAATTTCCATGATTGTTAGAAGCCTCCTTGTTGCCCTTGAAGTTATTGGAATTATTAGAAGCACCATTTTTGCTTCCCTGGAAGTTCTTACCATTAGAATGGTTTCTGTTCTTGTTATTCCTGAAATTTTTCTGAGGTACAAACTCTTTTTTCTTGAATTCAGGCTGATTACCGTTCTTTTTAGCCTTCCAGTTGGCTATTCCTTCCTTCTTTTTGTTCTGTTCAAAACAGAAATTTTCCTTCCGCATGGCTTCTTCCAGAGTTTTGGGGTTATCATATTCGATTTTGTCCTTTATATGGTATGGCAGACAGCTGAGAAACCGCTGTACTTTAGGTTTCTCATCAACTAAATACGGCACATACCTTAACAGACTTAAGAACTTACTGTTTAAGTCCTTCATTGTCATGGACCCTAGCTTTAACTCATAAAATTCCTTGGCCCTTTCCTCATAGTATTGTTCGGACAGAAATTTCTTTTTGAAGTACCTTTTAAAGGTACTCCAATTGACCTATTTTTCTTTGATCCCCTTGACCCTTTTCAAATCTTGCCACCATATATCTGCCTTTCCAGAAAGGTTATAGATGGCCATTCTTGCTTTCAGCTGATTTGAATAGTTGTATATCTGAAAATATTTTCTCATTCCAGATAACCAAGATTCTGCCTCTTCTCCTTTTTTAGTTTCTCCATTGAAAGTTGGGGGTTTTATTTTCTTGAACTCCCCAGAAATATTTTCATATGGCCTGTACTTTTTCTTGCTCTTATACAGTTCTGTCTCGCTACTGTCACTAGTAGAGTAGTAGCTTTGTTGTTCCCTAAATCTTTCAGATGAAGAACTGCTATCAGCTTTAGCAAATTTCATCTTTTTAGATCCTTTCTGATGGCTAGCTTCTTCAGATTAAGATCTTTTACTTCTCCCTTCAGTATGAAATTTTTCCATCAAAATTTGATTTAACTCCTCTTGAGTTTTCAGAATCCGTTCATTGTCCTTCTTGACTGATTCCATTTCAGTATTTAACTCCCTTATAGTCTGCATCAACTCTAGGGAGTGAGCAGTTACCTCATCTATCACAGGTTCTCTAGACATCTGTCTTGTCTCAGTGTTTGGAGACTCCTCAGCATATTCTCCCAGCTTCTCCATACCTGCCTGTTAGATTCAGAAAAAAGAATTTTTTCTGCTTTCGCATAAAACAAATTACAAATTAGTACATAAATTTTTATTTGTTGTTCTGCGGAAACTAGTTGGGCCACGTTAAGGCCTAGTATTTGAACCATGCTCTGATACCACATGTCAAACCCCAAAAATTTCAAAAAATTTAAAACTTTTTAAAAATAGAATATAATCGCATTAAATGCAGTCATTAACTCTTTGATTAGTTTACGTTACTAGTATTGTACCTGAATGATCTTTTGATTATACTTCACTTTAAAGAGCAGTTCTTTTCAGTTACTGATTGTTTTTCTGTTTGCGACACAAGGTGGGTTTCTCGTGAAGGTCTGGGCTTACTTAGCTTTCGAGCTAACGCAGCAGTTTCCTTCTATTATAGGTATACAGGTAAAAAGTATGGTTCGATGCTAACAAGTCTCAGAAGTTTACAATACGAAATGCTGGATACAAATTGCTTAGTAAAAGTATATAAATGCTAGTCATAATTACCATGCTTCTTGAGGTACCATTTTTACTAAATTTTTCTTCGAGACTTTATACTAGAGGATTGAATTCTACACTTAGAGAAGGTAGTGACTACTCTATATAAAACATAGAGTTTACCAAGTCTACAAAGTACGAAAACCATTAAAAGTCCATACTGAAGATAAGTACAAGAATGTAATATTTATTTCTTTACTTAATCAGCTGGCATGGTAGAAAGATCACAGCGTCATAGATTTACTTCCATTATTCAAAGTTACAGTAATATTTCATGTTTAAATTGCATCTTATTCAGATTTTCAACTGATAAAAATATTACTGATATTGATCCATATGTTTCTTACTTAAGCAATTAGAAGGTTTACTGTTTGATACATGTCTTCTCTTAACATTTTAATGGTTTGCATTGCTTGGAAACTACTTCTATTTCCAAGAATTGACAAATGGATAAAATCTATAAGCACCGTTATAATTAGTCCTAGATTATCATGATTAAACTCATTTATGATTTTCCAGACTATACTACCAACAAGAATGGTTATAATAATTTACAGAAACTGCCTAACATACACTCACCTTCACAATCGTGGTAAATCTTTTGAGCATGAAGGATAATAAAAGTCTACTTGTTATCACAAGGAATCTAAGACCATTGTTATTATATTAGCAATGACAAGTGCAAGCGAACTGGAGTAATCTCAATCCAAATTAGTGGATTATAAAGCTTGGTTTCTACAAGTTAAAGTCATAAATGACTAGTCTTTTATCATCTATGCAAGGCTATAGCAATAGTCATTATAGTTGTAGCAATGTAACAACTATACTTAACTTACTCTATTAATTTATAGACTTAAAGGAATGATATATCTATTGTATTCACTTCAGACTAGGGTAAATGGTAATATAATGGTAAGTTTTATGAATAACTATAACTTAACATTATACCCATATCCTTATAACCTTTATATTTAATATCAAGTTCCCTATGTCTAAATACCTCAAGACTTAATCTTGAACCATAAATATAATGTGAGGTTTTAATATTTACTATCCAAAGGTTGATATTGTAATAGCATAGTTTTATTGTTTATAAAGCATAGTTTAATATTTGTAATGCATAGTATTAATATGCATTGTGCTATCATTGTGGTTGTGAATTATAATGCAGGTTATACCATAGGATAGCGACCAAATGGAATATCCATGCGATGATTTGTTTGGAAAACAAACGATTGGCAGACTTCGTCGTAGAACATTAGACTTCGACCCACCTGCATGCAAAAGTATTAAAGTACTACGTGGTCACATAGTAGCCATGCATTGGCACTATATAATTGTTGACTTAACCCTAATTTGCCACTTCTCCTTTGCCCTCGGGCCTTTGGCCGCTCTGCAAACCCTTCTGGACCATTTTACTATTGTGTTGTCCGCCATTGGTCCTCCTACTGCTCCAGCTCTTCGTGAGCTCCGCTACTACCTTGTGAGGGTGATTGGAGTGTTCATAAGCTTGCTGTTTACCTCTGCAATACCGTCGTTGTTTGGCTTGGCTTGGGTCGATGACAGTCCTACCTTTCTCTGTTCCCGCAAGAGTGATTACTCCTTCAACATAGCCCAGCTTGTGCTACCTGCTGGCTGTGTGATAAATGGTAGAAGGAATGTTACAGCCGTGGGGTTTTTACCCTCTTCATCCATTCGCTGGGGTTTCTTTTTGTTGTTAGAGGTTGATAGAGAGTTAACACCATTCCTTCGCCATCGATTGACAGGTTCCTTGTTCCCGCTAGCCGCGGCATCGTTGAATGGGGGTTATTGACGGATAAGGTAACCAATACCTCATTTTCTTTAATGTTAAAGCAAGATATAAAAGTTAATATATTTCTTTTGTACTTAAATAATCGCTAACAGTCGGTTGTGTACTGGTTTTTGCAGGTGATTCTGCTACACTTATCTGCTAACAAAAGAACGAGGGTTACGGCACTACGGCCATGGTAAGCCCTGGTCTCTCCATGGCTTGTTCACCTTGTGTGAGTCTTTAAAAGAATGCAATGGTTTGGTTGTTACGACCCTGTTTGACCTTCAAGTTTTTTAGTGGTTTGTTTTTAATGTTATGCAACAGGGTTTATACCATAGCTCTCACGCAGAGCTCTCTGGCTTCGACCGTGAGTGTAAAATCTTGTCTGTAATTATCATGATGTTTATAAATCTGAACTGGCTGTACGTCCTTCATTTTTACTGTCTTTGTAAGATGGAACGGGCTATAAGCCTTTGTATATTTCTGCTGTGGGTATAACTTCGTTACCGACTTTAATTGACAGTTAATACCATTGTGTATTTTGTATAGATTTGGTATTTACCTTCGGTTATTATACCTGTAACTGGTTCTGGAATCTTTTCCTGCATTCCATACTTGTTTAAATTATAGTAGTTAAAATGTTTATTATGTTTAATTTTTTTAATCTTATAAATGTGACTGTGAGTAAAAATACTGTTAATTTACCATTAATTGATTTGCTTGTAAAGTAAAATAGAATTTACGGGGTTTAACCCTAATTTTACAGTTGGAGAGCAATACTGTTTCTTAATTTCATAATAAGTATAATAATACTACTTCTGTTGTATCTGTGGGTAAAATAAAGATTATTACCCTATTGATTAAGCTCGTTGTTCGAGCAATTTACTATTCTGTTAATTCTTTTGCTTTAAAGTAATAACTGGGTTATGTAACTATTGATAACCTCTTTTATTAATGTTACTGTTTATGTACCTTGGTTTATTGGTTATGTATTAACTTCTTAGATTATATACAGGGGTTACGCCCTTATACCAATATCATAGCTGTTTGATGCTGCTTTCCTGCATTATTCTTAATCATGTTATAATACTGAAATTTTATCTTGTTATAAGAAATTCTATGGTTAAAGAACTTTTCGACTTATTGCTCAACACATTTGATGTTAAGGTTTTCAGTACTAGCTTATTATCCTGACTTCTATATATCAGAAACTGTAATGCAAGTGCATATATTTTAAATTATATAAGTCTGTTGTACTATTATCTTCGAGTATTATTTAATTATTTTGTAAAATACAGAGTATAAACCATTTATTTGTTCATAAACCTTGTTTATCTATAGATAGTATATAATCATTCTAAGTTTCAATGATAATAATATAACATTAATTTAGTATTACATTAGTAATGCTTTTATATTATTTGCAATATAAGTATATTGTTATTAATATAATAACGAGATTACTACATTTATGAATACAATTGTTTCTAAGGTTATTATTGTCATTCAATGTCTGTTTTAATCTATCTATTTAATTATAATGACTATGTATATTTACATAATGCTCAAATAATATCTGAGTTCTAACTCAGATATATACATATATAAATTCCTGTAGATATAATAACATTCATTTACTACATAAGAAAGTAGAATGACAGTTTTGAATTCTGTTTAAGCTTTAGCTGTAAATACAGGAAGATTCAGTAATTATCTGACTGCATTCTTAACCTAAATGCAGACTAACACTACTAGTTTTTTTACTATAAATCAATCCAATAAGTATTTTACATTCTACTGTCAGTATTATTTTTCTTTTCAGATTAAAAGGTTAGATTCTTGCAAACTAGAAGATAACAGTTATAAGCTTTAAACAGCAGGATTACTTAGTCTATCTTTTCTTTATTATAGCTAACATTTACTGGAACAAGGATACAGTGCTAGGAAATAGTTTTGAAGACTGTAAGCAAAAAAACTTAGGAATTTGAGAAACACTTGTAGTCATGGAAAGTAATTAAATAGGAAACTCGGTTCAGAAGGATACTACTCCACAATACCGAGATACTGTGCTAGAGTACGGTCTGGTGATCCCAGATGTGGAAAAACACAGTAACTTTTAACAGATTTAACCATTGATATTCTGAGATACTAACTTTACTAAACTGACTAACTCTGCAGACATATAAAATAAACATAACATGCATCTATTCATACTCAGTAAATGTAAAGAAATAAATGACAAAACCTATTTAAGTTGTTGACAACAACAGCAATGGGAGGTCGTTCCTCCCTACCAACTCCTGGAGAGCGCTCAAACAGCGACTTCTCAGGACCCCCGAGCTTGCTCTGGTCTCCCTGGCTGGAACTAGGTGCAGCAAAGTCAGATACCAGTCTTCAACTCAGTATTAAATCAAAACTATCAGTCAGTTCTCTCAACCCAAAAGCTGTAAATAAAATCAAGTTACTGCAGCAATCCTCCTAAAACAACTTCCTTACTGTATTTCCCTCTTCCTCAATGGATTTCCTAAATAACATTCACCTAAATGAATTCTCTCTGGAAAATAACTGAGCAGCCTGAGCTCTCTTCATTGAGTACTTTTAAAAGATTGCCTAGGTCTTTTTTGGGCTAACTGTCATTTAATGAGCCACCTGCTCTGATTCCATTTTCTTGGGAATCATGACCCCAAATATAGGGAAGTTGCCACCTGCAACTTAGGAAGTGTTTGAGGATGCTGCCACTTGTATTTTGCCTTTCCACCTAGTTCCATCCACCAGTTTGACCAGTAACCTCTTTTTAACAGCTCTCCCATGCTGTTGTCTCCATAATTTATTTATTAATAATAAAATATTTTGAATTACACTCCATTACTGTTGACTCTACTAAGTCACCAATCCCTACTTAGGATTAAGTTTAACATAATGTCTCAGAAATATAATAAAACAATTTACATAATTTTACAAAATTGGGGTATGTGACATCCACGGAGCAATGGTATCGGTTTTCATTATTATTCAATGAATGAAGATTACAACAACTTACAACTCTTCGACTCTTCTCTACAAGAATACAGGAAATATATACATTTCTTTCACGGTTACTCGTAACTGAACAAACGAAATTAATTCGGTAAGTCCGTTATGCAGCCACCGAGAGAACGGTTGTCACCCATTTCCAACAGTTAGTGATGCTTGCAAAATTATAAAATATATTGTTATGGAAGTCACTTAATACATGAAATTATATATGCTTTATTTGATTGGAAATGCCACCGATCCTAGGTAATCTGGTGCAACGTTGTACCTTAATATTCGATATAAATAGTGTGAAAATAGCAATGAGTAGGACAACAAACAATAGAAGACGGTAGGTCGCTCAAATGAGTTGATATGAAGTGGGAAGTAGAAGGAGGAGCAATATGAGAAATAAACCTATCACTCTTAAACCTTAGTTGCGATAATGCTTCCTACAATGTTTGCTGCTACCTCTTTGTGTGCTCTGAGCAACAGCCTGGTAATGTTGGTCACGTTTCACAACATACAAAATTTGAATTTGAATGGATAATTCACAACTACCAACTATGTTGGCATGCATTAACTCAGACGTGTGACCAAGGAGGGTGCACAATTTCCACGGTGGAATGATGGGACTGCAATGTGTCAGACAAACATCATGGACAATGCCTGAGTTGTGGCCTGTTGATTTCGTCGTCCACACGAAATCATTGCACATCTAGACAACTCCCTTAGTTTTGTGGAGATGGTTGGTTGTTAAACAAAAACTAAACGTTAAATTAATTAACAAATAGAAATTAAATTGATTAATATAAACATAAAACAAATACTATTTAATAATAATAATAAAATATTATTGCTACCCCTTTCTCTAACCACCACTTAATTAAATATTTTTTAAATCTTAATCAAAATGAATTTAAGCATAACAATATACAAGGACCATGAAATGAAACTTGGTTGTACTCTTATTACACTGGGGTTAATTTTGTTGTTCCACTCAAAAGCCCATAATATGAGATAATATCTTAACGCCTAGAGAGAGAGAGAGAGAGAGAGAGAGAGAGAGAGAGAATTTTGAATGACGCTCATGAAATCAACCTAGACAATACACTTGTCTCATTCTCCTTCAATCTAGTAAAAACATAGTTGGTAATCTACCCTCAAATTCTTAAATATAAACACCTATGGATGTAAATATATTTTAACATATTTTTAATATATATTTTGACATGCAATTTTTTTTTATAATGTGAATTACCAAAACCTAGTATTTTTTTATACATAGAGATTTATGAATAGGTTCTTTGTGAATTGTAGAATGCCACTTCCCAAAAATAAACAAAGTAAATTATTAGTAATATATTATTATTTTTATAATATTTAAACAAATGTTATATAGTCCCTATTTACTTAGTTATAAAATATCATTTCTTTACCATAAACAAATTTTGAAGTTATCCTTAAGGGTTAGTTTAATTGGTAAGATGTGCGAACACTCTCTTAATGAAAATGGAGGTCATCAGTTCAATCTTTGAGTCCCTCAAGGTCAAGTCTTTGAAAGTGAATCATGAGAAGCATTGATGGGTTTAGGAAAGAAAAAATACAAATAAAGTTTAAATTTATTAGAGCTAGATGAGGCACATTTTTGTATGATAAACAAGTTATTTCCTTTTATTGAGAAGATCAATTTTCTTGAAAAAATATAAATAAACTTTTAAATAAAGAAGTGATAAATTATTTATTTAAAACTTAATATATTTACAAAAATTTAAATAGTTTTGAATATATTTCATATGAATTTTTCATGATGATGATGATAGTTAACATTCATTGAGATCTTTTTTGGTCTATTTGATGTTAAGAAAGAAAAGTAAGGAAACTAATTGGTTTTCTTTAAGTTTTGATTCTTTGTTCAAAATATTAGAGGAAGGTTCCTCAATTACTATAATTTTGATGAGTTGGAATGTTAGGAAGGTACATATTGCAACTAAAATTTTAAAACTAAGATCTTATGTGGGTGTACAAATGTCAATCTAAGACGAAGTGCTTTTCATCCTCAACACTCATAGTTTCTAGGAAAGGTCCAATGTCATATTTCACTATGCAATTCATGAGAGTACCCTCATATTTTAGCTATGTGGATCTTCTTCTTTGCAATGATTAAATCAAAGATAATTTTGATCTTCAATATTAGGATTAATGACCTCCTTGTAATATCTTCTTTTTCTTTTATCCTCTAAATTTTCCTCACACCACAGCTTCTGTTTGAAATTGGAAGTAATAATATTTTTAATATCATATGTACTTTGCAAAGTGACATTTTCATCGATCCCTAGCATATTTAACCAAAACATGGTATATTTATGCCAACTTCGTTTAAGTATCACACAATTTTCACTAGACTTTAAAGAAAATTTTGGGAGCCTCTGGTCTCCCAAGTTATTTATTTTTTCTTGTACATTAGGTACCTAGTCATAGCTATGCTCTCAATGGAGAAAATACCAACTTCAATGAGGAGAATATGATATGGAGTATTTCTTTTTATTTTAAGATTGAAACTTAAAAAACACTTATGAATTTGTTTAATCCTTCTCTAAGATTCTCTAGAGATTCCCCCAAACTTCATACTCATATAGGAGAATGTGAGTGATGAGAGTTTCAAATAGGATCCATTTATTTTTATCCCACATCACAAGCTTTGTTGTCTTACTATTGTTTTCAAGATCAAAATGAGCTTTCCGCCCTCCTTGATCATTTTCTCAATGCTATAGTTCTAGCTAAGTGTGTGATGGTATAAATCCCAAGATATTTGTAGGAAGTCACTTCCTTAAGGAAAAACATTTCTATGTTAGTATGATAGAGAGTTTCTTGATTACAAATTTTAACCTATTTCCATTGGAAGAAATAAATGGAAACACATTTACAATACAAAGAGTTCCCATTGATTATAGGATGGATTTGCAATTGGCAAAAACAAAATCATTTTGATGTTGTATGATATATCGTTTATCCATTGCAAATTATGCTCTATTGTTCTTTTATTGATGGATTAAGAGCTCTTATCAACTTTCAATTTGGTCAGGTCCATTTCCTTCTGGATTTGTAACCCCCAACACCTAGATTATCTTGAATCATATTCCAATACATTGAGAAAATGGATTCCTTATACCCCTATGAAACAGTAGGTCATCGACCCATATTTCCATATTCAATCAATGGCCTTGTACATGATTGCATCTCACTATTATGTTGTAGAACAACCTCTTCACGAGCTTCATACCAAGAAATATTTCTAATCTCTTTGTATTGTATTAGCTTGGTATTTCAAGCAACAACTCCCCTGGAACTATACCTTCTTACATGGAAAAAGTGCGGATATACCTTCTTCCCAAGGACAAATAAAGAACTTTACTAATTTCCTTTTGTAAGACAATAGTCTCAATGGTGTCATTCATTCCTGTTGAAATAAGAGAGTTGATGAGCCTAGGAAAGATCGATTTGAACTATAATAATCTCATTGGAATAATTCCTTGGAGGTTTTTAGATATGAGTGAATCCTTCATAAATAGGAAATTTAATTAAAGTTTTAGATCTCAAATGAAACTAATTGTTGGAAGGAACCATATCACTATCTCTTGGCAATCTTGTAATGTTGTTGATAAATTAACCTTGTTGGATTCTACTAAAAATATATATATATATATAAAGATACTTCAATTATGTTGAAAGTCAAATATATTTGTAGGTTAGATACTAATATCATGTAGAAAGTCAAATGTGATATATGAATTTAGGTTAGTTTTCAAAGCAGAATATTTCTGAATCATATGGATGAATTGATAATTAAAAAAAAAAATCACTAAATATAGATTCAATAAAGACATTTTATTTACATATTTAAAAGTGACCCATATTTCTTCCATTTAAATAATATAGGCATGTTTTATTTCAATCCATAATAAACTAATTCTTATCTATCCACATCTTTGTCTTTTGAAAAATGATTAAAATCTTATTTCCCAATTAGTAAAACATCATTTTTGTTTCCATTTATGATCATAGCTTTTGCACAACAAATTCACATAAGCATATCTGACTGTTTTCTACCAAATATGAAAAATAAGTGCATACGGTAACGTTATCTTAATCTTGCATTGCACTCATGAGAAAAAAGTTTATATTTGGTAGAGTGTAACTTCATTTTACATATAGACCAAAAACTAATCAATATAAAAATCGGATATAAAACCTTTATTTTTTAATTTCAAAATTAAGTTAAGCTAAAAAATATGTACAAAGTAAAAGAGTTTCAAAAGGATTGTTTCTTTAGTCTAGATATCAGTATTTGGACTCTTCACTTTACTTATAGAAATATTACCAATAAATTCTAGGGCTTTGAAAAGTAACAATTTATGAGTATGCATCAAAATAACTCCCCACAAGCCAGTGGTTATAACCCAACTTGTAAAAAATAATAGATTTTATAAACTGAAAACAAGCCCTATTTCCATACTTTCAAGAATACTAGCAAAGATAATCATCATCAAATATAATAAAAAGATCATAAACCCTACAATTGGAACTTAGAGGCTCATTCTTGACAGGCTGAGATGTGTCCTTTGAACTAGTAGGAGGGAAGGGGAAAAAATAAATGTGAGGTCAAGGGTTAAGCAGGAGGCGCGTGGATGAAGGTTTTCCCTGTCAACTTCTTTTCTAAAATGTTTGTCTTTGTATTAACTATGTCAACAATGACAAGCTTGTTACGAACCACACACTATAGACCTTCCTCTAGTATGACCATCCCAATGGCCAAAGAAACTTCATGGCAGTCGTCCATGAGAATTCCTCCCATTCATTCTTCAAAGCCAAACCAAACAGAGATTTCATGTTCCATAACATGCCCAAGATGCGAGTATATCTAGTTTCCCAAGTTTTGGTGGAACCCATGTTCTCTAAGGCTTTCCTCCCAAATCCTCAATCATTTAACCAACAGATAGATTATTTTGTTTACTTCATAGAAAATTTTCCATACTAGACATTTGAGCTTAGGTTCTTTTCACCACCCTCTATTCAAAATAGCCCTAGGTGTTTTGTATTTCCTCGAGGGCTCATGGCATATGGATCTGCCTAGGGAACGACACTGTCTTCCTCTATGTAACATTAGAGCGGACCATGGAAAATAGGGCTAAAGTGAATTCCACATCGAAAACCACACTCTCCAAGAGAAGAAATGAAACAACAAAAAAACTAAAGTGCTACTACACCTCTAAGGTTTATCTTTGTAGCAGCTTCCAAGAATACTACCTTGAAGGTGCCTATACTGCCACTTACCAAATAGAAAATCCATCATGATCCACTCATTCAAAAGGAAATGAACCATGATCCATTCATCCCCAAGGAATAGGTAGACCAGGAAATAGCAAATAATTTTTTACACCATAAATTTGAGTAAGTGCACCCATTCTATTGTATCTTTAGAGAAATTCCTATTTTAACATTAACACTATTGTGAATTATTTCTAGAGAAAACTTTTTTTCCAAGAAATATAATCAATAATCAATTGACATTTGAAACAAATTTATGCAATTTATGTGAAATTAAATTAGAAACAACTTCACAAATTAATCTTTTAACATAATAGTATTGTTGATAATAGTGATAGTGGACTTTCTTAGTGTGTTATGTGTGAAAATTAAGCTAAAGTAATTAGACTTAAATGTATATGCATGATGTCTAAGTAAATACTTGTATATATAACCTTAGCATCATAGGTGTATAAAAAATTTTACATGGTTTCTTGACTAAATTGTCTCAAGTGTGTATAGAGTTGCTGATGTGATTTAATAAATTATCTTAAATTTGTTGGCAGATTTTTTACTATACATAAAGGTCCTAAAATCTATAGCCCAATATGATAGAGATGTGTTCACATACATGAGTAACACTTGTGTCTTAATACAACTTAATTTAAGTGTGAATCTATGTAAATTATAAAAGGTCAATGTTAAAAATGATTTTTAACTTAAATATAAATGATAAGTTCCTCATATTTAGCATTAGATGTATTCCATATATAGTATAGCCAAGCTATATGATTAATATCTATTATCAAAAAATTGGAAATACTTTGTAGAATCACTTGAATAGTTATTTAAGATTTTATTAATTACCATTTATTACAACTAAATCTAATAACAAAAAACAAAAAAACATTATCCCTTTATAACTTTTGTTTAATTATATAAATTAATTTAATTCAAATTAAACTAAATATATCAAATAATTTAGTATTAATTATTAAGTAATAATGTTTTAATTCGCATTACTATTTCAATCCGAAAATGATTGAACGCTCTATACACGTTATGGATAATGGTACTAAAAACATTTAAATATTAACAAATATATTAATTTCAACTAACAAACCACCATTAGATCACCATTGTGTGCTTTTATTTATGTGATAGATTACAACTAACAAACCATTAGATCACCATTCGGTGCTTTTATTTATGTGATAGATTAGATGGGTAAGTGGGTCTCGTGATTTTAGATTAAAGCCTCCAATACTTTTTCTTCTAGCTTGTGAGATAATCAAAAGAGAATTCTTAATAACCAGAATATTTTGAATTTCAAGAGAGACAATATAATTAAGGTTTATTTTCTAAATTGTTGATGACTTTTCCCATGTTCCATGAATAAATGATGACTTGATACCATTCGAGAATGGGCCTAATCACACATGTTATCCTTGTTAATTATTCATCTTATTATTAATATAAATAATGTTATTAAAAAATAATATAAATATTTATTTATTTTTAAATTAAAATAATATATAATTTATTCAATTTAAAAATATTTTAAGATATTTTTTTAAACTAGTTTCATTTATATATTAAACAAGAAAAACATAGGGTTTTAAAAAGTTGATCTTCCATATTAGAAACCATTCCATGTGTCAAACATGAATTTATCAATGAGTAGGTAAATCATACCATGTGTTAAACAAGAATTTATAAATGGGTAGGTATTTGTTAGAGGGGCCTTTAGGGTTTTGCAATAATCATCATATAATTAATGTATTTTTTTTAACAGGGTAGGTATTTGTTAGAGGGGCTTTAGGGTTTTGCAATAATCACCATATAATTAATGTATTTTTTTTAATAGGTATTTGGAGCGAGTGTAACTGCTCTAACCTTCTCTTATCTTGTATAAAATACCCTTCAAGATGGATAATAGATTAACTAAACATTTTGTCCAACCTTGTATTTTCTTGATGGTTGAATGTGTGCTTTAATTTCTTGTTGGGTTATGTGTTGAATATGTGCGTTCAACAATTTTTAAAACTACCATAGGAGTCTCTCTAGTATTCCAAAGAAATCCAAAAAGCATTTATATAATTATAGCTATTAATTAAAGCTTATAAGTTTCTATTCTAAATATTCATCATCAAAAGGAGGAATCGGTGGAACCTTAGGACTAGAAGAATTGTAGGTCTCTCGTCTACAAACCGATCACCACATATTATTTTGGCAATGACATCCAGCTTTGCATCATGATTCTTGAGTTTATCCTGTATTTCATCTAAATACATTACAATTTCATTGCTATCCTTGTGCTTCTCTAGAAGCACCTTCCCTATCAATGCCTTCATATGCCAATAAAGAGTTATAATCTTAAAGTATTTAGTATCCCTAGTATTAGAGGTTCTTGTATCCATTATCCAGTTTTCCATGGTGTGCTTGACCTCTTCCTTATGAAGATAATAATTTTCCTACTTCACCTTCTCCTCTAACATCAATATCTATCTATGAATGTGCTATATTATTTCGTACCATTAAGTTCTTGCGGCCTCCTTCACTTTCCTCCTAACTCTAGGATGTGAAACTCATCCATTGCAAGCTTCACCACTCTTAAAAACTCATCCATTGCAGACTTGATCACTCTTACCTCTACAACCTCCAACCATACTTACTTTGGAGTGGGTGTGAACGCTTGTTGAGATCTTCCGAAGGGAATGGAGACAAAATTCTAGACCAAGACTTGCCCCAAGAGGTTTCAGTGGAGAAAGAAAAATCCAAAGAAGGGAATTTCATGGATCAAGGATGAGAGATAAACGATCAAATTTGAAGCAAGAAGAATAAGAACAAGGAAGTTTCCTACACCATAAGCAGGTGACATACTCATGTACTCAAGTTGAATTCGCATCACATATGTTAGTTCTCCCTAGCAACTCATTCGGAAAAAAAAATAGATATTAAATCACTTTAACATTCTCATATTTAAATTATCAATGTGGGCTATTGTATGCATTACAAATATCATTTTCACTGAGATCAAACATTACTTCAGTAAACCAATCTCATTTCTTTATTATTGGCAAATTTCATACATGGTTGGTTTGATCATACATTTCCATTTATTTCCACCATTAACAAATCTGACTTCATCTCCATTAAAAAATGTTTAACAAAATAATTCACTTCAAGTCATAGCTTATAATGCATTTATATAATTATACCAGTGTATCTTGCTTTCATTCAGTGTTGACCGCCTATCAACAAAGTTGACTAGTTATTAATTTGATTTTTGTATTTACAATTTATCCAAACTTTTTACTAAGTATTTAATTCATGATTTCATGTAGTGCAGATATCTTTAAGTTTTAAGTTTTAGAATTTTTGGCTTTGCTGCAATTGGTTGAAATATTGAAGGTATTATTGCCAATATTGAGCCAATCAGTGATCATGACAAGAAGAATTGCATCATCACCAATGACCATTACCAGATTTATCAGTTGCTTGTAGTTATGACTAAAGAAGAATTGGATCCTAAAAGTACTAGATTTATTAGCTACTTCCAATATGTACGACATAGTTAGGTTTGTCTTCATACACAAAAAAGAATAATTTTTTTCTATTTATATTTCTTCATCCTCATGTGCAGTTTGTTATTTATTGAATTAAATGTCTGTATATCCATCTTGCGCAGCTCGTTTTTTCTCACCCTTACCTGTGCTTTCCCTTAATCAAAAGCTTTCCCACTATTTTATTTGCATGTAATGTGCCACTGACAAGTGGCCTCATCATGCAAATTCCAGTGTATGTCAGATATCTTCAGCCATTATGGAGATCTTGATCCATTGTATATCTTTAGTTATATGGAGATCTTGATCCATTGTATATCTTCATCATGGAGATTCTGTCTATTGCATATTGTACATGGCGATGAACACACATATCACATTTTGTATATCATGCATATTCATGGCCATTGTACTCTTATGTATCTCGGACTGCTATATGTATTTGCAGTCATATGCAGAAATTGGTTATTGTACTATACTAATGGATGGCTGGTTCTTCCACCTAGTTCTTCTTCACTCCACTTCTGGGATATATTTTATAATGTATTTTGGCCATCATGATACCCCTCTGACCTCACACATTAGGGGGCATCTGTTATAGCTGATTTTACCACACATGGTTGATCACATGTTTATGGCCTTCCCTGTCCCTCTGTAGACTCTTTAGACCCCATGGACTGATATTATACTTTGATGTTTCCAAGTTCATCCCTAAAAACACCTGTTTATTGTTGTACGCGACTTTTTAACCTATACTCGCGTGTACATGCGACTTTTGACCTCAAACCCGCGTACATCGGGATGTGTACATAAATCCAAATATTTTTGAAGTTTTCCTTCATGTGTGTCTGAACCACTTGACTCTTGGCCCTCCATATGCCTCGAGATCGCTCGAATTTGACCCTCCATTACCCATTTGGAGTGCTATATAAGGAACCCCTTGGATACATTGAACGGAGAGGAATTGAAGAGCAACGAAACTATAGTCCATTGTTTCCATAGCTTGCATATACTTGAGTCTGCATCCCTTTGTCCCTTTGGAGCACTTTTTGTTCTTCCCAAGCTTGCCTTTTCTTGTGATCTTGCTATCGAGAGATGGAGGATTGAGGTGGTGGAGGCCCAGGTGGAGGACTCGGTATCTCCGGTTCGCAGATGTGCCGACAAAGGTTGTCACTTGTGTAATCTCTGATTTGATTAATATAAATATATTTTCCTGTCCAATAATGTGCATTTAAATGAATATTGAATCCATGGATATGTTTAATTGCTTATACATTGTTGATTATATATGCTAGAGTAGATCTAACACCATATTATATAGCATGCTTGTCTTGTTTGTTGTTGTTGAGAGCAAATTGCTAGTGCAAGCAGGATTGGAAAAAGCTCAACGGGGATCTACTTCAACCGTATGAAATAAGGTATGAGTCGAGGTCCCTTAGTGTTAGATGTTTGGTTTCTCTTACATATTGGGAAGGGATTGATTTCTCGTGTTTAGCTGTCTGTTGTGGTACACCCCAAGCCATAGGAAGTTTCTCTCTGTAACAGAATTGGTGACCATACTAGGGGCGTTCATAGTTGTTTTTCTTTGGGGGTTTTTGGTATTCAATGTACTTGAATTGCTCTGATTTCTCTGTTTCTGTGTCAGGTCTGGGGGCATGTTTTCCCAGTAGAGTCCTGAAGGAGTAAATTTTGTCTCAGCTTGTGTGTTTGCCTTATTTTTCTTCCTTTTTCTTCTTGTACGTGGGTTTAGCTTTCACAGTCATGTTTACACACGGGTTTTCCTTGAATAGTCGCATATGTATGCTGGTTTACTGAGAACAGTCACGTATGCCTTGATTTTGATCCTTATTGGGAGGATTAAGTGTTGTTGGGTGATGTTGGATGATTATTGAGTCTTCCTTTTTCTTCCTGTACATGGGTTTAGCTTTCACAGTCATGTATACATGTAGGTTTTCCTTGAATAGTCGCATACGTATGCTGGTTTACTGAGAATAGTCGTGTATGCCTTGATTTTGATCCTTATTGGGAGGATTAAGTGTTGTTGGGTGATGTTGGATGATTGTTGAGTCTTCTTGGATTCTTCTGGAGTCTGTATACACCCCTATTTCTGACTAGAGACTATTTTTAGTTTGATTTTTAGAAATGTTCTTGTCATTCATTTTCTACTTTTTGTTTTGAGATTAGTGCATTAGGTCTCTTTTACCTTGGTACTTTGCTTGGCTGTTGTTTGTGAGTGGTTGCAGAGTCTGAGGGTTGTAGAGTCATTGTTTTTGCTTTTATATCTCATTTAATTCAAAAATACAAAAATATTTTGCTTTTTGCATAGTTATGCATTGCTTTCATTTTGCATTAGCATGGTACTTGCATTAGGTTTTCTTGGTGAATTATAGCCAGATTTTCATATAGGAATGATTGCACTTACATTTGAAGGAAAAAAATTGCACTTCACGTAGTAGCATACCCTGTTTTTCATTCTACACAATGCATTTGCATTGCTTGTTAGGTGTGCATTTTACTTCATGTTGTGTCATAACACCATAAGTTGCACGACCATTACCTTTTGAGTAATTACAACCAATTAAAATCAACACTTGATAAAATGAATTACACTCTTTTCTTTTCTATGGTACATCAACAAGATTAGGCTTTAGGGTCTTGGAAGAGGTCATTGTAAGTTAATTCTCCAAGACCACTAAACAAAACAATTAGGTGTCTGTCCAGGTGAGAGTGTGAAACCCTTTGTATAATTAGTGTTTCTCATGACGCTCCTCTTACACAGGAGTTAAGCACGAGGCAGTGCACGCGATTGTGATTGGGATGGCCCCTGGTCACTCTATGTGAGAACCAGAGATATTTCTAGGATTGTATTCGTATCTGGGAGCCTTTGAGGTATTGACTGGTGCACCCCTGGGGTACCAATTGTGCTTTCAGGCTTTGGGATTTGCTACCCTTCCCATACAGTCGATCCCACCTGCAACTGTCTACCTGAGCATTGGTTATATTGAGGTGACCTTAGTTTCCTTACCTAGGTTATCGAGGGGATATTTGAAGATTTTATTTTGCAGGTGTCCTGGATAGGTAGGGTCGGACAACACAGTCGCTATATCCGTTGAAGTTGAGGGCCACTATAATTGGTTATGAACCTCCTCTTATTATGTATGGGAGTCTCAAGCCTCTCCTAGGTGAGACATACCTACTTCATTCAGGAGCTCACTTATCCTACCCTTGGTTTGCTTGTTGTTTGGCGGTAGATTTTCTAAGGTGTATGCTCTGTGCACGCTAGTCTGCTTAGGGTTGCGTAGATATATCGAGCCTTTTTTTTTTGAGTCATTGTGGATCCGAGTGCGGTACCCTGTCATTCTCATCATTTAGCAGGTCTTCCGCCTTTTACGTCTCCTCCTCCATTGGGAGAGAGAACCAGACAGTCCAGGTGGACTAGTCATCACTTTGATTCACATAGAGATCTCACCATGAGTCATCATGGGTTTGAGGTCCCAAAGCTTCCATCTTCCCCTCCTCCGATGGTGGAAGTTGAACCTTCAAGCACATATGGAACTCTGCTGGAGTCTGGCCCTTATGGGGATGGACTGTCACAAGAAGATTTATCGCAGTTTCCTGATTAAATTAGCTCCGACCCCTGGTATTGGTTACACTATCTGGGTTAAGAGACTCGCCATGCACCTACCAGCACTAGCCACATTAGATATGGCATGCTTGATATTCCCGATCTCGGTTCGGTACCTCATGTCAAACCGGTTGGTAACCCTGGTACTACGCCTGGGGGCACTTCCATTCCTTTCCATTCGAAGAGTTTTTATGATAGTAGTCACATTGCACCATCCACTCCTGCAGTGTAAATTCCTTCACACACACAGCCCAGACCTAGCACTAGTGTTCCTCTTCAGGGACCTCAGCCGAGACATGTGAATATTGGGGGTACAAGCTATATTCCTTCACATATGCCATCGTCTTCTCAACCTATTACTTTAAATTCCTTTTTGATGCATCTTCTTCCTAAATCTAGTGGTCCTTCGGGCCGGAGTTCTACTGTAATCCATGTTCGTCCTACGTCTGCTAACACCGTAGTTTCACAAGGCCAAGTTCCTCCTTCCATGTCAGCAGGTCATATTCCTACATCTGGATTGTCTCATGGAGTATCCTGTGGACCATCTCATGGTCCAGCTCACGCAGCTTCCCATATACCTAACTATGGACCATCTTATGGAACATCTCCTGAACCTTCTCATGGTTCAGCATATGGAGCTTCCCATGGACCTTATTACGGACAAAACTATCAACCGTATGGGTACGGGTATCAACAACACGCTTACTCTTGTAAATATGGATTTGTAGCACCTCATAATCAAGGTACTCTGCATTACAATGCTTCCATGCAGCCCTTTATGGGTCATATGGGAGGAGATTATTATCCCACTGTCTAAGGCCATGGTGTGTATAGCAACCAGCCTTATCCAAATCAGTCCTATCAGGGAGCGTGGTATCGACCGGCTCAACCAAGGATCCCTTTCCTTGTGACCCTGAACTTACCTGATTTGTCGAGATTGACGAATGATCATGTGTCTCATAATCTGGCATGGCCGGCAGCCCCTACCAAGCTTCCTTCAGACATTCCCAAGTTCAAAGGCAAGGCTGGTGAAGATCTTGGTGAGCATGTCACCACCTTCCACCTTTGGTGCTCTTCCAATTCCTTACATGATGACTCCATCTGTTTGAGGCTATTTCAACGCACCCTTACGGGTCCTATGGAGAAATGGTATATAGAGTTACCAAGGGGGACCTATACTACATTTGATAACCTTGCCATGACTTTTCTTAATCATTTCCAGTTACCCGTACGTTACGACATAGGTATTGAAATCTTGTCAACCTTCTGTCAAGATAAAGCCACACATATTTCAAATCATATTCAAGAGTAGCTTAGATGGAAACGTTTAATTAAATCCTTTATACCACCAGAGTTTCTTCTAGGGTGGTTCCTCAAGTCATTGTTACCTTACATTGCAAAGGATGTTTCTACATCCAGAGTTCAAAATGAGAACCAAGCTATTTTTAGGGCCCAAGAGTTGGATTTGATCTATGCTCAATCTGGACTCTTGTATGAGATTATCCCAAATGCTCCAATATCCAATTTCAACCCCAAGATTAAACCTGGGCCACATGCCGATGGTATTGTTGGCTCCACAAGTACCAAACCTGCAGACTCGGTTACGAAACAAGTGATCCAGTTATCACTTAACCAACCTGCGTCGGGACAAGCCATGACTTCGTCTCAACCTATCCAATCGGCAATGGTGCTTTCAGTGCAAACGTCGAACCTGAAAGGAAACCAGTAGCATGGAAGGAATAAAAAGAAAGGAAAAAATAATCGTAAGGGTGGGAATAAAAATGAAAAATGGTAATAATAATGAAAAGAACGTGAACAATGCGGG
>LPNX011207938.1:52668-112763 GCA_001517045.1 Pseudotsuga menziesii
GGACGCCTCAAAGTTCATAGCACATGACCCAACTGTGTTTACCAACCCTTTACCTAATGATCAAAATATGAACTCGAGGACCGAAGATCCTAGTTGTGCATCTGGTGGAACTCAAAACCCGTCGAAGGCCGCTAGTGGTCATGGTTGCATCAACATGGTGAGATCTACTAAAGTTGTGACACGTGCGAAAGATTATGGTTCGTCACAACCAGAACTTGGGAAAGAACCAGCTCCACCCGAGAGCCCTTTGCGAATTGAAAAGCCTACAGATAAATCTGAAGCTCCGCCTCGCATTCCTAAGGGAGTCTTCAAGTGCTCGGGGCACAATCCTAATACTCAAGCCTCCCAGAACTATTCAGTTGTCGAGGATCTGGGCTAGACTCCTTGTGCGATGTCTGCATTAGAAGTGCTTCAAAATTGTCCTTCGTAGAGAAAGGCCTTATTGTCTGCTCTTGGCGTTAGTGATGATAGCTCTTCTTCCATAATCAAATTTGAAACGCATGGAATCCAGCCTCGCTTTCCTTACTACGTGTCTCTTTTGATTCATGTAGAGTGTCTCAACAAAACCATCATGCGTACTATCATTGATGAAAGCGTTGCCACTTCCGTGATGTATCTGTCTTGTTGGAAGGGCTTAGGTTCTCCCACGTTGTCTCAGTCTGCCAACATGTTGACTGCTTTCGATGGACGATCATTTCGGCCGCACGATATACTTCCTTCCTTAGAGGTCCAATTGGGGGGGAAGACTGTTGCGATCGAGGTTGATGTGGTTGATGCGCCCCTTTACTACAATCTTTTGCTAAGTAGGAACTAGATGTACAATATGCAAGCTATAGCTTCTTCCCTATTCCGAGTGGTTTGATTTCCGTTTAATGGGAAGATCGTTACTATTGATCAAAATTATTTCCAGAATCCGCGTGTAAATACATTATCGGGAGCTTCTATCCTGATTATTAATCATTCTCAACCAGCAACTGAGAATGTGGGTGTGGGTATGTATCCTTCTCTCATGGGAACCTTTAGTTGTCCTGTGCCCGTTCTTATGATTAGGTCTAGTATTGGTGGCAATTCATCCTCGTCAAATTCGGTATCCTTTCACACTACTCATATGGAGGATCCTTGGATTCTTCCTTCATTGAGTACTTCTAGTATGCCTGTTGAGACAGACGTGTCATTGCCTGCAACAATGGTGGTGTATCAAGCGAATCTTGATCATGTTGTAGAGCCTATTCCTTCCTCTTCACGGATGGAGGAGGGGGACCCTTATGTGCTGCCTGCATGGGCAGTATAGTCATCTCACTCTCACTACTACCTTGATGATGTTTTTCCATTAGATGAAGCTATTCTTGACACCATGTCTGGGATTGAACAACCTTGGGAAGAGTTGCACCATAGATCATATTTCCTTCCTAAGCTTGATTTTTTAGAGTGTGATGAATTTAGAGCGATTATAAGTGAGAAGGTTGGTAGCCCCGAGGTCCCATTAAGCTCTCTTGGTCAGATGGTTGAAGGGAACATGGCTAACCTGTCACCAACGATTCCTATCAACATTTCTCGTGATCCTGGTAAGATTGAGAATGTTTACATTGGGGCGAATTGTTCCCCCTATGAGATTAAAGAGTATACCCAGTTGTTTAAGGAGTTTCATGATATTTTCACTTGGTCATACAAAGAGATGCCAGGTGTAGACCCTCATATTGTCAAACACAAAATCAAGACCTATCCAGATGCAAAACCGGTTCGACAACATTTGCATATCGTGAATCCTAGAAAAGCACCCGCCATTAAAGCAGAGATAGAAAAACTGCTCAAAGTTGGTTTTATCTATCCCGTTCCCTTGATGGAGTGGGTTTCAAATCATGTTCTGGTGGATAAGAAGTAGGGAGCAATCCAAATATGCATTGATTTCCGTGATTTAAATCGAGCCTGTCCTAAATATAATTTCCCTACACCATTTATTGATCAAATTTTGGATGAGTGTGCAAGAAGTGAGCTATTTTATTTTATGGATGGCTTTTATGGTTATAATCAGATACAAATTAAGCCCGAGGATCAACACAAGACCGCATTTATTTGTCCTTGGGGAACTTTTGCATATCGAAAAATTCCCTTCAGCCTTGAAAATGCCGGAGCTACATTTCAGCGGGCCATGACCTTAATCTTTCACGAACTTAAAAAGATTATTGAAGTATATTTGGATGATCTCATTGCTCACTCTTGTTTGAGAGTGTGCTAGCCTTACCATTTGTGATTAGTGTTCAAAATATGTCATCATTATCAAGTTCATTTAAATCCTCAGAAGTGCATATTTTGCATGAAAGTGGGTCGTTTACTAGGATTCATCATATCGAGGGAGGGCATTAGAGTCAATCCCTTGAAGGTTGAGGCAATACTTCAATTGTATCCCTCATGTAACATTCGACACCTTCAATTTTTACATGGTATGGCGAACTTCTTATGAAGGTTCGTGGTCAATTTTTCCAACTTGACTAAAGGCTTCATGCGTTTGTTGAAGATGGACACCCCTTTTTACTGGGATGAGCGAGACCAGGAGTCTTTTGATTCTCTTAAGAAATCCTTAGCGACGACCCCCGTTCTTAGTCCACCAAACTATAGCCGTGACTTCTTGTGTCTCAGGAGACGGTTGGTATGGTATTGGTTCAAGAGGATGAGGAGCTCCATGAGCATGTCATATATTATTTGAGCTGAAACCTTATTGATGCGGAACTTCATTATTCAGATGTGGAGAATCTAGCTTTAGCCACCGTTCATGTGGTTCAACATTTGAGACATTACATTCTCCTTTGGAAAACTTTGGTCGTAACTCACATCAATCCATTTCAGTTCGTCCTCGCTAGAAGGATGATTAGGGGAAAATATAATAAATGGATTGTGATTTTGCAAGAGTTTGATCTTGAATTCGTTTCAGCGAAATCGAAGAAATCGTTAATCTTTGCTGAGCTCATATCAGATTTTCCAAATTTGGATGAAGAGGAGGTTTATGAGGATTCTTTTGTCGATGAGCATATGTTCCCCATGTCAACTGTAGATCCTTGGTACGGGGATATTATCATGTATTTGCAAACATTGAAGGTCCCTACTCACCTCTCACAGAATGAGCAGTGATGACTACGTCACATAGCGAAGAACTACCTCATAGTGGATGATACTTTGTACTGCCGTGGGGTGGATTCCATTTTACGTCGTTGTTTAACTCAGGATGAGACTGAGGTCGTGCTTAATGATTGCCACGGAGGGGCGTGTGGTGGTCATTTATCTGGGCTTTCTACGGCCCAAAAAATATTGAGAGCGGGTTATTTTTGGTTGTCTATCTTTAAAGATTGCATTGATGCAGTCAATAAATGCCACCCTTGCCAGGTGTTTGCACGTAATATGCGCTCGCATCTATACCCTTTGCATCCCATTGTTACCGTCGGTCCCTTCACCAAGTGGGGGCTTGATTTTATTGATTGCAACCCAGTTTTGGCTGGGGGGCACCATCATATTATTGTGGTTGTCGATTACTTCATGAAATGGGCAGAGGCTATGCCCACACTTAAATCCGACATTGAGACAACCACGCATTTCGTATTTAACCAGATTATCACCCGGTTTGGCATTTCGAGAGAGCGTGTCACTGACATGGCAGACACTTTCAAAACAAAATGATGGAAGAGTTGGCTTCCAAGTTAGGATATAAGCAACAGCACTCCTCTTCTTATTACCCTCAAGCGAATGGATAGGTTGAAGCAGTGAACAAGTCACTTAAGTCCATTCTCCAATGAACCATCACACAGAGCAAGAATAATTGGCATATCATGTTGTATCCTGCATTGTGGGTCTATAGAACCGCGGTCAAGATTGCCACTAGTTTTTCTCCTTGTCAGCTTGTGCATGGGGTGGAGTCAGTATTACCGGTTGAATGCGAAATCCATTCTTTAAAGCTAGCTGTGGAGAATTTACCGGACACTTCCACATTGGGAGAGCATTTGGTCCACTTAGAGCAGCTTGATAAGTAGCGCCGAGATGCCTTAGTGGCTCTTGAGGTTAACAAGCATCGCGTTAAGGTCTAGTATAGTAATTATGTCCATCCTAGGAGGTTTAGTGAAGGTGACTTGGTCCTTTTGTGGGATCAAGCTAAGGAACCCTTGGGGGCAGGAAAGTTTAATCCTATGTGGCATGGTCCTTACATGGTTAAGTGTGTCTTAGAGAAAGGATCCTATGAGCTGGTTGATTATGGTGGGACAGCCTTGGAGGAGCCTAGAAATGAGCTCTATCTTAAAAAATACTATGCATGATATTCTGTCAGGATTATTTTTGTATATTATTGTACAGTTTTACATTGCATAGTTAGGTTTTCTTATGGTGATCGGGTTTGTTGATTAGCTTTAGTTTGTTGTGGCAGATATCGATGGAATCTTTCATTTACATAGGATTCGCTGATGGTGCTAGCCGCCACACTCAAAACTTAGCTTCTTATGCTTGGGTGATATATACTCCTATGGGTCAAGTATTGTCTTCAGGAGGCCTATGTTTATGGTCTTCGTCAAACAATGTTGTTGAATATAGTGTCGTTATTGAGTTATTGTGTGATGCCATTTCGCATGGTGTTCATTCTCTTGATGTACATCTTGATTCGCAGTTAGTGGTTTCACAACTTAATGGCTTGTATCGTATTAGGGATCCGACATTATTACGAATATTCTTGCATGTTAGATTGCTAGAATGACAATTTGAGAGTATAACATACATTCATGTTCCAAGAAATTTTAATCAAGTTATTGATTCATATGCTAACTATGTGTTATATTGGCATTTGTTTCACAGACCATAAGCATTTCATAAACACATTTTACACATGTAAATAGAATAATAATCGATCATCATAAATATTTTTCATTAAGTTCAAAAAAGGTGACGTCATAATACATAAGTGTCATATACAAAATTGGGGCTTCCGAGACACCAAAATATACTACACGGTCATACAAAAAATATACACCCAGGTCTCTAAGCCTGAGGTGGAGGAGGGTGTTGATCATGGTAGCACACCAAGACACTAGTTAGCCAGAGAAATAATCGAACCCATGCTCGTGGTACTCCAACCACCTGGTGCTGCATGGCCTCGGGCAAGTCCTCAACTTGTGTCATGGGTACTCTATGTGTCAATCAAACAAAGTTTGTGTGAATGCTCTGGAGCGTCCGCTCCGCATCCACACCCGTGATCTCATCACCTCTTCCCCTCCGTCGATGACGAGGAAAGCCATCTGGCCATCGTGGTCCTACATCTGCATATACATGATAGAGTATCACTATGTGTCATCACACCAAAAACATGTCTTTTGATTTCATATATAAAAAAACCACAAAAAATTAAATAATTCAAAAATTAAAAAGTGGGTTTGGGATTCGTTACTTATGTCTCCATAAGTTGCTCCTAGTGGTAGGGGCATATCTGGGTCTCCATGGAAGTCTATCCCTGCATAGGGGTAGTCATCTATGGCAACGATCTGCCTCCGCCACCATGGAATGAACTATGCTTGGTAGGGGTTATCCACCCTTCCACCTCCCAGTCTGCATATGACATTATCCCAACGTCGTTGAGCTGGATCCCGGACTCCATGTGGAGCAATGTCTACTCTGGGGCTTAGCCCTGGCACCCACCCAAAAAAGAATGTTCTCAGTATGCTGCGAAACACGAAGTTCTGCACCCTGCCCATCTTGCAGTCGTTGAGTAGTTGTTTCATGTTGCTCAGCAGCGTAGTACTCCAGTCATATATCGTAGGCCACAGACACTCTACTGCATAAAACATCATTGGTCATGAAGCCTGATGGAGTGATGCCAAACCTGCGATCCTGCCTAATGCCAATAGTATGGCTTTTAGCCCCAGAATCTAAATCATGTTTTTCGAGATTTGACTCCCAACCTTCTTTGTATTGGGAAGGTAGTACACAGCTATGTATTCATCTATAGTCATCCCACCTTCTGACCCACGAGATCGGAGGTTCACCACCTCCCCTCGTCAGGACAAACCTATGATGAAATATATGTCCTCAACCTTAATGCTGAGCGACATCCCATCTATTTGAAAGGATTCAGACTCTGGATCCCAGTAATCTACCAGCAACTGGAGTAGTCTTGGCTTTTCCCTCAAGCTGCCAAGACACCAAAACTTGTATAAGCCACATGACAATAATGCTTGTTGAGCCATGAGGTCAACCTAAACAACTTCCTCAACATCACCATGTTCCCTCTCTCTCCACTCTAGTACCATCCTGCACAAAAAACATAATTTTCTATCATTATTTGCCCATAAAAGCCTTGTTCGCGACCCTATACACGACTGTTTGCAAAACAGCCGCATATGTACACGGTTTTCATGGCATTTTCTATGTATGGTCATCCCTATACGCAGAAAAAGGCCCAATATCTGCGTGGGCCAAAACGCCCAAGTTGGGATGGCCTAAAAAATTAATTGGACCATGAAAATTTAAAAAATTTGCATGAAAATGAAAGAGAGGGGCAAGGGAATTTACATGGATCAAACATGGAGGGATTCCGCCGAACGATGCTCCTAGATATCGCTTCTGAAGTTCTGGACTCAAATGCACTATGGTAGGTATAAATTCCAAATGGTATGAAAATTTTTAATTTTTCACTATTTTATAGAATTGTTTTTGAAATTTTTACCCACTTTCTATAGTTTTTTACCGTTTCTGGCCATTTGGACCGTTTGAACTAATTTGATGTTGTAAGAGCCAATTTTGAGTATGGTTTGACCATGTCTTCGACCCGTTCGTGCCTATTGCAGGTATTATGTCTAAACTAGCATATAGGTTAGGTTTCCACATCTGCTTGCATTTTGCATGACCTTATGACCGTTTCATCTTAACCTTAGGTATGAACCCATTCCATGTTGTCACTGAACCTTCTTGTTACTTTTAGAAGTGACATTATGCAAATGGTAGTGCTTTCCCATACATGGGTACCCTAGTTAAATCATATGTTGCATTTGGTTCCCATGCCGACATTTCTCCTTTAGGGTGTGGGAATCCTTTGGATAGTACTGCCATGACTTTGAGCAAGAGCTTCATACTCCTCTTGAACTTTATGTTGGCCTTTCCCCTGGGACTCCCTTGTATATGTCAAGTTGTAATTGCATTATCATGAGTTTTGCTTGCATTATTGAGCCTTATGCCGGCTTCTCTGACTTTGATTATCATCCATATAGCCCAATCTTGTCTCATTTCTAGCCAAGCAGATCCTCTTTACATATCTTTTGCAGCTTGATTCTCCATTTTTTACCGGGAGGGGACTTTCCCCCGAGTTTTGTTATCCTACACATGTTTCCTTGCATTGATCATAGGTATGTTACGCTTCTTGGAACTAGTTTGTTTGTCCCCTGACACTCGTCTCCTCCTAGATTTGTAACTATAAAGCACTTTTATTCTTTTTCAAGATTTTCAAAATATCTGAAAAATGTCAAAAATAAAAATAAAAAAAATTCAAACACGAAAAGATGTTATCTTTGGCAACAGTCGAGTCATGTCGCCTTCGAACCGAGCACTGTATATCACATCCGTTGGTTGGGTTATTAGTTTGACTTTAGGAGTTGTACTCATTACTTTGATTTTATCTCCACCAACTGGTTAAGCTTCCAATCCTTATGGAGTCTTTGTTGATTCCTCCTATGTCACAGAGATGTCCCAGTTTTCATATCGAGTCTATGCTGCCTACATTCAGTCACCATTTTCCTTTATGCTCTTGTTTGAAGGAAGTTGAAGCCTGAGTCGACCATTCCTCAGTTGTCTTGACTTTGAATGTCGTCCATTCCCAATACTATTACTGGTTTGTGCACATCTTGTTCGAGTTATTCCACATTATACAACGTTGTTGAGTACCTTGTGTTGGTTGATGGGGGATTCCTTAATGCCCTCCTTCCAGCGGATTCCATCCCATCGACATCAGATCATTTATTCTGGGATAGGATTCTAGAGTCATTTGAGTGCCTTGAGACTTACAGTCATTAGTGGTAGGTTCTCTCGCCATCGACAGTTTTGGGAATACATCAATGTCCCTTGATCGATGGATTCTTCCTAGTGTTCGACCTCAACACATCTATTCACACTTGTTAGATTGCACTCTAGTACCTTGATTCCCATTTTCATTATCGATGGGTGATCTCGCGTTTGTTAACGGTATACATCAATGACCGATAATCAGACAATGGACTACTATGTTCGACCTCAACACCTTTATTCGCATAGTAGGACATGTACTCGTAGCAATTTGTGTAGAAGACTTTCAAGCTTTGTGGCATTCCACATATGCTACCTCCTTGATCGTGTCAGTGTTCATGCGATTTTAGCTCTCGTGATTTGATTCCAGTGTATGTCAGATATCTTCAACCATTATGGAGATCTTGATCCATTATATATCTTCAGTTATATGGAGATCTTGATCCACTATATATCTTCATTATGGAGATTATGTCTATTGTATAACGGTACATGGCGATGACCACACATGTCACATTTTGTATATCATGCATATTCATGGCCATTGTACTCTTATGTATCCGGGACTGCTATATGTATTTGCAGTCATATGCAGAGATTGGTTATTGTATTATACTGATGGATGGCTGGTTGTTCCACTTGGTTCTTCATCACTCCACTTCTGGGATGGATTTTATAATGTATTTCGGCCATCATGTTACCCCTCTAACCTCACACATTAGGGGGGCATTTGTTATAGTTGATTTTACCACACATGGTTGATCACATGTTTATGGCCTTCCCTGTCCCTCTGCAGACTCTTTAGACCCCATGGACTGATATTATACTTTGATGTTTCCAAGTTCATCCCTAAAAAACACCTGTTTATTGTTGTATGCGACTTTTTAACCTATACTCGTGTGTACACGTGAATTTTGACCTCAAACCCGCGTACATCGGGAGGTGTGCATAAATCCAAATATTTTTGGAGTTTTCCTTCATATGTGTCTGAACCACTTGACTCTTGGCCTTCCATATGCCTCGATATCGCTCAGATTTGACCCTCCATTACCCCTTTAGAGTGCTATATAAGGAACCCCTTTGATACATTGAAGGGAGAGGAATTGAAGAGCAATGAAACTATAGTCCATTGTTGCCATAGCTTGCATATACTTGAGTCTTCATCCCTTTGTCCCTTTGGAGCACTTTGTGTTCTTCCCAAGCTTGCCTTTTCTTGTGATCTTGCTATCGAGAGATGGAAGATTGAGGTGGTGGAGACCCAGGTGGAGGACTCGGTTTCTCCGGTTCACAGATGTGCTGATAGAGGTTGTCACTTGTGTAATCTCTGATTTGATTAATAGAAATATATTTTCCTGTCCAATAATGTGCATTTAAATAAATATTGAATCCATGGATATGTTTAATTGCTTATACATTGTTGATTATATATGCTAGAGTAGATCTAACACCGTATTATATAGCATGCTTGTCTTGTTTGCTATTGTTGAGAGCAAATTTCTCGTGCAAGCGGGATTGGAAAAAGCTCAACGGGGATCTACTTCAACCATCCGGAATAAGGTATGAGTCGAGGTCCCTTAGTGTTAGATGTTTGGTTTCTCTTGCATATTGGAAAGGGATTGATTTCTCGTGTTTAGTTGTTTGTTGTGGTACACCCCAAGCCATAGGAAGTTTCTCTCTGTAACAGACTCACTAGGCCATAATCCGTTGTATGGGAGATAAGTAGCAAGGGGTAGAGTACTAGTCAGTGGTAAGTAAAATAATTATTAAAAAATCAATAGATATCATATATGTGTTTCTAAAACAACATTCATCCAATTAAAACAAACCCTGTAGATTGTGGCAGAGAAACAAACATTAAAAGATAAACTAGATTATAGAAAAATACTTGAACCAAAAAAACTCCGAGACTCTAAAAGTTGAGGCAGCCAGTCGGCTCACGAATTGGTCTAGCAGTTGTCTTACAAAATATTGAAAGAAAATGTATGAGAGAGTGCCTTTAAATAGATTTTCAAGCAATATATGTAAACTATAATCTGGCAGGAAATTTAAATTTATTAGAAGACGGCTCTATGGATTCATGGAAGCCTGAAGGTGATGGGCATTGAGCTTACTGTAACGAGCTTAATTACAATTTACTGTATAAAATACGCCATGGCCATCAAATCTTCCAACATTCCACTGTTCCAAAGTATATCGCATTAATATTAAAATTAATATACATATATATATACAACATACTTATATTATAATATTAATCTTTTATATTTTAATAATATAAATTAACAAAACCAACAATATGTTTTTATTAGAGCCTTTATATATATATATATATATATGTTTTTAATTATTTTAATATTGGTAAACTATATTTCAAATAAAATTATTAATAAGCATCTAGTTACAATGTATTTAGTGGCAGAACGAAAATTGAAAACAAAAATAAAAAGATGCTAGATCTTATACTTTAGCAAATATAATAACGATGATCGACGGACATAGGGTACTTTCCCAAATAAAATAAAACGAAAGAGTATATGGAAAGATGGATGAAGTGTGATTAATTAGGTGGTTATTAAACCTAACAGGATATCAACTTGTCTTATTCAAATTTCCTAGTCATCAAGTAATTGTAGTCTGAACCGAGACCCCGATTCTCGAAGCACTTATTTACAAGTATGGCATAATGGCTTGGTTAGTAAGAAATCCAAGTATAAATTATATAATATATAATAATGGAGTATGTATTACTGCAAAATAAATACATCAATCAATGCGGGATTATTCTTGGGCATACCACTGACCACAGCTTGTGACCAGTGCTTGTTGCAATGAGGACAAGAATTGATCTTCACATATTCATGAATCGCAGTCTGCATATTCGCAGCCTCTATGTACAACTAGGAATCTATTTTGTTGATGGGTAAATTAAAAGACTCACCCTTCCTTTGAAATATTGAAGTTAAGTTAGCCCTTCATTGTAGAATGATAAAATATAAAATATTAATTTTTTTTACAGGTAAAATTTTCTTTATACTTCTCTGACAGTCTAAACCTCTTTGGAAGGGCTGGGACGGGTTCAAATTTGACTGCTTGCATTCCCCAGTTAACACCAAACCGAATGTCGAGCCACATTTCCATGCCGTAATTAGTAAATACTAATAACACGCCACGCACAAACAGCATTAAATGGCAAGATCGACTCTCCATAAGCCGATCTCATATCATGGAAGCGCCACCTGTGGAAAACACCTCCCTATTCATGTGAGTCTCAAAACCGTCGAAATCTGCTTACGCCTAGCGTTGCTCGTAGTCGGAGCTCTTTAGCACCACCTCCTTGCCTAGGCCACGATCCCTTGCCAAGGAAACGATCCACGTACGCAGGGACCTCGTTCTCTTGTGCATCAACTAGGCCATCATCATGCTGGCCCCCGTGTTGTGTTGACTCCAGTGAGGACTCTTGTCATTGCTCGTTTTGTCGACGTGTCCAACGCCTGGTGGGCACTGTACTTTTGCAGAGCAAGTCATTTTCGGTCCTCAACATGAGCTTCGGTAAAGGGGCGGTGCTGGCATAGCTAGTGGTGGTCACGACCCTGGTGCTCCTTGTGACCGGGGTTGCAAGGACGCTATTGACATCTGTGGTGGTTATGGTCATGGTTGTGTTCGCGTGTTTATCATTTAAGGGTGTTATATCAATATAAATCCATCTTAAAACAGGATCTATCAATTTTGATATTATTCAAATCTCTTATGTAACGTTAGTTTATCTAATTTATATTATAATTAAAAAATTTAATAATCTTTAAATATACCTAAATTTAGTTTTTCAACCTTTAGATATACCTAGATTTGATTACTAATTCAAACTTTCAATTTTTTTAATTTTTATTTTAACTTAAATGCCATGACAGTCATTTTTTCTACTAATCACTCTAAGCAATCCCTGTGGAAAGTGAAGATAGGATTATTACAGTCCATAGTGGGTAGGTGGATTGTACGTAGCACATGTTGGTTGGGCGAACAATATTCAACATGCAATAGAGTAATAAATGTTGCGGCGGTTGCATTGTGGACCGTTGGATCTCAAACTGGTTGAGATCCAGCCGCCCACAGTGCAGCGGCCACAGCATTTATTACTCTGTTGCATGTAAAATATTTTTTACCTGTTGGTTGAGTCAGGTTGAGATCCAACCACCCACAATGCAGCCGCCGCAACATTTATTACTCTGTTGCATGTAAAATATTTTTTCCCTGTTGGTTGAGTCTTTATCAATTTATTTAATTCTCATGACATGTTCGAAAGGCTTATCCAAAAACCTCTACTATCCAGAAAAAGACATTTTAGCTTTTAAAAATAAATTCCAAAAGGACATTTAACTTTTAAAAATAAATTCCAAAGGACATTTAACTTTTAAAAATAAATTATTAAAATATAATAATTGCTTCTTTGCATTTTCCACCCATCATGTCATGGGATTCAAACAAATAACCTTTTGAAGACGAAACGAAACCCACATGGACCAATCTAGAGGAAACCCTACATGGACCAAACCACTTACCCACGCCGGGATGGAATAATCCTATCTTACTTTCCACGCTAATCAAAATAAATAAATATATATTCCATTCTATTATCTCAATATTTTTCCATTGCCAACCAAATTTGCTAAATGGAAATTTCAACCACTAACAAAACTCAACTATAATATGTTGAATTATAATTTATGAGGAAAAAGTGTTCACAAACAAGCATGGACAATTCCTAAACATGAATTATTAGCATGATCTTAATCTCATAGAATTCCCTGAAAACAAAATTCAAATCATAAGCAAAAGTCATTTTAAGTGATTATTAAAAAAATAATATATCTATTTTCATATTTTTAAAAATAATATAGCTTTGTTTTTCTAGCCAACAGACAGGCTAGACAGACACCTGGTTTTCACCTTAGTCGTGAGATAAAATGGTTTTCCAAGTAAAGTAACTATTGATGATAGGGTTTTTATGGTTGTAAAAAAAAACTCCACATGTAAATGGGTATCCACTTCATCATATCTCAAGATTCCTAAATAAGTTTGACAATTGAAATTATAGGGATTGAGGTTTCCAATAACACTCAACAAACAAATAACACAACTATAATATAATTTATTGAATAATTATTGGGTAAGTAAACTTATTAGCAAATAATCATCCATAATTTATGAATATGACTCCCTTCTTTTTATTCAAGATGGTTACACTAAAACAAAATTCAAATGATAAAATGGAAGTCATTTTAAATTAAATCATAGAATTGTAATTCATAATTAAAACCAAATCCATTATCATGCATAACATTTCAATTACCTTAGGACTTATATATTTAATTTATAAAATTCAAAATGTATATAAATAACAATATACCATATTTATATTTTCTACTCTCGAGGTGTAGACCAATTGGCAAAAGGTGCACTATTAAGACATTCCTTGTGATGTCACGAGTTCAAACTTCATTTATCAATGTGTGTTGGGCATGGGGCAATGTTGGTAAGCTTAGGGGTATAGTGGTAGCAAACCATAATCAACCAATGTTGGTACACTTAAGGGTATAGTGGTAGCATAGCAGAATCAACCATGCATGACAAAAGCACAAGCTTGACCATGGTTGTTGATTCCCCTAGTTACAACAAAAAATACATATTTATCTTTTCTCAAAAATTATCCAAGACAAACACAAAAATAATATAACTCTCCTCCATAAGCATCTAGTGTGTCACCCACAAATTAAGATATGAAATCACAAGGGTGAAGAAAAATGTACTAGACTTTATTTCTCCTTCAACCCAACCCAGAATGCCATGAATCAACAAAACTGAACACTTTCCATGAATTCACATGAATGCCAAATCCCTTATGCACTTCACTAAAATTTCATTCAACCATGATGTGACATAAATTAATTGCATTACATCCCGATTCTTCTTTATAAGGCTCATTAGGTTTTAAAATGATTGCTACTTAGAGGGACTCTTGACTTACTTTGAGGTCCTATGAAGGCCTAAGTCTAGGTTTGGCCATGTAGTTATCAATGGCATCTTCCTCTTTAGATCTCATATACTTACCTTCTACTTTCCAAGGTGGCATATTTTTCTCTTGTGTATTGGACTAAACCTAAAGGGAGATTTTTTTATGTTGTTGATGCCACGGTAATGTGAAAAACTTAGGTCCACTCTTTATTCAATCATATTCCATTAAGCTTGGGTGGAGATTTTTTTTCCTCCATGCCCACAACTCAAACAATGATCTTTGGAGTAAAGACAAAGAAGGCCATTGTAAAGATGAAGGGGATGGTACAACTCAAGGATGTTGTTTTGGGGATTCCTGTGACATGTTTGATGAAATAGTTGACCCATGAAAAATGGATTATCACATTGTTTCCCTCAAGCATGAAGCACAGAATCACTTTTTGGGGTTCATGGTTGGCATCAACTTGAGTTCTTGGTTGATAATGTCAACTTCATGAGTTCTTGGCCTTTGGTGTTGACTTGAATCCATAGTCATTGACAACACCTTGAGTTCATGGTCGTTGATGTCAATTTGATTTCATGGTTGAGCACATTGACTTGAGATCATGGTCATCAATGGTCAGTAATAGAAGGGTTTTCAACTCATTTCACAATAGTCTTGAATGCTAAAATGAATGACTTTTTATGCTTGATCCTTTACAGGTCACGCTTGCATAGATACGTGCCAAAGAAGTTGGATGAGATCACGTTGGATGAGAAAGAATTATTGGAGCTAAGCACGATGCATAAACAATTCTTAGCCAAGTAAAAGAACAAGTCAAATGAAATCAAATATAGATAGCAATTAGATTTTTTGATGGGAGTATCAAAAACCTTGCAAAGGAAACACAATTGCAATATAATTCGAAAATGACAAAGAAGTTGTGCTTATTTTATTTGTAAAGAGAATTTGATGCAAGAACATCCTTTCAACATTAAGTCCCAAAATATGGCAAAGGAGTGTTATATAGTGAGCATGATAAATATAAGCACAACACAGATACACAAAATACAAATGAGCAAAATGGAGATAAGCATGGAAAGAGTGTGGTTCAAGGAATGATAGTGCATGTGCATGGTCAATGCACAATCAATAATGCACATACGAGAGAAACAAGTGCCAAGGGGGAAGTCAATGGAAGAGTTCAAATGTATTAGAGGATAGGAAGTTGACAAAAAAAATTCACATTTCAGACACCAAGGAATTGAAGATGTTCAAGAAAGTAAAATTGTAAAATAAATCAAGGAAGTACTTTACAATTGATAGAAATGATGAGCCTTATGCACACGAGAGGTTCACCATGCTCCTCGAGATGAGCGAGGAGAGCACCCTTGGATCTCTCATCCAATGACTCCGACAACACTCCCTCACTTGCCTGCGAAAGCAAAGTGAGTCTTATTGCCAAAAATAATAATATAAAGTATTGAGCACAAGTACAATAACATTAATGTAAACCAAAACACTTACAAAATATATTTTACATTAGCAATTAATGTAAACCAAAATACTTACAAAATATTTTAGAAATTGTCTAAAACTACAACACTTTGCACCTTTTCCAGTGGCTTTTTTAAGCAAAGCTCCTCTATGGATCTAGCGAAATTCTAGGTGGAAGCAAGGTTCCAAGGGTTTAGTAGTAGAAGGAACTCAACCTTTGGGGGTTTTGCCCCATTTTTAAACGACTTAGGTGCTTGAAAAATCAATTAGAGTTCTAGATCAATCAAAACTCTGCCTTTTTTGAATTGCTGAATTCTGGCCAAGGAAGTGCAAAGTGTTGCGTTTTTAGACAATGTATTAATATTTTATATTAGATTTCTTGAGTCTTGCCCCATATAAAGAGAGAGATGTCTAAAAGTTTGACAATTTGGATCTTATGACCATTTTTTCTCCGAATTTCTCTGAATCTGACATATTTTATTTTACAAAATCAGAAAATAAATATATTTGAATCGCAATTTTGATGGTAGAAATGGATTCAACACCCTCAAAAACCTCTCAAGCACCCCAAATTCCAAAACTTAAGAACTATAACTTGAATTTTTAAAATTTTTAACGAAGACTTCATCAAAATTATGCCAAAAAAATCCACCTATTCTAATCTAAATCTTAAAATTTTTAGACTATGAATATAAAGAGTGAAAAGAAAGACTTCCACGACTACCCCCACATCCCACATTCCACATCCATTCCTAATGGCACCAACATGAGGCACAAATATACAACATTCCATTTCGCGGTAAGCTAAACTCTAGACCATTTGCACCTAAAATCCAAGGAGTTTTTTTACCAAAAGTAGACGAAAATTGTTCAAAAGATAGTTTAGAGTGATTGAAATTGCATAATCATTTGAATCCAATTTTCAACAATAATAAATAGTGTTGCGAAATTCAGACCCAACTTGCTTGAAAAAGTGCAAATGGTCTATATATTAGCCAACTCCTTAAATTTCAACAACCTGGACCCACCACGTTTAGAGTGATTGAAATTGCATAATCATTTGAATCCATTAAATCTAATTTTCAACAAACAAAATTCAGACCCAACTTGCTTGAAAAAATGCAAATGGTCTATATATTAGGCAACTCCTTAAATTTCAACAACCTAGACCCACCACGTTTAGAGTGATTGAAATTGCATAATCATTTAAATCCATTAAATCTCATTTTCAACAATAAATAGTGTTGCGAAATTCAGACCCAACTTGCTTGAAAAAATGCAAATGGTCTATATATTAGCCAACTCCTTAAATTTCAACAACCTAGACCCACCACGTTTAGAGTGATTGAAATTGCATAATCATTTGAATCCATTAAATCTCATTTTCATGCAAAATTCAAACCCAACTTACTTGAAAAATGCAAATGGTCTATATATTAGCCAACTCCTTAAATTTCAACAACCTCGACCGACCACGTTCCCTTTCCTACTAATAACAAAATTCCCCGAATCCCCAAACATATACAGCTTTATATGTCGTGCCACGTGGACCCACCACGTTCTATTCCCTAATTAACACCGAGACTCCTAAGAAAATACCCAGCATTAAATGTAGAGCCACCTGGGCCAACAATATTCCATTCCCTAATTAATACAAACACCCCCACGCACATACTAACATTAAATTGCAAGACCTGTAGAGTTCTCCGCATAGGCCGATCTGATTTCATGGCGCAGCCACCTGTGGAAAACACCTCACTACTCACACAAATCTCAGAGGCATCTAAGTCCGCCTATGCCCAGCGTCGCCCGTGGTCGGAGCTCTTCAGCACGGCCTCCTTTTCCAGGCCAAGATCCCTCGCCGAGGCAACGAACCGCGTGCGCCGGCACCTCCTCTACTTCCGTATCAACTACGCCATCGTCCTGCTGGCCCTCGTCCTCTGCAGCCTCCTCCGGGATCCCTTCTCGTTGCTCGTGGTTCTCGCCGTGGCCGTTGCCTGGTACGCTCTGTACTTCTTCCGGAGCGAGCCGCTTGTGGTCCTCAACAGAAGTTTGGGCGACGGGCCGGTACTGGCGGTGCTGACCGTGGTCACGGCCCTGGCGCTCCTGCTGACCGGGGTTACAGGGGCGATCTTGAGCGCGGTTGCGCTAGGGTCTGCGATCGTTGTCCTGCACGGGGCGTTACGCGCCTCCGATGACTTGTTTATGGATGAAGAGGAGGCCACTCGCGAGGGCGTCGTGTACTCCGGTGGCTACTCTTCTTTACCCGATAGTGGTCGGAGCTTCTGATGATCTTTGGGTATAAATAATTCGGTTTGCTGTTTTCGATCACGATCGATATCATGTGTAATAGGTTTGGAGTTCTATTTTTTTTTTTCATTTCTTATTGAAAAACAGACAATTATTTGTGAAGTCAAGATGGGATTATTGTGTTTATTTTTTCAATGTTAAAATGAATATTATATAGATTATTTTGTGCTGTATTAATTTTAAAATAATATACATATATTGATTATAAAATTTAACGAAATCTTTTACTTGGATTTAAGAGAAGATTTCAGGAGGTGGTTTTGACCCCGAGGTATGGCTTCAGATTTTGAAGGATATTATTGAAAATAGCAAAGATTTTCTTCATATTTTAATCAAATGTTTGTTTGGTCAGAGTAGATGTCATTTTTTTATTTTTTAGAATAATAGTAATTTTAAGGATATTTGAGTGGGTTTAATGGTTAAGAACATATGTTTTCTTCCTCGAGGTGGGAGGTTATAGGTTCAAACCCAGGGGGTGTAGGTTGCTCTTTGGCCTGTTGTGACAAGGCTGGAAGGGTAGGTGACCCCTGGGATAGAAGCTCAACCCTGTGGGCTTCCGGATGCTCACCCCTCTAGGCTTCCCGGATGTCTGGGCCCCTGCTAAGTCACAAGTTACTGGTATATCTAGCTTGCAAGCTGTTGGATATACTCTTTGAAGATTGTTGTTCCCTTGGTTAAAAAAAAAATAGTAATAATTTGTTTAATTTGAGTAGATATATTTTTTTGGTATTTTATAATAGTAAAATAATATTAATAGTTTAATTTGTTTGTTCTGTAGATTTTTTTTGGTATTTTATAATAATAAAATAGCATTTGGAAATACACATCCTTCATCATTAGGTCCATTCAATCATATCTGAACCTTTAGGTCCACTGAATCCTACTCATTATGAGTACATTTTCTTTAACATTTTACTTGAATATGTTCTCTATCTGAATTTTACCACACATATACTTTGTAAAGTTTAAACATAAGTGTCTATTTTTTTTCATATCTGAAGCTTTCATAATCCCCCGACTTCAATACCTTTCATACTACCCAGACTTCAATCCAAGATCTCAGAGTAGACTTTGAACATTAAGGCACGTTATCTTGCCCTGCAAGCTCACACCATGTCTAACTTGAGATACATGGATCTCTTTAGTCCTTTTCTCAGCCTTTTATGGTATGGAGATTTCAACCTATGATGCCCTAGTTCTGCTACAGCAAAGAGGAAAGAAGAATTCAGCTAACATAATTTGTTATCATAGTCATAGTAATCAAAATGTCTCTCTCAATATAATTATATGCTCTTTATGCAAGAGACAGTTTGATATGCCTCAGTAATATTCTGAAAAAGGGTAGATTTTAGGACAAGAGCATTGATCAGTCAGACGAGCTAGTACTGCGTTTTGGACAAAAGCTTATTGCTGCATGGTAGTTATGTAGATAGCTATATGTAGTGGTTTTTGGACAGTATCTTTTATCTTCCATCCTGAGGCTAGATTGAAAGGGAAAACATTGTTGCTCTTTTATCTTCCATCCTGAGGCTAGATTGAAAGGGAAAGCATTGTTGCTCTTTTATCTTCCATCCTTAGGCTAGCTTGAAAGGCAAGCATTTATGCATCAGCAAACGAGTATTAAATGCAGTGTATATTTTGGTATAATTTATTTGATCTGAAGCATTTCAAAATTAATAATGTATATCAGAATATATCTCGCATTAAATGTTGCACTGCTGGATACTTTTGCTTATTAATGGTCCACTGAAAATTCCAAATATGGCAAACTTGTATGGTAAATTTCTATTCATCTTCCTTACAAAAGATTTTGGAACTTGATTTTTAAAGTCAGCTAGGTGATGCAGCTCACTTGAAAGGTCAAAAATACAAAAGCTTCCAACACAGCGTTACCCAGCAACTTCCATGACTACTTCTGTTTACCAATGTTGTTCATGTTACACTGTATTATACCTGTGAACAAACTTTTTACAAAGTGAATAGGAAATTCTGGGAATCATAAGTTATAACGTGGAGGCTTTACCTTTCTAAATAAAGTGTCATGAGAGACATCATGCAAGTTATTCTTATAATATTACAGTTCAATGTGCACAGGGGGTATTACCTGAGGGACAGGACACATATTATGGTAGAGGGTCGTAAGGGTAACATTTAAGATATGTTGGAAGCAATACAATAATATTACATTACACAAAGTTGGATTCTCACTTCCTGCAATAAAAAAATATCAGCCCATTAAAACTTCTTTACCTGTGTTGTGTTCTGAATCATTGATCAGTCAAATAGTCTGACCTCTTCCAGTACATGTGTAATCTCTCGTTTAACACCACAAAGCACAAAAGCACAAAGCACAAACAGACCAAACGCTCCTAAAAAAACCTTACATTTTTTACACTGACATACAGTTTTTCTTTTCTCAATGCCTTCACTAACAACTGTAAACGCACCAAATGTTTCTTTCTTTTCTCAATCCCTTCATTATCTGCTGTAAATGCACTTTCTTTCTTTTCAAAGATAAGATGTCATCAGAATGTTCTTCCTGTTTTTTCAAGGACCAAGATTTCATCCAAATGTTCTACCTGTCTTTTTAAGGACCAAGATTCATCAAATTTATAAATTTAAGGCCTCAATACTTCCACCAAATTTTGAATACACGACCATTCAGTCCATACTTAGTGTTAAATGGTGTCTTCCATTTATCTATTTTACAAATCCTTATTTGATGAAGAACGTGGAAAACCAATCCTAAAAAAATAATGAGTGTCCTATTGAAGTAAAGTCTATCGTAGTACCATCTATGAACACATGTAAAATTTGAATAGCCAACAGCAATAATTTTTTGGACTCTTCGTCTTTGCTGGCCACAATTGAACATTTCTTCTATGTCACAAGCTACTTCTTCATCGTATGGTCAGGACCATCTCAACAAGATATGAAAGGCTTCCATGTGAATGACATCATCCATCAAGCATCACTAATATTGGATATTGAACGACGCTAAACATTGTTTTGTTAGTTATAATTAACCATCCTTTCTGGAGTGAAAGTGTACGGAGATGATGATGTTTTCACTATATTTTTATAAAAATTATGTTTTATATGTTTTGGTTATTTACAATTAGCATAGATTTATTTTAAACGTGGATTTATCAAGCATTAAAAGTCAATCTATCAAGCATTAAGAGGTATTCAATTTTTTATTCTATAAATCAACATAAAAAATTTAATTACTTTTTATTTTTGATACATAACTTGATAACCTTAAGTAACATTCACTATATGCTTTATAGTCAGTTAATTTTATTTATTTCATATAAGAGTTTGATATGAGCTATTTATATAGTTTTGTATCTACTGAAATCTGGTGAATGAAGGATTGCTAAAATGACCATTTGCAATGCTCAAATAGCTATTATAAGCAATTAGATCATTTTAGAGTAGTGAAATTAGTTTAAAATCACAGTTTACAAAATTTCAGATTTACATCCGTCTAAATGTGATGGCTCCTTATTTTATACTCTTCATTCCTTGCTCTTAGTAATTAATTTTCTTTATGGGTACTCTTGTTTTGTAAATTTTCCCATTATTCTTTTATTTTCGCAACCTCATACCCATACACAATCTCAGGTTGCTCTCTTCCTAAGTACAAACTTAACCATATCTCAAATTTTCTTTATCATTAATAAAATTTGTCAATCTTTATACCCAACAAACTACTAACATAACTATAATATGTTGAATTAGAATTGCATAAACAAAATTCTTAGACATGACCAATTAACATCATGTTCGTCTCACAAGATTTTATAATAGAATTAGATTCCTAATATCATTATGTTATAATAGAATTAGATTCTTAATAGAAATTACATCTATTTTTCACATGACTTGCACTTAGTTCCGAAAATACCTATTAACCATGGTTCTTCTTTTTCTACCTACACTTCTTTTCCAAGGCCAACATTAAATTTTTATATTATTAAACTCTCTTCTTTGTTAATGCATTATACTTGACACCATCTCCACACTCACAAATGGATACCCACTTCACTATATCTCAAAAACAATTTATTACCAATCAAATTCACTAACTAGAATAGAGATTTGGGTTTTCAACAACCGTGAGACCACTAACATGGCTATAATATGTTGAATTATAATTGTACATGCAAAAACAAACCACTAACATAACTATAATATGTTGAATTATAACTATAATACGTTGAATTATAATTGCACAAGCAAAATTCTCAACAAATAACCATCCATAATTCCTACACAAGTCCAATTAACATGATTTTCATCTAAGAAGACACCAATTAAAAAGTCAAATTATAAAAAGGAAGCCATTTTAAACCTATCATAGAATTGTAAACATATTAGATCTCAACAGTGAAGACAAACATATTGACTCTATTTGCCACTCAACCCAACCCACAATGCCATGAATCAACAAATTTGAACTCTTAGCACAAATTCACACAATGTAGAATGCTCTAATAATGTCAACCATGATGCAACATGAAGTAATTGTATTGCATCCAAACTTTTTTATAAGACTCATTGGATTTTGAAATGGTGACCACTCAAAGGGGCACATGCCTTACTTTTTAGATCTTAGGAAGGCCTAAGGTTGGGTATGGGCAAGGAGTCATCAATGGTAGGCTTCCTCCTTGGATCTTAAACACTTGCTTACACAACACTCCCAATCCACCCATACTTGGATCCCAAATTCTCTACATTGAAGCTCATGGATGATCAAGTAATAGTGAATTTTAAAAGTGTAGAAGAGAACCCAAGGTGGTATAACTTTTCCCACTACATATGAAACTAAATTGTTGGTTGTGGAGATTGATCTTCCTGATCCAGAGATGTTATTTAGACGTGCTTGGATCCCAGCACTTGATAGGGGGGGTGTGGGGGGGCTTTCCCCCCCACTATAGTTGTCAAGGGGGTCCAAGGAAGGGTGACGACTGGTTTGGGAGCCCCCCTCTAGCAGGAGTTCGGGGGCAATGCTCCCATAGCAAAAAAATTAAGAAAAAATGCCTTGTAAAATGTTGTAATTTCAGAGTCATGAATTGGTCAATAATGGGTGATTTACGGGCCCATGGCATTTTCCCTTGATATTCCCTTTATAAAAGGAAGGCATTGTAATATGGTTGTGTATTGTATTGTGTTGTAGCATCGTAAAACAATCTCTATGATTATGTGAGAGAGACTATGAGAGAGTGAAGAGGAAGTGCGTCGAGGTTGCTGCAGGTTGTATCCCTTCATTTTGTTGTACGATATAATAATAAAGGATTGACAATTTATGTGTGGGCGTAGCCCATCTTGGGTGAACCATGTTATATCTATGTCTCTCTTGTAATGTGTTTTAATATTTGCATCTTGTTTATTACTTATTGTTATTGCTCTGTGATCATGCTTTTCTAACAATTAGTATCATAGCCAAAAGGTTTATTTGGTTGGTAAGCTCGCAGGAAAGAAGGGTTTCTGGTTTGAGTGGGAGCAATGGTAGAAGAAGGAAAGTTTAGGGTCAAAAAATTTAATGGCCAAAACTACCAGTTATGGAAGTTGCAGATGGTGGACTATCTGTACAAAAAGGATCTATACCTACCATTGGGCGGAAAGAAAAACAACCAGCGACTATGAAGGATGAAGAATGGGAGTATCTTGACAGAAAGGCATTGGGAACAATATGGTTGTGTCTAGCTTCGTCAATGGCTTTCAATATCTCAAAAGAAAAGATAACAGATGGTGTGATGAGCGCATTGGCTAAGCTCTATGAAAAACCCTCGGATTCCAACAAGGTATTTTTAATGAAGCGTTTATTTAATATGAATATGTCAGAAGGTGGATATGTTGCTGCCCATTTAAATGAATTTAATACGCTTACTAGTAAGCGAAGTTCTATAAAAATGAACTTTGATGATGAGGTTAGGGTTCTAATCTTGTGCTCATTGCCAGAAAGTTGGAATAGCTTGGTCATTGCTATAAGTAACTTTGTCCCTGGTTCAAACACTCTTAAATATGACGATGTTGTTGGTGTTATTCTTAGCAAGGAAATGAGAAGAAAAAACACACATGAGACATCAGGAAATGCATTGACCATGGAGAGCAAGAGAAGACAAAAGGAGAGAGGAAGGAGCTCTAGTAATCGCAACAAGTCTAGAACGGGCAGATCAAAGTCCAGATTTGGACAGATAGAGTGTTGAAACTATGGTAAGAGAGGAAATCTAATGAAAGACTGTAGAGCTCCAAAGAAGAAAGGGGATGGGAAGCAAGAGACTACCCAGGAAGTAAATGTAGCAGGTGATGTGTTATAAGACGCTTTAATTCTTGCATTAGATAATGCTAGTGATTACCGGGTAGTAGATTCAGGGGCTTCATGTCATGCTACACCCCATAGTAAATTCTTTCATGATTATGTTCTAGGTGATTTTGGACATGTTTTATTGGGGGATGATGAACCATGTAAAATTGTTGGAATGGGAGGTACAGATTAAGTTAAATAATGGAAATGAATGGCTACTAAAAGATGTAAGGCATGTTCTTGCTATGAAAAGAAACATGATCTCAAGAGGGCAGTTGGGAGACAATGGTTGTTTGTCTACGTTTGGAAAAATGTGGTGGAAGATCAGTAAAAGAGCACTGGTAATAAGAAAAGCAGATAGGATAGATACGTTGTATTTATGTCCTCATAATACTAATTATTCTATCTCTATAGCTTCCATAGAAACAGGTGCAACATTGTGTCATCATAGGCTTGGACATATGAGTGAGAAGGGGGTGCAGATTCTCCACTCAAAGAAATTGCTTCTAGATCTGAAGCAGGTAAGTTTGGAATTTTGTGAGAACTGTATTTATGGAAAAAATAAGAGAGTTATATTTCTCAAGGTTGGGAAACAACAGAAGAGTGAAAAGTTAGAGCTATTGAATACAGATGTATGGAGACCGATTCAGGTACAATCTCTTGGTGGCTCTCGTTATTATGTTAATTTTATTGATAACGCAACTAGAAAACCTTGGGTTTATTGCATTAGACATAAATATGATTTATTTGCTACTTTTAAGAAGTGGAAAGCTTTGGTTGAGAATGAGACAGGAAAAATGTTAAAATGTCTCAGATCTGATAATCGAGATGAATACTGCAGCAAGGAGTTTGATAGATACTATTCATACAATGGGATCCATAGAGAGATGACAATCCTAGGAACACCACAAGAAAATGGTGTGTCAGAAAGGATGAACAAAAGAATCATGGAGTGTGCAATGTGTATGAGATTGCATGTAGTGTTGCCCCTATAGTTCCAGGCTGATGTTGTAGATATTGTTGTTTATTTAATAAACAGAGGGCCTTCAAACGCTTTGGATGGTGGAATTCCAGTGGAGGAATGGACATGTAAAAAGGTAAACTACTCATTTCTGAGAATTTTTGGTTGTAAATCATTTTCCCATATTAATATATAGAACAAATCTTGAGGTTAAATCCAAGAAATGTACCTTTATTGAATACAATGTTGATGATTTTGGCTATCTGATGTAGGAGGATCATCTCATAGCCGATCGAAGTTAAAGTATTCAAAACACAAATTAAATCTTATAGGGTGAAAGAGCTCATCAAGAGCTTTCTAGCGACACTTGTTTCATGGAAGAAGACTTCCAGATGCAAAATTTATTCAAGTTTGAAGCTTCGACAAATTATGATTTAAATTGGAAAAAAAAGGATTTTTGGTCTAAATTTCTTAATGTAAATTTTATAAGAACAAAAAAATTGAGATCCCTTGAGATTCAACCCCATGACCTCCAAGAGCACCTAAATACTACACCCAAGGCCACTTAACCAACATGCCATGTAATGGTTCTTATTAGTATAAGGTCATAACTTATATTTATAGTTGGTGCATTAATATTTTTGAATAAGGTGGGGCGAGGGATTATCCATTGACCCATGTGGGCAACACCGAGACCCATATAATCCAACTATGTGATATCTATTGCCATGTAACATTATGCGAACACATTAGTAGTGGAACCATATCATCGAAATATATTATATGCATCGATTTAATTAAAAAATATCATCGAAATATATTATATGCATCGATTTAATTAAAAAAAACCATGATATGGGAAGAGATCCTCAAATTTGAACCCACGACCTCCTACCCCACTGCTAGTGCTTTAGCCAACATGCCACAAACACCATTGCTAAAAGGATGTGGTGGATAATACTTTTAAGTTTGCAGCAGAAATATGGGGTCCAAAACTACCATTGAAACCACTATATAAACCACCTTTCTGCATGGTTTTCGAGAAAGTGAACATAGCCATTTGAACAGAAACTGAGGCCATTACAAGACACACTTCTAAGGGTGGTATTGCACGCTTTCGAGGTGGTATTGCATGCTTCCTAAAGAAGTTTTCATGTTTCCCAAGGCGGTTTTTACATAGAGTTTGAGGCAGTTTTGGCACAAATATCGAGGTGGAATCCGTACACACTCTGTATAGTTTGTCTTTTGTGGAGAATTGTTGTCTCGAATTACGTGCCAGAGGAGGCCTCAAGAAAAGGTATTCGAATTTATACTCATTTTTCTCGATTTTTCGAGAGGAACGCATATGTGCAGTCTGTTTCTACGTCTGACTGATAGAACTCAGAAGTGTTTTCGGAAAAATCATTTTGTAATATTTTGAAGACTAATAAGATTGTCCTTCCCATTGGAAGTGGCCAAGAGACGTAGCCCAAGAGGGCTAAACTCCATTATCAACTATTGTCTTCATTTTATGGTTTGAATATCTCTTTTATTTTCTTATGTGATTGATTTAAGCATTAAAATTTTCATCTTTTAAGCACGTTTATGAGTAATTAACATTTAAATTCCACATGAAAATTAATGGTTAAGAAAGATCCTAAATATCAAAGCAAATTAACCATTGCATTGTGAGTTTATGTTAACAAGATCTAGGCTAAAGCGAGGTGAAGGTGTACTTGAAGCTTTTAATCCAGAGATTGAGCATACACATCAAAGAGAGAAAATGGCAGATGAAGAATACCAAGGAGAAGATGAGAAGGCCTTCCACGAGGCTTTCTATCAGATGGTAGGCAAAGTAGAAAAGTTGTTTGCCGATTATCAAGAGAGGTTGGTAAACAAGAAAAGGAAGAAGGAGCAAGCAAAGGATAATGCTTGGGGAAAATGAAAAGAACCTTCAGAACTTTCTTCTCCATCTTCTTCTTCTTTTGAAAGCTCCAGTGTTGCTTCTTCAACTCCAAAAAAACAACTTGAGAAGGCTAAGTTCGATTTACATTTTTTAAAACTTGATATTAAGTTTGAATTTCCCACATATAATGGTGAACTTAACGTAGAAAAACTAAATGATTGGGCCAGGAAGTTTGAGGTGCATTGCAAGATTCAAAAACTTGTAGATGATAAGGCAAAGATGCAGTTGGCTACTTTCCATCTTGGAGGCACTGCACTCATCTGGTGGGAAAGTAAGACGTGGGAATACCTCAGAAAATGTAAAATTATTTCATCCTGGTATGGATTTGCCGCTGCCTTAAAAAAAAAATTACCCATTAAGCTACATACAGCAAGCCATAATGAATTGACAAAATTTAAGGCATGGTAAAGGCCAGGATGTACAAGAGTACACTCATGAATTTAGAAACAGAGCTTTGATTTTGGGCATACCTCTTTATACTCAGGAAACTCTTCTCAAATTTATTGGAGGATTACATAGTTATTTGCATCATAAAATACTTATGTTAAATCCTACTAACCTTAACGAGGTATGTGTGTAAGCTATGCAAATTGAATCTAAAGGGAAGATTTGTTCATGATGTTCCTTTAGCTGAATCTATCCAGGAAAAAGAAGGCAAGGCAAAAGGGAAAGGAAAGCATGCAACTACAATGAGTAAATGTGATGAGAGGCCTACATGCTCGCATTGTCAAAAGCAAGGGCACAAAGAGGCAAAGTGTTGGGTACTACATGTAGAATTGAAACCGAAGTGGTTTAAGGATAAAAAATGGAAGCAAAAGGCCATGGTTATCGTTGATGATCTTGGCTCGAATTCTACTGATGAAACAAAGATAACAATCGTAGGTGTGAAAGGTAAAGTTATTGTTGGTAATGATCTGAACATTGGTTCTTCATGTGCTTCTACTTCTAAAGATCATGTCAGTTCTAAGGATAAAAAAAGGAATGCATTGTTTCATATAAGGGCAATTAGAAAACAAACTAAAATCGACACACTCACAAAGCCAGCTAAATTTTACCCTAAAAAAGTTGGTCCCACTAAACTGTCTGTGCTGACTTCACCTAAGAAGACTCAAAACAATATATTATATTATTCATTAGGATACTAATGACCCAACTTACAATGGAGGCTTTACCTCATGAATCTATGATGACCAAATACAATAGTAACACCCCATCGAAGGAATAATACATCTCCCTTGGGTTACATCAGTAAAATACATTTAGAATATCCTTTAAAGTTATAATATTTCAACACTCCCCCTTAACGAGAAGGTTATTCTACTGACAACATCATCATAGACTAGAGAGACAATATCTACAGCAGTATCGAGGTAATACATCTATACGTCATAGGAAGTTTTCACAATCAGTAATTGGAACATTTACTCTTCAATTTATTCATCTTATGCATCACACGACCACTTGATCCTTTGGCAACAGCAATTCAATCCTTCGTAGTAGCACTTCGATCTTCTGATCCTTTGCAATAGTACTTCGATCTTCGATCCTTTGCAACACTTTCAATCTTCTCAATCCTTCGTAGTATCACTTCGATCTTTTATCCATTGTAGAAGTATATTTCGATCTTCTTGATCCTTCGTAACAACAGAACTTCAATCATTTCGATCCTTTGTCATCACTCTACCTGCAATACACATTGTCTCTTTCCGGAATGATCAATCCCTATCACTTTAGGACATGATTCCAAGGATGATGCAATCCTCCATCAGCCTGATCCATGATATCGATCAATTGAATCATCTACAACTAAATGTAGATATCGACCGCACCCAGTGTAGGCCCTATCATCCGTGAGGATTCACTGTAGACCATCCATACCACTAAGGTTAGGACCACTCCCAAGTGAGTGTTATACTACGACATCTACACTCACGTGTAGGAATACTCTTCCAAGAAAGAGTATTGTCTGCAGAGCATATCTCGACCGCATACAAAATGTCAGCCCTCATTGTATAATATCCATACCACTGAGATTAGGACCACTCTTAAGTGAGTGTTATACTATGATGTCCGTGAGGACTCATCATAGAGCATCCATACAACTAAGGTTAGGACCACTCCAAAGCGAGTATTATTCTATGGCATCTACATATGAATGTAGCCATACTCTCCATACAAGAGTATTGTCTGCAGAGCATATCTTGACTGCATACAAAATGTCAGTCCTATCATCCGCGAGGACTCATCATAGAGAATCCTTACCACAGAGGTTAGGACCACTCATGAGAGAGTGTTATTCTACGGTATCCATAACTGAATGTGGGTACTCTCCATGTGAGAGTAACATCTGCAGTGCCATCCTTAGTAAGGACCACTCTCATGGACAAAGTTTTATACCTGCCATCCTCAATAGAGGATAATATTGTCCACAAGTGAATGTCAGACCTTTTCATCATCATTATCATCCATCATCGATGTTTGTCTCATCATTACTCCCCCTATCCTAGGAAGTTCCATATTATCAACTTGCTCCCCCTTTGTTTGAGGAGGGTTCATGTCTTCGACCTAATCGTCCTTTTTGAAGAAGGTCCATATCTTCATCATCTGTAGTCCTGTCACTATTCCTCCTTGCGAGGAAAGTATTTTTGAAATACACCAAGCTTGTCACGGAAATATTCAAACTTTACTCAAGATAGAGTCTTGGTTGATACATAAACAAATTGCTCATCAGTACTCACATACAAAAGATTTATAGCTCCCTTTTGTACCATATCCCTTATATAAAAATATCAGATTTCTATGTGCTTCGATTTTTCATGGAACATCGAATTCTCCATTATCTTTATCCAACTCTGGTTGTCACAGAGAATTACCGTGGTGTCGAAATCCATGTCAAATAATCGTAACATCATCTTCCAAAGCCATATCGCTTCACAACCAGAGAAGCAAGCTACAATGTACTCTGCTTCAGCTGTACTGAGAGCAACACTGGACTGTTTCTTACTAAACCATGAGGTCCTGGTGGATCCCAGACAATAGCATCCACTTGAGGTGCTCTTCCTATTTGTGGCACTTCCTACCCAATCTGGATCCTTATATCCATACAATTTGTAGTCATGATCTCTCCTATAGTAAAGTCCCAAATATATCATACCTTTTGGGTACCTCATCACATGCTTTGCAGCTATCAAGTGAACCCGTCTAGGTTTAACTAGATACCGACTCAAGGTGTTCACAATAAAGCTTATATATGTCCTTGTATTAGTTAGATACATTAATGACCCAATAATATATTTGTACTGAGTTATTTCCACTAATTTTGATGTCTCATCAGACAATAACTTCAGGTTGGTGTCCATGGGTGTGTCCATGGATTTACAATCCAACATGTCAAATCTTTTCAGGATTTCTACTGCATATTTTCCCTGATTTAGAAATATTCCTTCTCGGCTCTGCCACACTTGCAGCCCTAGGAAATAACACATCAATCCAAGGTCTTTCATCTCGAATTCTTCAACTATATTTTTCTTGCAACCTATGATCTATTTCTCATTTTCGGTCAGAAATAGATCATCCACATACAATAATAGTATGACAAGTTCATCATCCATAATCTTCATCTAAAGGGTAGGATCAGCTTTACTCTTGGTGAAGCCCAAGCTTGTCAAGAACCTATCTATTCTACCATACCAAGCTCTAGGAGCTTGATTCAATCCATACATAGCCTTTTTCAACTTACATACACGAGTCACTCTGTCTCCGACTTCAAATCCTTGATGTTGGTCGATGTAAACCTCTTCCTCAATCACACCATTAAGGAAGGTTGTCTTTATATCCATCTGGTGTAAGTCCCATTGTTATGAAGGAAGTGTACCTTGCTACTGGAGTAAATGTCTCTTCAAAATCAATTCCCTCTTTTTGAGAGAATCCTCTAGCCACAAATCTTGCCTTGTACTTTTCAATACTTACATCAGTAGCATGTTTTATCTTGTAGATCCATTTCGAAGATACCACACTCTTGTTTTATGGTTTAGGAACTATATCTAAAACATCATTCTTCATTATTGATTGGTATTCTTTCATCATTTCTTCAACCCGTTCTTTCTTTTGTGTAGCTTCCTCATAACTGGTGGGTTCTTGATCTACAAGGTTACACATCAAAGCTACATAATTGGAATATGGATTTGATTTTTTGCTGGTTCTTGTGGAGCCTTCTGGAGCTCCATATTTTTCTGCTTCCTATATATTCTCTTAACCAAGTAGGCTTTCTCTTTCGAGAGATATCCATAGTAGGGGGATCCTGAGGTTCTAGCATGTCATGATCTTCAGATGCTACTATTTCAGGAGAGGGTTCAGCTTCTACCATTCTTGTAGGTACATCTTCTTCATGTACTTCTTCAAGCTAACACCTTCTAGATTTCTTAAGAGTTGTCTCTTCATCAAATGTTACATCCCTACTAGTCTCGATATGATGGAATCCTGAGATGTATATCTTGAAGGCTTTGGAGACTTCACAGTATCCAACAAATATTCCCTTATTTCCATAAGGATCCAATTTGTTTCTCTTATTTTTCGGAATATGTACATATACTAGGAATCCAAATATCTTGATATGGATCACTTCAGCTTTCTTTCCTATATACATCTATTTAGGAGTCTTAAATCCAAGAGCACTTTGAGATAATCTATTATGCACATATACAACTGTTCTTATTGCTTCAGCCCATAAGTGGATAGGGAGGTCTTGGTCGTGAATCATGGTATTCACTACTTCCATGATAGTTCTATTCTTTCTTTCTGCAACACCATTCTGTTGCGGATTATAGGGAGTCATTATTTCCCTCTTGATTCCTGCCTCCTTACAGAATGCTTCAAATTCCTTTGAAGTGTATTCTCCACCATTATCTGATCTCAGTGTCATGATTCTCTTTTCTGAGTGGTTCTCTATCAAGGATTTGAATTCCATAAATTCTCTGAACACTTCACTCATATTCTTCAAGAATTATATCCAAGTATTTCTTGAATAGTCATCAATAAATGTGACATAATACTCATATCCACTTAAGGATATGGAGGGCATATGACCACATACATCAGAATGAATTAGTTCCAACGTACCTTTAGTATTTGTTTCACTTTTATGGAAGGGATTCTTGATGTTCTTTCCTCTCTCACATCCTTTGCAAGTTCCCTCATGATCGATATTTCAATCTGGTAACCCTGTTACCGCCTTGCTCACACAGGGCAATTATTTGTAGTTGATGTGAGAAAGTCTCCTGTGCCACAGTTCACTTGAGCTCATAGTCTCATGGACAAGGGTTTTCTCTGGATGTCCTTTGAGTTTGTACAATCCTCCTTCTTCTTCTCCAATGACCACAACATATTCAAGTGTCTTTTGTTTTGACCACATAAGTACTTGTCCATCTATAAAATCAACGCTATATCCTTTCTTATCTAGAGTAGAGATGGATAGTAGGTTATTTTTCAAACCTAGTACATACAATACTTCCTTCATTTTCATGGAAGTCCCAGAGTCAATCTTGTAGCTTGATTCATCAATAACTTTGATGGGATATTGATAGTCATCTCCCAATGATACTTTCTGGGGAGAGTTCTTTTCTTCAATTCTTGACAGATTTTTCTTCTTCCCTATCATGTGCTTTGAGACATCACTATCAATAAGCCATGTGTCCTCTCTAGGTGTTACAGACTAAGAGAGTGCAGATAATAACACATATTCTTCTACATCTTCACCTCTAGTTTTATTTCGAGTTCTTTCTTCTTCTTCATCCTCATCTTCAGCTAGTTGAGAATGATGTCTCTTATTGTTGTCATTCTTCTTTGGTGATGGACACTCTCTAGAAATATGTCCTATCTTATGGCAGTTGTAGCATTGATACTTTGAGTAATCCTTCTTCTTCTTTTGAAACTTCTTATTTGAAGGCTTATGATTACTCTTCTTGAAGTTTTATTGTTTTCTTCCTTTAGTATGGGTGGCTAGAGACCGATCATCTTCTCTGAGTAGAGATTCTCTGTTGGCTACTCTATCTTCTTCTTGTATGCAATCTTCCCATGCTATTTCAAACTTCATACTTTCTTTTCTGGCACAAAGAGTCTGAATGAATGAGTCCCAAGGTCTAGTGAGACAATTGAGAGCATTCATAACTAGTTCATCCTCATCAAGGGTGTCTCCAACAACACTTAGTTGTTCTCCGAACTAGGAGTCCCTTGCGAAGTAATATTGAATAGATTCTCCTTTGCTCATCTTGGTGCTCATCAGTTGAGCTATCAGATTTATCTTTCTGTTGATTTTCTTCCCTCATACATTCTGGAAAGTGCATCATACATTTGATTTGGTGTCTTCTTATATGACACTTGGGGGATCAAGTGATCCTTAATGGAATCAACAATTATCCTCATTGACTTGATTAGGTATTTTTCATGCTTCTCCTCAGATTCATCTTCTTTAGGTTCTACAATTTCATCCTTGATGTAATTCTCAAGGCCATTCTCTTTCAGAATGAGACCAATCCTATACTTCCAAGCTAGGAATTTTTATATTCCTTCCAATTTGTCCTCAAGCTTAGTGCTTGGGGCCATCTTATCTAGTAGGTCACTAAATATTTATAAAAACAAGAGGCTAACCTTACCAGTAGATGCGCTTGACTGAGACGAGTTAGTTGGTCAAGATGATTTATGAAGCTCCGAAATATTCACCCTTCAAATCCTACTTGCGAGGTTGCATCTCTGCAGAATTTCTGGTTCTGGTTTTTTGCAGTTTTATGGTTTAGGGCCAAACTAGGGTTTGGATTTCCCGAAGATTAAACCACCCAAAAATTTCAATCCTGGGCTCAATAGATGTGCTCTAGGGAGGCACAACTTTCTATAAAAGAAGATCTTCCAAAATCCAACTTTTGTAGAAACCCTAATTTCTTTCAGAGAGGGAGGAGAGAGAGTTTCACCTTGTGAAAGTTGTCCTATTCAGGTTAGCTCCGATACCATGTTAATATCTCATATGATAGACTATATATCATTAGTGTTCAATTCAAATTAACAACAGTAGCAAATGCATAATCACTAAAATAAACACAATCACAAGATAGACACAATATTTATCTTGGGAAACCCTCAAGGGGAAGAAAACCCAGCCAAAAATTCCTCTGTATAAGATGTATAAGATAAACCCCCAAAAGAGGTATTCTCCTCCTTCTTGTTTTCTCTCTCTCTCTCTCTCTCTCTCTCTCTATCTCTCTCCTATGCGTTACTCAAGTGAGTGAGTCTGTGTTCAAACAAGAATCACAACCCTCCTATTTATACACATTGAGCCAAGTGACTTTTATCCTAAACAAGTCAGCCCCACTAAACTGTTTGGGCTGACTTCACCTAGGAAGACTCTAAACAATATATTATATTATTCATTAGGGTACCAATGACCCAACTTACAATGGAGGATTTTCCTCATGACTCTATGATGACCAAATACAATAGTAACACCCCGTTGGAGGAATAATAACATATCCCTTCAGTTACATCAGTAAAATACATTTATAATATCCTTTGAAGTTACAATATTTCAACAGCTTAGAATGCAGGATGCAAAACCGATTAGTACACCTTTGGCCAACCATTTCAAACTAAGTAAGGAGATGTGTCCCAAGACACTGGAAGAGATAGAATACATGTCCAAGGTTCCCTATTAATCAATAGTTGACAGATTGATGTATGCCATGGTGTGCACAAGACCAGATATTGCACATGGAGTGGGAGTTGTGAGTAGGTTTATGAACAATCCAGATAAAGAGCATTGGAAATCAGTACAATGGATTCTTGGGTAATTGATAGGTACCAATTCTCATGCATTATGCTTTGGAGGTTCAAACATTGTTCTACATGTCTTTACTGTGGGTGGAAAAAAAGTAAGTTGGATTTTGAAACTGCAAAAGGTTGTTGCACTTTCAACAACAGAAGCAGAGTATGTTGCTGCTACAGAGGCTAGTAAAGAGATTATTTGGTTACAAAGGTTCATGGAGGAATTGGGTAAGAAGCAAGAGAATAATAGGTTATACAGTGATAGCCAGAGTGCCATTCATCTTGGAAAGAACTCAACCTTTCATTCTAAGACTAAACATATACAACTCAAGTATCATTTCATAAGATCTGTTTTGGAAGCTGAATTGTTAAGTTGGAAAAGATACATACTAGCCAGAATACTACAGACATGTTGACAAAGGTAGTAACCAGAGAGAAAATAAGTTCCTGCTCAGTTATGTTGGCCTTCAAGCATGAAGGTGAAGATGAGAAATTTTCCAGGTCCAAGGTTTAGATCATATTCCAACAAGTGCAACAACAGTGGAGTTGTGATCAATATCCAAATGGGATATTGTTGGTTGTGGAACCTGGTATTCCTTATTCATAGATGTTATTTCAGTCGTGTTTGGATCCCAACACCTGAAGGAGGGGGGGTGGGGTGTATCCCCCCCCACACTATAGTCATCGTGGGGGAGAGACTAGTTTTGGAGCCCCCCTCTGGCAGGGGTTTGGGGGCAGTGCCCCTTAGCAAAAACTTAGGAAAAAATGCCTTGTAAAATGTTTTAATTTTAGAGTCATGACTTGGTCAATAATGGGTGATTTATGGGTCCATGGTATTTGGGAAACCCATGGTATTTTACCTTGGTATTCCCTTTATAAATGGAATCCATTGTAATGCGGTTGTGTATTGTATTGTATTGTATTGCAACATTGTAAAACAATCTCTATGATTGTGTGAGAGAGACTGTGAGAGAGTGAAGAGGAAGTGCAACGGGGTCGTTGTAGGTTGTATCCCTTCATTTTGCTAAATGATATAATAATAAAGGTCTGTAAATTTATGTGTGGACGTATCCTACCTTGGGTGAACCATGTTATATTTGTGTCTCTCTTGTAATGTGTTTTAATATTTTCATGTTGTTCTTTGTTTATTGGTATTGATCTGCGATCCTGATTTTCTAACATAAAATTGGGGGGGGCGGGGGGTGGGGGGTTATGTTGTTGATGCCTAGATAGTTGAAAAAATGTAAGATCTGCTCCTTGTTCAATTTCATTTCAATAAGCATGGATTTTTTCCCCATGTATTTTTCCCTCCATTGCTACAACTCAAATCTTGACCTTTGGAGAAAAGACCAAGGAGGTCATCATCACACTATAGGGGAAGCTACAAGTCAACGAAACTATCTTTGGATGGGAAAACAAACTTCTTCGTAAGTGGATGTTGGGGTTTCAAATGCAGTGATTAAGAGGAAATTTTAATTCCTTGAAGGGATTTCCCATCTTTGAGAAAATGTTGCCTTTAATGGGTAGGAACTTAAGGATTATTGCACTTTCTAGGTTGACAATGTTGGAAGGGAGAGAAACTTGTGCCTACACCTTGTACTTTAATTGTGTGGAGGGTCTATAGGACAGGGTTGAGCTCTACATCCGAGACTCATAGATCGAAGACCCTTATGTAGAAATTTCCAAAATTGAAGTTTTTATACAACTTTAGAAATTTCACTTATTTCCTAGAAGTTTCTTGTATCTATTCCTTATGAAATTATAGCATTAGGGATAATATGGAATATGAGAAAACAATAGAAACAATGGACAATATTTCACTTCTTTACAACTCCAGTCCACTAGTAAATTAAAGAGAAAAGATACCAAAACATGTGCCATGGGTTTTAACCCACTAGGACCCTTATCATGCATAAATTGGATCTGAAAATCAATTTGTGACAACAATAATTGTATCCAAAAATTATATAATATTGTATTTACTATCAATGTTAAACCATTAATAATTTCAAAACTTACGTCAAATCAACAAAACATATAACTGGTGGAAATCACTAAACCGTGAAGATAGTGATAGCTAAAAATCAAGTTTGGAATTAGACAATTTCAAATAGTTGGAAAATTCACACACATAAATAGAAGAGATGGTGTTACATCACATGCTTTGAACTTATGTTGGTATAACCCTTTAATCTTTGCAAAACTCTAGTTAAGGAAAAACATGAAAAATCCTAGCTCCACCAAAGATACTTTAACAAGTTAGAGTTAAACTAGTAAGTCATTGGCCTCATGCAAGGAATCTCCTATTCTTCTCCACCTCATCAGGTAAAAATTTTGTTTTATCACTAAACCCTAACTCAAATGCCTCTTTAGGGATGAAACCCTAACCCTTGACTCCAAGAATACTCATGAAATCCTAGTGCATTAAAGAATGCTCATGAAATCCTAGTGCATTAAGAAAAAGGAGATAAAGTACAATGGAGAGAGAGAGAGAGAGGCACTCCTCTCCCTACATCTCCAACCCAACAAAAATAAGATGTAATCTCTCCAATTATTTATCATGAGAATGACTCTCCCCTTTCTCTATTTATATGAGAAGTGAAGGGAGGCCTATAAGTCAAGTGGACCTACTCTTCTACAAGCAACCTATAAGATGCAAGTAGGTATTTACATTTGAATAAATTCTCCTATAAGTGACACATGTCAACCTTAAGAAGATGATGATCCATAAGAAAGTCTCCAAGACAATGGTTCTACTCATTCAAGTTTCAATGCTTCTCCTTGAAGGGATCCAATGCTCCAATGCATCTCCCATGATATGTAGTCCTTCAGGTCCATTCCACCTACATGATGATTGTTGCAAATTAGGCTTCTCCATGCCAAATCCAAACAACCCAATGTTGTCTAGGGATAAATTCCCTCCTTTAAACTGCCAAATATTGATCTTTAAATGTAAGGTGTTTTCCAAGCAAGTAACTTCCTCTATGTGGCTAGTATGTATACCATCACCAAGCCGTTTCTAATGCTCCAAGGAAGAATGCCAGTCAAATATCCATATGGGGTTTAGAAAACAATGAGTAATCGAACTTCATTATGCAATTCCATCACATATCAATCAATGGATAACCATACATTAGACACCCCACATCTCATCAAATACCCCCAAACATGGTGTAAACATTTTTAGAGTGTTACCTAAAAAACTAGCACTTTTCCACGATCGAACATAAGTGGACCCAACTTAGATGTGTGGACCCAAATTTAATGTGTGGAACCAATTGTGATATGTGGACCCAATTATGACATGTGGACACATTTTTTCATGTCCCCTCGTCTTCGTCAGGGACGCAACTGCGAGTTGCTACTATTATTTAAACGAGGAAACTAGCCTCATGAACATAAAAATAATAAAAATACATTGAACATAAAAAAATTACAGATGCATGATGCAATCTACAACGGAAGCAAATACATTTCATTCAACATGTTCATCATAATTTATCAAGCAAATAAATACAGTTGCAAAGATTAAACACACAAGAAATACTTATCTTGAAAACGAGTTGTCCCGCAACCAGCTATGTCGTTGTAAGGTTCCACCCAACCATAGGCCAATGTGCTCATCAATCTCTTAGTAGCATTGCCACCCCTAAGATGGGCATGATTCCCACAAGGAATAAGGGAACTATAGAAATATCACACATAGCCAAAGACATATCAAAATCTAGCCAAGCCAAAACTATATTTGGGTTTATCAGGCTGCTAAGAAGGTGGAACAGTTGAACTGCTAAGCTAGTGAGCTCAACCATAGAGCTATCGAAGCCTACATACTATCTGGCTTGGATTTCCAAACACCTACACACCCAACACAAGGAAGCATCCCCTTCTCTGCTACACAATCCCTTGGGTTACTCTTTCCATTCCAGTGCTCTTCACAGTGTGTAAAGAAGAAAAACCAACCCCTCTTGATCTATCTGTGGGTTTCCTTTCCACACTAGGTTTTTCAAACTAATTCTTCCCCAATTCCACTCTAAACCAGTTTAGACCAAAACAAAGGATGCACACACATCAAGATGTCAGTTCTGGGTTTGAGTAAAAACGTTTTTCAACCAAAAACGTATTGGTAAAATGGAGAAATCAACCCCTGGGTGAGAAATTCAAACTCAACAATGATTTTGGGAATTTCATGAGAAAAAATGACTGCTATAAACCCCAAAATCATGAATCCTTGCTTGCCATTCACTCAACAACAAAAAAATGAATTTCTTGGGCATGGAAAATGAGGAAAACAACCAAAAACATGAATGAAAAAACACAGGAAGCTCCAACTGCCTGAGAGAGCCCAACGTGAATGAATGATGGGCGAGGAAAAATGCTCAGGAGCTCAAAATGCGTGAGGAAGAGGAGGAAGTCCATGCATAATGGAATGGGCATGCATTTGTGGGTTTTTACTTGCCCAAGAAGTCAAAACAAGTTTTCCAAAATCTAATGGCTTCTCCAATTCGAATTTGGCTGCCATACTCTTCCCATCCCCATGCATTAACTAACCCAACCAATTCTTGGAAGAAATAAATGATTGGGCACAAAAGACAAAATGGGTGGTTGAGAGTTTGATGTGTTCTCCTTTTGACATTTGGCTAAACATTGTTGGCTCAAGGGTTTGAATTATTTCCCCCTGTTCCTTAGGAAATCATTCCCCCATATCTATAATGTTGCATTGACATAGTTGGTTGTGGGTATTTTAATTAAATTGCATATTTACATGATGTCCAAAATTATAATGTGCCTGGCTCGTACGAAATACCATCGTCTTCTATTTTAATTGCCAAAACATAAAACGCTAAATCAATGGCAGGGCTTTTTCCTTTAGGTACACACCACAATTAAATACAATATTTACATCATATATAATTTAATGCAAACATGGTCAAAACCAGGGTGTTACACAGTTGCTCGACATCATCATCATGTATCTCCATATGTAGCCCCTTATTATTATAAATTGCGAACAAGCATGACTCGACTACATCTTGAGAAATTTGATGTGATCTTGGTATTCCAAGGTCTTTAAAATTTTTCTCACCATAAGTGGATTCTCCCATAAATTTCCAAGAATCCATACCCATATCATGCTCATTAGGAAAATTTACCCGATCACATCCATGACATTCATCATCAATAGCAAAAGGATCCCCATATTTGACATCCTCAAGAGAACAAAGAGATGCAGCCACAATGTATTCATTATTATCTTTAATAGAGGATAGATATTCAAGAGTTTCTTCATTGTGTTTTGAATCTTCATAAAACAAATTCCTATTTCTTATCCAATCTGACACTCTCTCTAAAGGGTCTCTCTTATTAGGCCTTTGGAACCTCTTTTACCCTAATTAGGTCAATACCAACACAACCTAGTGTTTCTTGGTTTTGATTTTTCCCTGGTTCATTAAAATAGGTTTTCCAATTCTTGAGAGGAACACTAACCACAATTCCTCGATGACCTTGAAGGGAAGAGACATAAGTCTTTATTTCCTCATCTTCACTTGGATTCTCTTTTATCAAATTTTTGTATTGTATATTGTTATAAATACAAAAAATTCATATATTGTGAAAAACCCCTAAAGACTATATATATATTTTTTAAATATTAAAAGTATTAATTTTGTTTTGTAGATTAATTTAATTGTGATGATTTTAAGTACTATATTTCAACAATAAATTTCAGAATTACATTAGATATTGAAAATTTTTAAAAATAAAATAAAATATTGTAAAAAGTCAATTTGATGCGTTGAAAGTTCCCTAAAGGGGGTGTCATCATCCTAGGGTTAGGAGGTGACAGTCCCAAGGGTTTTTTTCAAATATGGTTTTTGGGTTATTGCATGCCCATGCTGAAGGAAAAGTCAACCCTAGGGGTTTGATGAAGTTTGGGTCAAATTCTAAGTCACCTGGGATGGCAATGGGGGGATTTGAGGCCACGTAATTTTCTTATTTTCTTTAACTGTAGTAAATTGCAGACCTATAGCATAAATCAATGCTAAATCACTTATTTTATCCATTAATAGATGGGTTCCTTATGGAGGAATGATGCACCCTCCTTTGTTGATTTCCGAGAGGTGAATTTTTCCTATTTTCAACGGTTGGTTTGGAAGATATCTCCATTCTTCTATTGTTGTTTTTTATTATAGAATATTGAAAGAATGAGTTACAAATTCATAAATGCTCATATTCTTCCAAGGTTAAAGGTTTATTGTATACATATTTCACTAAATCCATTAAGAATTGGAAATCACAAGGTGTTGTATGGATAGAAGTGGTTTCTATTGTCTATTGTAGCTATATCCTAACCATGTTTCAGAGAGCCTTCGTGGCCCAAGGAGCAAGGTCTAAAGAGGAAGGGGGTTACATCAAGGGGTGATAGTGGGTGTACTTCTTTGAAGAGTTTCCGATCATAGCACTAGGTCCATATATTTTGACTCAATCCACATACCTTACTTAGGTCCAGATACTTGAATTGGGTCCATTTATCATCAATCGTGGAAGAGTGCTAGCTTTTGAGGTAGCATTTTTTGGTACTGTTTCCTGGGACATATTGAAGTTGGTGGGTCAAATCCCTATCTCTCTGGAAAGAACAATAAATTTGGTAAGAAGGTTGAGGTAAGTTTTTGTTTTGTACTTTGGTAAGATGATTGTTGAGCACTAACTTGGCAAGTCTTATCTGATGACTCCATTGAAGAAAAAACAACAAAGAAGTACATTGTGAAAAAAAACCCTTCCTGTTGAGTGTTGAAGTTGAACACATTCATTAATTGAAAACAAAGAAAGATTATCTTGGAAACTCCACCGAAGAAGTTTATATGACATGGAAATCATTTAGAAGTCTCGTCGGATGTTTGAAATTGATGGTCCCTTAGATATTTCAAATTTTTGGGCTCCCACTCACGAACAACCAAACATAGCTTGGTGGGAAATTTCAATTTTTTGTGGCAATGAGGATTCGGGCTCAGATTATCTCATCACCTTTTTCAAATTTACAAGAGAAAAGGGAATTCTCCTTTCCACATTTTATGACATGATGGATTGCCTCTTGGATAACTTCAAGGGTGATGCATGGCATTGGTATGATTCTCTTAGAAAAGGAGAAATCATCCCTTTTGTAAAATTTTTGGAAATATTTTGAAAATGTTGGTATCCTAACGACATTGAACAATGGATACTTACTATTCAAAAGTTCAAGAAGTTCTATGAGGCACAAAATATAGTTTAATAAGCTCTTGGACCACCCTTGAAGGAAGAAAGATATTCTACTCCATTGATAAAATATGATATATCATGGGTACAATATGAGTTTGATCCATTGGTTTTCTCAAGAATCTCAGGATATCCTAATAAACTCCATGGTTACAATCCAGATAGTGATGATTGGAGGAAGAGAATCTCAAAATTTCATACAGATAGTGATGCAGTCGACTTGCATGTTATATGGTTTATGAAGGCTATTTCAGGATTAAAAGTGGTTCATGAGGATATCAAGATGAATATTTTCATGTTGTATCTCGACCTGACAAATGATGACATATACGAATGATATGAAAGGATTCCAAAGAAAGGAATTCATTTGGAAGAATTTATCAAGGTATTTTGTGAGAGATGGGATCCTTACTTCAAAGGGGACATTGGATGTCTCATGGAGGATGAAACTTTTAGCTCATCAAATGAAGAGTATTCTATTCAATATTTTATTGAGGAAGCTGAAGACGATGATAGATCATGTCTTATGATCCAAGAAGGAAGCACTCTTGGAAATAAAGATGAATGTGCACAGAAAGGTGAAGTTCAAAATGTCCCTGTTGAAGGTCAAGAGAAATATTTTGAAGAAACACATAAAGATGAACATACCCTAACTGAAGAAAATAAAAGGATTTCAATGTGTGACGAAAAAAATGATGGCTATTGTATCTTTCTCGACCCTCGCATTGTGATTCTTTGAGGTCCAGGAGTATTATTCTTGAGAATTTGGAGCAGCAAACAAAGTTTGGAGAAAAGGTGTATGATAAAGGCAATTCATACTTCATTCCAATCCAAGAATGAATAGAGGGGTATTGCAAGAAAAATCAGTTCTCTGAGCCAAGGGTTTCAAGGATACCCAGTCCATGTTATTTTCTAACATTATAGCTACATTTTGATGAAGGTAATGAATTCTACTCAGTTAATCATTGATGTAGTTTTGTCTTGGATTATTACCAAAGACAAATAGAGAAGCCTTAGCATGAATAGTATGCTAAGGTGGCTTCATAAGTGGTATGATTTCACTTAACCTATTTCTTTTATCATGATTAGAGCAAGTAGGTAGGTTGCATAATCTATTACATAAACGTTTTTATTTCGTCATTCACTTTTACACTTATTTATTGCATTTCATTTTTATTTGAACAAGGCAAGATGAAATTGTCTTCCTCCAATGCATTTGATGAATTTGTTATTTGAAGTGTGTGTAAGTCTATACGTCCTAGAAGATTCATAAGTTCTCACACACTTCCGGGAGAATTGTTTGTGTAATGTCCCTGACCCTTTGACTGGCGAAGAGGACGCTACCATGCTATTTACGATCCGAGCATCCAGCCCCATGAACATGTGCATTCATAAAAATTGAAATGCTTGAACATAAAACATGCTAAGATGCATAATCATTCACATACACAGCGGAAGCAAACATAAATTCATTCATTCAACATGTTCATCATAATTTATTAACAGTAAATATAATTGCAGAAGTAAAATAGACAATATTACTTATCTTATAAAGAACTCGTCCCGGAACCAGCTACGTCACTGCAACGTTCCACCCAACCATAGGGCAGCGTGCTTCTTAATCTCTCAGCAACACTGCCACCCCCAAGTTGGGCATGATTCCCCAAGGAATAAGGAACAAGCAGGCTTACACATAGCCAAGGATACACAAAACACAGCCAAGCCAACACAGTTTGGTTTATCAGGCCATCCATGAGCTGGGAAAGGATAAATGCTAAGCTGGTGAGCTCATTACAGAGCTAGGGACACCTACACCAGAGATAGATTGACTTCTAAGACACCCACACACACCCAACACAAGGAATCAGTCCCTTCTCTTCTATACAGTCCCTCAGGCCCTGACTTCCCTTCCAGTGCTATTCAGGGGTAGTGGAGAAGAAAACCAACCCTCTAGCTCTGTCTGTGTGGTTCCCAAACGCACCAGGTTTATCAAGCAAACCAAGCCCTCATCCCTACTCCAACATAGTCTGAAGACCAACCACTGCATACATGCAGTCAAACAAGCAATTCACAGCTTGGATAGGGAAAACAATTCTTGAGCTGTTCTTGGCCCTATTGTGGCCAAAACGACTCCAAAACAACCTACAACAGCCCCAAAATGTAAAGGCAAACACAACCAACCAATGTGGGAAAACAAGAGCCCGTTTCCAACAATGAAGCCACTGGGGAAAATTACACAGTCTGAAGATGGAAGAGGAAAGCCAGGTTCTCAGCTGGGCAAGGGAAAAACATATACACAGGCCACAAATCGGTAAGGAAAACATACACACAGTAGAAAAACGTGAAATGGCCCTTCACAAGGTAATCGTGGGTGACAGAACACGGCTCCCAGCTTGCTACGTGAGTAAAAACCAGGAATAATCCTGTGTGTGAGAATGAGAAAGACAATGGAGTATGGCGATTGTTTCCTTGTGTGAAGAAAATGATAGCGAATCCCAATCGGCGTGTGAGGATGAGCAAGAATGGATTGAATCCCGTTGTGGTTTTCCTGCCTACGTGAAGATGGAAATTCTGCTGGTGGAGTGGGCGTGTGGGCAAGGATTGACAGTCCTACCACCCACCACTTCCCAGCAATAACTTCCCTCAACTAACATCAGCAGTTTTAAATGGGTGGTTGACACATGGCCTTTTTTCCCATTGGTTCAAGGTTTAACAATCCCCCCTCCTTATCCTTAGGAAAATCATGCCCTTTTCAATATGGTTGCATTGACATAGCTGGTTGGGGTTCATTTAATTAAAAATGCATATTTACATGATGTCAAAACTAATATGTGTCATATATCACGATATACCATCGGCAACGATTCCAATCGCCGAAACATAACACAAACAAAGCGATGGTGGGGCTTTTTCCTTTAGCTCCACACCATGATTAATTAAAATATATACATCATGTACATTTAATGAAAACGGGGTCAAAACCGAGGTGTTACAGTTTGTCCCACAGTTGGATCCAGTCGTTACCATGTAGATGTTTTGCAATGTGCCATATGAGATTGCCACAAAGGAGGGGTCTTTTTTTCTATGTAAATACCAAGTTTGGGATTGATTTATGTAGAGTGTTGGTTTGGTGGGGATCAAGACCTGTCATGGTCTGGTCATGGATGGTCCTCTTGGTTTTCATTCCAGAAAGTGTTGGCTTAGTGGCATTGTTGACTACCCCTTTATAGCTGGAAGTCCCTCATCATGTTGGTCCATTTGTGCTATGGGTTAGTGTCTGGTGCTTCTTGGGTTGACTCCATTTGAACACATGGCTTAGAGTTTCCCAACCACACTCAATTTTATGCTTTGTAGAAGGAAATTTTATGTGTAAGGGTTGTCATACTCATCTTATAACAACTCATTATGCTCACTTGGACCTACTTTTATTATGTATTGGCCTTCCTCTTGGATTAAGAAAGTCAAATTGATGATTATTTCATCCTTTGAAGAATCCATACCACCTAAAGCACAATGTTGGGGTTATATGGGGTATGACACCCTCCTCTCATGCACAACATTCCATCAAAGTTGCAACAATTCATCATATTTTATCATTTTTTTTGTTGTATGAGGTTTAGTCCTCGGCTTGTGGGTGAAAATCCTAAAAAACTCATTGAAAAATCAATTTAAGACATTTTACACATTTTAGGTGGGTCAACTTGTAATACTTAAGTCTCTTTGCTTTAAGACCATTGAGGAATCATGTTTACTGTTCCTCTCAAGGATTTAAAATCCTATTTTGATGAATTCGGGTAAAACCAAGAAACCCTAGGTTGTGTTGGTCTTAACCTAATTAGGGAAAAGAGGTTCCAAATGTATAACAAGAGAGACCCTCCAAAGATGGATGTTCCACTTACAAGACATATCTTTTATGCATAAAACCCTAATTTACTCTTACCTTGGATGTCTCTAACAATGTAAGAGAAAGAGAACCACATATCTTAGCACAAACTAATAAAAAGTGAGAAAGTCCTAAGTTTTTTTTATAGATATGGTTACTGATTTATTGCAGGTCCATATTGAACGAAAATTCAAACCCTAGGGGTTTGAGTAATTTTGGGTCAAATTCTAGGTCACTTGGGAGGACCTTATGGGGATTTGATGCCAACAAATATTTTTATTTTCTTTGATTGTGGTAAGTTGCATACCTACAGCATAATAAGTGCTAAATCACCTTAACCAAATTGGAACCTTAAAATCAACATTTGTAAATTTCCAACCAACTAAAATCCTCCATAGGAGGTCACAAAACAATATTTTAGTTAAGTACGATTAATTAGGCCAGGCATCCAAACAATTCCCAACAATCTAGTTTCATTAGAAATTTTTTTGAAACATAACATTGTTGACTTATAGGGTACTATCGAATCCTGCTATCAACAAGTGTCAGAAGATAACTCGATTAAGAAAGTGTGGTGCCTAAGGAGGTGAAAGCTAAGGTATAGCTTCCTTGCTCCCCCATATGAGTCCCTCAACTTGCTGCAGGGGAATGACACTATACCACCTAGGAAGAACCACTTATTCGCACTTGAAACAGGTATCTTAATGGCCAAACATGATGTTTACAAGCAGTAATGGTGAGTGTCCTTGACTCCTAAAATCAGATATTGTCATTAGGAAGTGTTCCTAATCCTTTTGGAACATATCCCCATTGTTGCTATATCTAGATATTTGTTACCTTCACTAATCAATTGTTGTGTAGATCTCGTTATCGCCAATGGTTGTGCTTTTGGAAGTCCCAGTTACATTAGAGACAAAGGATGTTTGGTCTTTAAGGAATTTGCATTTTATTTTCTTTTTAAATACAAGTTCACATAATTTGTAATTAAAAGAAAACCTACATGTGGTGCCATTTGCACTAAACCATGATTGTACATATCACTCACTCTTGCACCATTTTTCATTTGTTGTTTTTGGAATACTTTTTCATTTATTGCATTTGTTCAATTGTGTTTATTCCTAGCATCACTCTCACTTGCCATACTAGATTTCCACCATATAGGAACAAAATCCCCTAAGTCAATCACAACATATGTTAATCTCATAAACAATTCAATCACATAAGACACAAGATGTACCCTGTGAAAACCCTCAAAATTTGGAGGATGGAAAAGCCATCAATCCTTTGAGTATGATAGATAAATGCAAAAAAAGATTTTCAATACATGAGCAGATTTCTTGATAAAAGATAGAAATAGAGAAGATATCACTAGGAACATTGTATCAACCTTTCCAAGTGCATAGCACTTTAATAACAAGCTTACAATCATACAAAAGGAAAGATAGTGAATGATTGCATGCTTCCAGTGCACTGTGAACACTGTGGGCACCAAAATTACTTTACCAATCCAGAAATTAGCGCCTTCCTTGACTTGGTGCCAAATTGTCACCTCAAATTCTCTCCCATGTAGAAGATATGCACCTTCCTTCTTTCACTGAGTGTTAATTGTCTTTAACTGAATGTGAACTGATTGAACTAAAATGAACTCAATCATCAACTGACTTATTTTCCATTAGTTAAGAGTTTAACTAAATGTCTTTAGTGCTTCAAAATCAGTGCCATCCACGAACAAACACTTTTCATAAATCAAGGAGTAGATTCCCTATTTATGTTAAACTTGTTTTTCCACAAATGAGACTTAATTGGTGTCTATGCAATTCGAGTTCATTGAAGGTATAACATGGAAAATTTGAATCCTTGATCTTTCTCTACGCTGATCTCATTTATCATTAATTAAATACTACATGGTCCATATATGTATTAATTAATTAATCATCTTATCATATCATACTCAGAAGACTTGTTCCATACTAATGACTATATGTATTACCTTGGGTCACATAGTCATATGCGAAAGTAATTCACTCTAGGGGTAGCTAATCCCTAGAGGAGACTTATATCACCTAGTGACCATGACTAGCAATGCATCACATAACATATCCACATGACTTTATACAACGCGAGTCTAGACTTTGATACCACACAAGTCTATAGTCTTGATACAACAAAATATCATAGTACACACATCTTTCATGAATAGGACTTGATAGAACACAATTTCCTAGATTGATACAACAAAATATTCCTTAACTTAATGCAACATAAGTTCCTGACTTAATACAACACAAGTCCCTTAACTTGATACACCACAAGTTTCTGAACTTGATACAACACAAGTTCCATACTTAATACAACACAAGTCTCCTCGAGAATGACTATTGATGTTGTACATTTAACACCCATGCCACATTGATTGGATCCTTCAAGTAAGGACACTCCATGATTGATTCATTTTTTCCATCAAATAGAATTTAGATACTTTTGCTTCATCCTCATGGAAGAGGTGCATCTTTATTTCCACCCCACAGAGGAAATACCCCTCCTTCTTCTCCATATTTGGGAGAATACCACACAACATCCTCTTCTTCACATCAAAGACAAAGATCACAAGCTCATACTCCCCATTCTCCTCCTTGAGGAAACAAAAAATAGAGTAAGATGGTGGTGGAAAATACAAACCTACCATTCATGTCTAGTTTGAATCTCCTAGATCTAGTGAAGTTGATCAATGATTGCATAGCTCTTGATCCAACATGGTTCGCTATTCTCTATAAGCTCCCCTCATATGTCCATAAGCTTGAAGGGAAACAAGGAGATGATCCTGCCAACCATTTCATGTCATTCCACCTATGGTGTTCCTCTAATATCATAGTGGAATATTTAGTGAGGCTTTATCTCTTCCAACAAACTCTCATAGGTACAACTGAAAAATGGTATGTGAACCTATCAGGGGATTCCCATGCCACTTTTGGGGCAATAGACATTCCATTTCTCACTTGCTTTCCGCTACCGATATGCCATGACCTCAGTCTCGAGATTCTCATGGAATTTTGGAAGAATACTTCTACCCACATAGCATAACACATCCACAAGGGGAATAGGTGTCGTACGTTGTGGAAAATAGATATTCAACCTCAGTTCCTATTGGATTGGTTCATCAAATTTGTCCAACATGCTATTGTGAAATATGTGGCAACCTCATTGCTAGAAAATGAGAAAGAGGCCATCTTGAAGGTCCAACACTTTGATCTCATCTATGCACAATCCATATACTTATACACCATCCTTCTTGATGCCCCTTAGTATCATTCCTTGGATCCTCCCCATGTAGGGTCGTCGCATTCCTCGGATGGGATTATTGGTCCCATTTTCCAACAGGGAAAAACTCCCCTACAATCGACCTTGGTTCCACCCCCAATGGAAATGAAGTATCCACCCATCCCTCAAGTGTCAGCACCCCCTACTACTGTCCCAAATCCTCCATTTGGATAGCTACAATATGGGCCCTACACTACATACTTTAATTCAATCCGAGCAACAGTGGCACTTCCACCGAAAATGACACAACCCGCTCCTACATCCATGCCATATGGAACCCAAACCTCATATATCCCACCATTGGGTTATAATCCCTATTTCCAATTTGTGTGTCCTCTTGGTTCTACCCCCACGCCTGAAATGGGGTTCAATTAGTAGTACAAACCTCTTTTGTACAACAAGCTCAATGGTTTTAGTAATTAAACCAGGGATGATTTTAGGGGCGAATTATAGCCCAATGGCGAATTTTAAGGGTTACCGAAAAAAAGGTGGGCGAATTTTTATACTAAAATGTTATTATTTTAATTAATATATTCACCCATTATTTATTTTGTATATAGCTATGCCAAGGTAAATCACATTCATCCCAATTTAGGGAAAATCTGGAAAAAGAATATTAGTCCACGAAATTATTTATTTTTGCTCACATTTGCCTGAATTTTTCCGTCTGTGAGGAGATATTTGCCCAAATTCACCCAATTTTTTCCGATTGGGAGGAGAAATGAAGATTGTTCGCCGGATTTATGGATAATAGTTTGAAAATTTGGTATTTCACCCAAGATTTATGGATAATACGATTAAAAATTTGCTATTTCACCGGGATTTATGAATATTTCTGTAAACTGGTATTAGTTCCACCTCGATTGGGGTAAATTGGACATAGTTCATCCTGGATTTGGATTTGTGGACAATTATTTGAGTAAAATGTGGAGATTTAATCAATTGGGGAAGTTTTTTCACTGGATTTGGTCCATAAATTTAGTCAAGTGAGGAAGTTTTTTACCTATATAATGGTGCAAGAATCAGGACTCAGGCTCAACATCAAGCTTGATTTCTATTGCAAATCGGTCTTTACAGTGGCTGTCAGGCTGAGTGGATTCGTGGGAAGCAATTTTAGAAAGTTTCTTCTATCTGCACTGTGCAGGCTTTTTACAGGTTAGTTTCTTGAATCTTCTTTTATTTGCAGGCTTTTTACAGGTTAGTTGCTGTGAGCACTCAACCTTGTTGCTAGACCACAACTTGATGGGATTTTCCAAATTAGAATCTGGATATTATTCTTTGGAACTCTGTTGGTTTTAACTTTTATTCTGGGTGTAAGTTATAGTAATCAAGAGCCATGGAGCTCATTAGCAATTATTTGGCAGGGCACATGGTACAAATTCATAGATTTCTTCACTTTTCCTTCTATTTTTCTTTTCAAGTATATTCACTTTTCAATCCCACGATTTATTCAAAGGAACAACTGGAAAAAAATCTTCTGGTTTTCCACCTCGGGAGTCGGTGAGTTCTCTTCTGTTGAGCGATAGCGAATGGCCTAGTTTCTCCTTTTAGATTATTATAGCTTTAGTTTTCTTGACGCTGGAAAATCCTGCCAATCTTATAAGTGGAAAATAAAGCAAATCTCTATCTTTTTTATGGACCTTTATATGTTTGCGATAGGTGACCTGTTTAGTGTGAAAGTTGTACGGTGATGGGGCTTGGTCAGTCAGACAGGGCACAGCGGGTGTATCCGCTCACCAGCTTGCGAGAGATGCGCCCACTAAGTAAGTAGCGCTTTCCCCATTCCTGCTGCGATAGGGGGAAGGATAATATGGTCTAATGGGGTCTCCTTTCGAATTGGATATGTATAGTAAAATATAGTAAGATGCTAAGTTGCTTGATAAAATTGCGTTAACTTGTAGTTTAATATAAAGCTGCTCAAATGTTAAGGCTTTTAGAACAGTGGAAAAACTTCCGAGGGAAACAAATGGCAAAGTAGAGGGGGAAGGGGTTTTGTACCCACCAGCGATATATATCATACATTGCAATGTGCATCTCCTGGACGATCGAAGTCGTGACTCGTCCCTTATTCTATTTTGAGAAGGAACAAGGATTTTTTTCCAACTCAGGAGTCGGGGTTTTGTACCCACCAGCGATATATATCATACATTTTTATCTCCTGGACGATTGAAGTCGTGACTCGTCCCTTGTTCTGTTTTGAGAAGGAACAAGGAGAAGCAGAAGAAAGTAAGATCGGTCTTTGACTCAGGGCAATCCAGTCTTGTTTCCTTGGTCTTTGATCTGCTTACATTACAATTGATCAAGTGGACCCACTTCAGTTGATTTGATTGATTCAGTTCCAAGCTTCGTAAATGGGATGGAGTAGCTCGCTCATAAATAGTAGTTTTTCTCCTTAAGATATGAAACAATGTCACCCTAGGGGGCAGATATCAGCGGTAAGGAGTCCCATAGGAAGACGTCATAAATATATAGAGCTTCAAATCTGTTTTGGATTCATGTTTACCATGCCCAGCTAATTTGCTGCATTTGTTATATGTTCTTTTTTTTTATAAGTCTACCTAGTATGGGATATATGGTGCTGTAAGAAAAAAGACTTTCTATTATATATGATTATTAATATATGCTTATTAATTCGGAGTTCACCCTACTTTTCCATTACGTGAAAATGATGGACAAGCTAACAGAGGAATAGATATCTGAGTTCAAGGAGGCTTTCAATTTGTTTGGAAGTCCTCCAACAGGCCATTTATGCACTATGTCTACCCATCGATTTGTGGGTGGTAGCTTGAAATCATCAATAGATTGGTGACTGGTCCCAAAAAGATTAAACAACTATGTTCAAACCTCTTGGTGAACCTTGTGTCCATGTCCAACACAATACTCAATGGAAAACCCCAACACTTACAACATTTTTGAACAACTTCGCAACTTTTTCCACAACACAAGGTATCTTCATTAGCATGAAGATGGAATACTTGGAAAATATGTCCCCAACCACAATGATTCTAGTGTACCCTTGCAAATATGACATATGGGTGATGAACTCCATAGAAATGCTTTCCTAAGGTCTCTTAGACACAACAAAGTTTGTAATGGGCCAGCCTTCATTCATATATCTTCCTTGTCTTGTTTGTACAGAAGACAAGTCATGGCATACTATTCTACATCCTTGTGCATCTACTCATAATGGTATCCTCTCTCCAACAATGCCATCATTATTCATTCTCACTAGGTGGCTATCCCAAGGCAAATCATGGCATTCATTTAAGAGCTCCTTCCTGATATTTGATGACTTAGATATATAGATGTGGTATTGGTTTCCAAAGTACAGAAGCTGTTTGTCTACCCAAAACTTCCTTACATTACCCTCATTCACCTGCTTCATGATGTTTATCATTTATGGGTCTCAATGCAATCCATCCATGATCTACACATGCAAGTCAGTAAAAACCTACGCATGCCATCATGTTGGCACCAGCAACTCATCTTCCTCTAAGGATGTGAGTTGTGCCTGTTTTCTCAAGGCATCAAAATTTGCATTAAGTTTGTTGATACTATATGGTCATGTTGAATTCTTATACCAAGAAGTATTGCCACCTTTCTTACTTAGGTAATTGTTTTAGTTGTGTCACAATGTAGCTTGTTGCAACGTTGTCTATATTCACAATGAACGGTTTACCCCAAATAATGCCTCCATGCTTGTAGTCTTGTAGGAAATGCACAAATGTAGTCATATATTTTTCATGAATGGGGTGCTTCCACTTGCAATCCTATAGCGTCATATTATCATAGGATACAGGATGACCCTCCTATGATCAAACTTCTCCAATGGAAAATTTTTAGGCATATGTCTACACCTCAAACAACTGCTCAAAGTCTAGCATCTTTAGCACAAGTGTAAGCTTCAGGTTGTATATGCTACAGCCCACGGCCACTCCTTAAACATCCTTGGGCTGCTTGTTTAGTGCCTTGGCCCCTCCTCTATGTCTGGAATAGACCTCTGCTAACTTCCTTCTACCCGCAGTCTGCTTTTTTAAGGCCTTGTCCAATGCCTTATCAACCCAAAGGGCAGCCCTTTAAGTTGCTGCCCATCCTATACTTGGTCTGCATTTTATAATACCCCATAGAAACGATTTCCATATGTCTACACCTCAAACAACTAATCAAAGTCTAGTATCTTTAGCACAAGTGTAAGCTTCAGGTTGTATATGCTACAGCCCACGGCCACTCCTTAAACATCCTTGGGCTGCTTGTTTAGTGCCTTGGCCCCTGTGCCCTCCTCTAGGTATGGAACAGACCTCTGCTAACTTCCTTCTACCCTTGGTCTGCCCTTTTAAGGCCTTGTCCAATGCCTTATCAACCCAAAGGGCAGCCCTTTCAATTGCTGCCCATCCTATACTTGGTCTACATTTTATAATACCCCCCTTTAGGGTACTCTAACAGTCATCCAACCATGCATATAAAAACATTACAAGAAACTGTTAGTTAATGAATATATATGTACATTGTATTACTGCTATTGCTTGTACATATCCTCCTAATAGCATCATCTTTGTCAACCATCAACATCTTGCATTTTGTGAGATTTACAAAGAAAATTCACGAGGATCACCACTCAATCAAATTGTTCATCAATTTGAAGAGAAATTATGTACAATCTTTCTTCATCAATTTGAAGAGAAATGTACAATCTTTCCTCTGCATACAAAGAATGGGAAAATACTGTTTTTCGTTCCTTCCAAATAAGAGCTAAGAATCCAACCTGTCCTTTCAGTAATCCCTATCAAATATCAATGTTATCCTCCCATCGCTCAAGCAAGATAATGGATTTCTCTCTTCATGACAATGTTTCTTACAAAAGACAGCATACTACTGCTTTCAGGGAAACATGAGCATCTAAATCAGTTTCTTACAGAATGGCCTGTTTTGTATATCTCTGTCTAGCACTAAAATTTATGATACTTCTTAAATGACTAATTCATACTGTGAGAAAATCCAAAGTCAGATGTCTGACACATTTTACAGAAAAGACAATATTACTTATTCTAGCGGCACAAACATGTTTAGACCTATAATTCCTGGTTAGTCTAATTACAAGGATAAGCTATCATCCATGGAAAATCTTCCACAAAAAGAACCAAATGATTCAGAACCTGAAATTAAAAAATACAGAAACAAAAAAAAAAGATATATTAGCATGCCATGCTTTCCCAAACCTGACAGAAGATACAGCACAAAACCTGTCCATTCACTTGAACTTTCAATTTATATTTTAAAAATAGTTATCCTAATTAATAAGTCTAAATATATTCTTCCTGAATTTCAGTTTATTAATGGTCAACCAACAACAAATACCTTTTAGGAGATGAACTGGGCACTATTCTTCCTAACTAATTAAATACATGATGTACCTTTGAACAGTTAACATCAGATATAAATATTCATACCTAACAATTTGCACAATGCTCATGAGAGGCAGGGCTAAATATCGAGATGGCAGAAAACATGGTACACCAGATTGGGAGCCACGAGCTAGCAGCCCTTCAAGCCAATGTCTGCGCCAAAGACGAGCTACTTGCAATGGTGTCCACCTTTACTAGTAAACAAACAAAGAATTGAGACACGAATGGCATTAGAACTAATCAAAAGTTGTACCATATTGAAAGAATGGGTTCCAATTTAATAACAACAGATTACATGCATATATGAGGAGAGTAAAGTGGAAGTGTACATCAAACTAGAACATTGCAAAAATCACAGAAATTGAATATGGTTCCATTTAAAAGGCATGCAATGAGATCAACGGGAAAGATGATTCCTTTGGTGGCTTGGGATATCTGCAATTTATCAAGAGACCAAAGGGGACAAGGCCAGGGCCTCCCTAACATAAGAGCTCAAGGAGGAGTTCTTTGTGACAAATGGGTAGTACATGCAATGAAGAGGGATACTCCTTGTCAATTTTTAGTTCAGCACCAGATTGCGCAGGCTCAATGCATTCTAGGTATTAAACATCCCTTTAAGCTGTATGGCATAATCGCTAATGCTCAGGATTTCATGATTTCAAGTTCTGCCCAGCTCAAAAGGGTGTCAACTGCTTTGAAGACTGTTTATGGTTTTCACTGGATCAAAGGTAGACTTGATAGGTTCTATGCCAATTCTCATGTAGCTACATTCTCATCCACTAGTGAGCCCTCTATTCTAGTTAACAAAGGGATCCTCCTTGGCAATTTTTTGTTCAGCACCAGAATTAGCGGGCTTAATGAATTCCAGGTATTAAACATCCCTCTCATCTGTGGCATAATTGCTAATGCTCAGGATTTCGTGATTTCAAGTTCTTCCTGGCTCAAAAGGGTGGGGACTGCTTTGAAGACTGTTTTTGGTTTTCACTAGATCAAGGTAGACTTGATAGGTTCTATGCCAATTCTCATGTAGCTACATTCTCATCCACTAGTTAGCCCTCTATTCATTTGGACTTCACTATCATTGGCTCTAATCATTTTTCTATTTCCAATTGTACGCTCATTGGTTTTGATTGTCAGTATGAGCATTACTCTTCTTTTAAATTGAATGTCTCCCTTTCTGAGTTTGAATAGTCTCAAAATATTGTCACAAGGGTTTGGCACACGGTGCCTCCTCTTATAAAGGATAGTGGTTGGATTCTTTTGTGGGAAGAAACCATTCTATGCATTATATTGACTCATGTGCTTAAACTATTGCTCATCTCTTAGCCTTAGTGTGGTTCTTCTAGCATAATAAGTGTGATAGTATGAGGTTAATTTGCACCTTGTGAACTAAGTCAAGTGATTACCTCATGTTGTATTGCTACTCCAGGCTCTTCCCTCTTTAAACTTATTCGCATTTACCCACATAGTGAAAGTCACAAGTGTCTTGGGTGCCATTGTTAAGATGCAGCGTGCATCTGCCCCCTTTTGGTATGATTGCTCCTGCATAGCAACAATTGAGTAGGCCTACAGTTGTTACCACCTGTAAGTCATGCAAGACATTCAAGCGATTGTGAACACAAACTGTACATTCATACATATAACACAAATACAATGAAAATAATTAATATCATAGTTTGAACTAGGATATATCAGTCCCAAACAAGATTGAAAATTTTCGTAGATCCTACTTTGAATTTTCACCTTGTATATTATTGTTAACAACCAATCAAACAACTAAAGTTTACCATTGTTAACCATGAACCTTAGGAACCAGAGGGATTGAACAATTCTACAGATTCTACTTTAAAATTTCACCTTCTAGCAGCCTGCGATGTTTTGCAGTCACCCCATATCCTTGAGCACTAGTGCATATCAACATTGATAGAAGCATAACTCCACCCCATACCCTTTCAATTGCTTCCCATCCTATACTTGGTCTGCATTTTATAATACCCCCCTTTAGGGTACTCTAACAGTCATCCAACCTTGCATATAAAAGCATTACAAGCAGTTGTTAGTTAATGAATATATATGTACTACTGCTATTGCTTCAAAGTTTGTTTGCAAACGTGTACTGAATTCTATTTTATGGATAGACCTAATACTAATTGATAAATACTTTGGAAAATGACCAATAATTGTTGAATATCATGTATTGCTAAATTACATGTAACTGCCATCTATATTATGTTTAAATTAATAATGAATGGTGGATAAATGGGTATGCATATGACTACACTGGATACATCTGCTTACTGATTGCTTTATTACTGTTTATTGGGCTTCCATATTTGTACTCATACCACACTCGAATTTGTCTATGGTTATACACGAATGATGATAAATAGTAGTTGATGGTCATGCAATGCCTAAGTATTTGATAAACTTGACGATTAATGTTTTTGCTAACTACTTGCATAACCTTGGCATAACATTATCATTCTAGATTTGCCTTGAAGTTGACTTACTGATTGCATTTAGGAGGTTCATATTTGTCCATATAGTATGTCTTCTTCTTGACTCCATTAAGGCACTGATCACTAACCCTTCCAAAAGAAGATATTATTCGGTGTTTGAGTCTCCTTACAGACTTGCATTTAGGGCTCTCCCCTAGGGCTGCTTGTTTAGTGACTTGATATATTCACAATGAACGGTTTACCCCAAATAATTCCTCCATGCTTGTAGGAAATGCACAAATGTAGTCATATATTTTTCATGAATGGGGTGCCTCCACTTGCAATCCTATAGCTTCATATTATCATAGCATACAGGATGACCCTCCTGTGATCAAACTTCTCCAATGGAAAATTTTTAGGCATATGTCTACACCTCAAACAACTACTCAAAGTCTAGCATCTTTAGCACAAGTGTAAGCTTCAGGTTGTATATGCTACAGCCCAAGGCCACTCCTTAAACATCCTTGGGCTGCTTGTTTAGTGCCTTGGCCCCTCCTCTAGGTCTGGAACAGACCTCTGCTAACTTCCTTCTACCTGCGGTCTGCCCTTTTAAGGCCTTGTCCAATGCCTTATCAACCCAAAGGGCAGCCCTTTCAGTTGCTGCCCATCCTATACTTGGTCTGCATTTTATAATACCCCCCTTTAGGGTACTCTAACAGTCATCCAGCCCTGCATATAAAAACATTACAAGCAGTTGTTAGTTAATGAATATATATGTACTACTACTATTGCTTCAGAGTTTGTTTGCAAACGCGTACTGCAAAACTATTTTGAAAATGAAAGGGCACAATTCCTCTTAAAGAGGTCCTTGAAAAGGATGGTTCCTTAGTGGAAACCAAAGGTAGAGTGTTAACTAGTTGTGTTATGTGAACTTTCTCAACAATGAAATACCACTGCAATTATCTGTAGACTCAGGTGCCTCTCACAACTTCTTGAAGAAGGATTTGGAAAGTGAACTTGGGATTAGGGTTCATACTCAATAAACATTATATGACACTAAACATTATGAGTGCTTCATACTCAATAAACATTATTGGTAGGTTTAAACTCCAACTTATATGACATAGTAATTTTATCCCGATATGGGGAAAGAAGCAAGACCCCTTCTCCCAACTCATCTCTTGTACACTGCAAAGGCGTTGTCAAAAAATAATTTCCATAATTTGTTATTTTGGATTTCAGTGGGTTCCATGACTTGATATTTGAACCCTTCATCCTCAATAGATTCATATAAAGAGAGAGAATGAAACATCCCATGTCTTCTTCATCAATGTAGAGAGGATAGTTATTTGGACTATTTTGGTCAATTACAACATACGTGAACTTAGCCTCTCTATACAACCATCTGGTTTCTTTTGCAAACATTGGAATAGTGGCGTATTTCATATCCATATGCATGGTACCTCCCAACTTATTAGCCTAGCTTCTAGAAAATATAATGATGTATGTAGCTGGTACATTTTCCACCACTACATCCATTAATATACTCTTAGTAGGTAACTAATCCAAAGTAACCATGAGGTCTGTTATCATTCCCAAAAATTTGAAATTCCTACAATCAGAACTGTAAAGGCTATGATAAGGCCTAGTTATGTCCAACCCCGTCCATTCCATGATAATTTTAGGCATAAGGTTATGAGAAGCCCAAAAATATCGCATACAGTTATGAAAATTTTTATCTTGTAAACTGAGTGTGACATAAGGGGAAGATGGTTCCTCCTTGTCATTGGCATGAGGACCACATTAGATTGCAGGGGATTCTTATTTAGGTTAATGGTATCTTTCTTATCATAGGTTTCAACATGGTGAAGTAACCTATCAATTTTCTTTTGATATGTAAGAATTTTTTACTAACTCATACAATGGGATAGGGATCTTAAGTTTACTCAATTCTTGCTCAGGATTGAAAGATGATCTCTCAGACTCTTTAGAATCATGCTCATATTTTTTGGGTGTATTTTTATCATTAGGATTTGCATGTTAGGTTTTGATAATATCTCGAATATTATCCTTGGGTAGACTATTAGTTTTAAGAGTTGAATAAGAGTGAGGTGTTTTGTCTATAGGATTTTTCACAGGATATTTGAGGGTTCGAGGATTAGAGGTATAACCCGCTGGGGAGGATCTAGGAATCAGATCATATTTCCTTTGAATTTCATGCTGTATGTTTTCTATATGAAATTGGTAATGAGTATTAGACTAGTTATTTATCCCATGAATCTCAAGCAGCTCGATTTCATCTCCTTTCACTTAATCTACTACTTCATTATTGAATAGTGTTGGTAATGGATCATGGATGCATGCGGAATTTAGGTTGCGATAGTCAACACAGAATCTAATATCTTCCATTTACTTCTCACTATGGATTACTATAGGGATAATCCAGCCTCAATCATCTACAGGAAAAATAATTCCAGTCTCAATAAATGCAGGAAGCATCTTTGTCCCAAAATTTAAAAAACGGTGGCCATCCACTATCAATTCATGCAAGAACAATGTTTAACTTGATTATGTGCTTGAATCCCATTTTATTGTTTGAAGAAATTAATTTTTGAATAGAAGATGGATTCTTGAAGTGCACACATATTTTATGTGAATGACTCAATGTGCGTGCCAATTGAACAATATAATTGATAAAGTAGTTAATTTGAATTGAAAGTGTATAGTGTTAGTAGTGAATCAATTTTACCTCATCATGAATGCCCATTACAAAGTGTATAATGCTACCAAAACACTTTCTTTATATCTATTCCATTCCTATTACTATAAAAAGTAACAAATATGATCACATAAATGTAAATTTGTTCGATGATATGACTCTTATTCATTGTGAACATTGTCACTATTTTATAATGTTTTGATTGGTCATTAAAAATCTCGGGCCCTGAGCATGTTATAAA